>NW_019167915.1:19557338-20052047 GCF_002303985.1 Durio zibethinus | reverse complement strand
TTTTGCATGCCAACAAAAATACAAGGATCACGTCTACCAGGTTTGGGGCAAAATCTCCTTTCGAAAAATTTTAAAAAAATCTCGAACCGTAAAAAGTTTCAAAATCGTGGAAAAATAGAAAACGAGTCATCTTGCCATGGAACTTCACGTGAAGGCTTAAGGGACCATTGTATGAATTTACAAGCCATAAAAATGGCATTGGCACACAGAAATATGAAGATGTGCCTAAACCCACCTACCACCCTATCGATTCACGGCTTACGCATCCTGTCTCTCTGGCCGACGTAGTGCCTGCCCTCCTAACCTCCCGCTCGTTTCGTCGGTTGGCTTAGGCATACGGAAGTTCAATCCCAATCTAAGATCGGACTGGACTGAGGGTTGCGGTAGCAGGATCGGCAGCATGCAAAGGGGGACCCGATCAATCTACGGCTTGCTCATCCTGCCCCTCTGGCCGACTGAGCGCCCGCACGCTTGTTTCGTGGGTTGACTTAGGCATACAGAGTTCTTTTCGAGTCTAAGCATACGGAGTTCATTTCCAGCCTAAGCATACGAAGTTCATTTCCAGTCTAAGATCGGACCGGATCGAGGGTTGTGGCAGCACATGCTGGGCTCGGGATGTGCTGGTGCCGTATTTTTCTTCACCAAGGCATCATCGTCGGAGCATCGCCGGAGAACCTGACGGTCGGCATTGGGGTTCCGATGATCAGGGGGGCCGGGGAGGTGGGCGCACATGGTGTGCGATGGGTGCTGGTACTTGGCCTTTATATTGGCCCCGTATCCCTCATCAAACCTCAAGAACTCACAACCCCTTAAAGAGCATTTGAGATTTTACAGGTTTGCTGCCAGTAGCCATTAAAGTGTCTGAAATGGGGACAGTTTTTTCAAATGGTCACAAAATGTTGTACACTTCGAGTTTTTAGCTAAATTTTTTTGTGCATGGAAAAAAAAATACGAGGATCACGTCTACCAAGTCTAGGGCCAAAACTCCTTCTGAAAAAATTTTAAAAAATCCCCAACCGCAAAATGTTTCAAAAATCGTGAAAAATAGAAAATGAGTAGTCTTGCCATCAAATTTCATGTGAAGGCTTAAGGGACCAATGTATGAATATACAAGCCATAAAAATGGCTTTGGCATGCAGAAATATGAAGATGTGCCTAAACCCACCTACCACCCTATCGATCCACGGCTTGTGCATCATGTCTCTTTGGCAGGGTGTAGTGCCCGCCCGCCCACCCGCCCGCCCGCCCGCTCATTTCGTCGGTTGGCTTAGGCATACAGAGTTTATTCCCAGTCTAAGATCAGACCAAATCGAGGGTTACGGCAGCAGGCAGAGGGGGACCCGACCGACCCTGACTTATGCATCCCGCCCCTCTGGCCGGCTGAGCGCCCGCACGCTCATTTCATGGGTTGACTTAGGCATACGGAGTTCATTCCAATTTAAGCATACGGAGTTCATTCCCAGTCTAAGATCGAACTGAATCAAGGGTTGCGGCAGCACATGCTGGGCTCGGGCATGTGCTGGTGTCACATTTTTTTTCATCGGGTTACCATCGCCAGAGAACCTGACCGACGGCATTCGCCCCCTATCCCCAATCAAACCTTAAGAACTCACACCCCTTATAGAGCATTTGAGATTTTACAGGTTTGCTGCCAGTAGCCATTAAAGTGTCTGAAATGGGGATACTTTTTTCAAATGGTTACAAAATCTTGTACACTTCGCGTTTTTAGCTGAATTTTTTTGTGCATGCCAAAAAAAATACAAGGATCGCGTCTACCAATTTTGGGGCCAAAACCCCTTCCAAAAAAATTTTAAAAAATCCCGAACCGTAACAAGTTTTAAAAATCGTGAAAAATAGAAAACAAGTCGTCTTGCCATCAAACTTCACGTGAAGGCTTAAGGGACCATTGTATGAATTTACATGCCATAAAAATGGCATTGGCACATAGAAATATGAAGATGTGCCTAAACCCACCTACCACCTTATCGATCCACGGCTTGCGCATCCCGTCTATCTGGCCGACTTAGTGCCCGCCCGCTCGTTTCGTCGGTTTGCTTAGGCATACGAACTTCATTCCCAGTATAAGATCGGACTGGACTAAGGGTTACTGTAGCAAGATTGGTAGCACGTAGAAGGGGACCCGACCGATCCCCGGCTTGCGCATCCCACCCCTCTGGCCGACTGAGCGGCCGCACGCTCGTTTCGTGGGTTGACTTAGGCATACGGAGTTCATTCCCAGTCTAAGCGTACGGAGTTCATTCCCAGTCTAAGATCAGACTAGACTGAGGATTACGGTAGCATATGCTGGGCTCGGGCGTGTGCTGGTGCTGTATTTTTCTTCGCCCGGGCACCATCGCCAAAGCATCGTTGGAGAACCTGACCGATGGCATTAGGGTTCCGATGATCGGGGGGGCCAGGGGTGGTGTTCGCACATGATGTGCAATGGGTGCTAGTACTTGGCCCTTATATTGGCACCCTATCCCTCATCAAACCTCAAGAACTCACACCCCCTTAAAGAGCATTTGAGATTTTACAGGTTTGCTGCCAGTAGCCATTAAAGTGTCTAATATGGGGACACTTTTTTCAAATGGTCACAAAATCTTGTACACTTTGAGTTTTTAGCTGAATTTTTTTACGCATGCCACCAAAAATACAAGGATCACGTCTACCAAGTTTAGGGCCAAAACTCCTTTCGAAAAAATTTTAAAAAATCTTGAATCTTAAAAAGTTTTGAAAATCGTGAAAAATAGAAAAAGTTATGCATTGGCACGCAGAAATATGAAGATGTGCCTAAACCCACCTACCACCCTATTGTTCAATGACTTGCGCATCCCGTCTTTCTGGCCGGCCTAGTGCCTGTCCGCCTGCCCGCTCGCTCATTTCATCAGTTAGCTCAGGCATACAGAGTTTATTCCCAGTCTAAGATCAAAACAGATCGAGGGTTACGATAGCAGGATCGGCAGCATGCAGAGGGGGACCCGACCGATCCCCAGCTTACGCATTCCGCCCCTCTGGCTAGCTGAGCGCCAGCACGCTCGTTTCGTGGGTTAACTTAGGCATACGGAGTTCATTCCCAGTCTAAGATCGAATCAGACCGAGGGTTACGATAGCACATACTGGGCTTGGCCATGTGCTGGTGCCGTATTTTCTTCATCGGGGCACCATCAACAGAGCATCGCCGGAGAACCTGACCGACGGCATTGGGGTTCCGACGATCGGGGGCTGCGGGGGGTGTGCGCACATGATGTGCGATGGGTGCTGGTACTTGGCCCTTATATTGGCCCCCTATCCCTCATCAAACCTCGAGAACTCACACCCCCTTAGAGAGCATTTGAGATTTTATAGGTTTGTTGCCAGTAGCCGTTAAACTGTCTGAAATAGGACACTTTTTTCAAATGGTCACAAAATCTTGTACACTTCCAGTTTTTGGCTGAATTTTTTTGTACATGCCAACAAAAATACAAGGATCATGTCTACTAAGTTTGGTGCCAAAAATCGTTCTGAAAAAATTTTAAAAAATCCCGAACCGTAAAAAGTTTCGAAAATCATGAAAAATAGAAAACGAGTCGTCTTGCCATGAAACTTCAAGCGAAGGCTTAAGGGACCATTGTATGAATTTACAAGCCATAAAAAAGGAATTGACACATAGAAATATGAAGACGTGCCTAAACCCACCTACCACCCTATCGATCCACGGCTTGCGCATCCCGTCCCTCTGGCCGGCGTAGTGCCCGCCCGCCCGCTCGCCCGCTCGTTTTGTCGGTTGGCTTAGGCATACGGAGTTCATTCCTAGTCTAAGATCAGACCCGACTGAGGGTTGCGGTAACAGGATCGACAGCACATAGAGGGGGACCCGACCGATCCCCGGCTTGCGCATCCCGCCCCTCTGGTCGGCTGAGCGCCCGCACGCTCATTTCGTGGGTTGACTTAGGCATACGGAGTTCATTCCCAGTCTAAGCATACGAAGTTCATTCCCAATCTAAGATTGGACCGGATCAAGGGTTGCGGTAGCACATGCTGGGCTCGGGCATGTGCTAGTGCCACATTTTTCTTCGTCGGGGCACCATCACCAGAGCATCACCGGAGAACCTGACCGGCGGTCATGGGGTATTCGACGACTCGGGGGGGGCCAGGGGGTGTGTGCACATGATGTGCGATGCGCGTGCTGGTACTTGGCCCTATATATATGGCCCTCCTATCTCTCATCAAACTCGAGAACTCACACCCCCTTAAAGAGCATTGAGATTTTAACTAGGTTTTGCTTGGCCAGTAGCCATTAAAGTGTTAGAAAATGGGGGACACCTTTTTTTGAAATGGTCACAAAATCTTGTACAGCTTTTGAGTTTTTTTAGCTTAAATTTTTCTTGTGCATGCCAACAAAAATACAAGGATGACGTCTACCAAGTTTGGGGCAAAAATTCCTTTCGAAAAAATTTTAAAAAATCCCGAACCGTAAAAAGTTTTGAAAATCGTGAAAAATAGAAAACAAGTCGTCCTGCCATGAAACTTCACGTGAAGGCTTGAGGGCCCATTGTATGAATTTACAAGCTATAAAAATGGTAGTGACATGTAGAAATATGAAGATTTGCCTAAACCTACCTACCACCTTATCGATCCACGGCTTACGCATGCCGTTTCTCTGGTCGGCGTAGTGCCCGCCCTCCCGTCCGCCCACTCATTTCATCGGTTAGCTTAGGCATATTGAGTTCATTCCCAGTCTAAGAATAGACCAGACCGAGGGCTACGACAGTCGGATCGACAGCATCCATAGGGGGACCCGACCGATCCCCAGCTTGCTCATCCCACCCGTCTGGCCGGCTGAGCGCCCGCACGCTCGTTTCATGGGTTGACTTAGGCATACTGAGTTCATTCCTAGTCTAAGCATACAGAGTTCATTCCCAGTCTAAGATCGGACCAGACCGAGGGTTGCGGCAGCACATGCTGGGCTCTGGCATGTGCTGGTGACGTATTTTTCTTCCCCGGGGCACCATCGCCGGATTATCGTCGGAGAACCTGACCGGCGGCATTGGGATTCCGACGATCAGGGGGCCGGGAGGGGTGTGCGCACATGATGTGCGATGGGTGCTGGTTCTTGGCCCTTTTATTGGCCCCCTAACCCTCATCAAACCTCGAGAACTCACACCCCCTTAAAGAGCATTTGAGATTTTACAGGTTTGCTGCCATTAGCCATTAAAGTGTCTGAAATTGGGACATTTTTTTCAAAAGGTCACAAAATCTTGTGGACTTCGAGTTTTTGGCTGAATTTTTTTATGCATGCCAACAAAAATGGAAGGATCATGTCTACCAAGCTTGGGGCCAAAAATCCATCCGAAAAAATTTTAAAAAATCCCCAACCACAAAAAGTTTTGAAAATAGTGAAAAATAGAAAACAAGTCGTCTCGCCATGAAACTTCACGTGAAGGCTTAAGGGACCATTGTATGAATTTACAAGCCATAAAAATGGAATTGGCATGTAGAAATATGAAGATGTGCCTAAACCAACCTACCACCCTATCGATCCACGGCTTACGCAACCCGTCTCTCTGGCCGACGTAGTGCCCGTCCGTCCATCCACCTGCTTGTTTCGTCGGTTGGCTTAGGCATACTGGGTTCATTCCCAGTCTAAGATCAGACTGAAATGAGGGTTGTGGTAGTAGGATCAGCAGCACGCAGAGGGGGACCCGACCGATCCCCGACTTATGCATCCTGCCACTCTGGCTGGCTGAGTGCCCGCACGCTCGTATCGTGGGTTGACTTAAGCATACGGAGTTCATTCCCAGTCTAAGATGGGACTGGACCGAGGGTTTCGACAGCACATGCTGGGCTCGGGCATGTGCTGGTGCCACATTTTTCTTCGCCAGGGCACCATCGTCGGAGAACCTGACCGACGACATTGGGGTTCCGACGATCGGGGGGGCCGGGGGGTGTGCACACATGATGTGCGATGGGTGCTGGTACTTGGCCCTTATATTGGCCCCCTATGCCTCATCAAACCTCGAGAACTGACACCCCTTAAAGAGCATTTGAGATTTTACAGATTTGCTGCCAGTAGCAATTAAAGTGTCTGAAATAGGGAATCTTTTTTCAAATGGTCACAAAATCTTGTACACTTTGAGTTTTTAGCTGAATTTTTTTGTGTATGCCAACAAAAATACAAGGATCACTTTTACCAAGTTTGGGGCCAAAAATCCTTTTGAAAAAATTTTAAAAAATCCCGAACCGCAAAGAGTTTCAAAAATCGTGAAAAATAGAAAATGAGTCGTCTTGCCATGAAACTTCACGTGAAGGCTTAAGGGACCATTGTATGAATTTACAAGCCATAAAAATGGCAGTGGCACATAGAAATATGAAGATGTGCCTAAACCCACCTACCACCCTATCAATCCACGGCTTGCGCATCCCGTCTCTCTGGCCGGCGTAGTGCCCGCCTGCCCGCTCGTTCTGTCGGTTAGCTTAGGCATACGGAGTTCATTCCCAGTCTAGGATTGGACCAGACTGAGGATTGCAGCAGCACGCAGAGGGGGACCCGACTGATCCCCGTCTTGCACATTCTGCCCCTCTGGCCGGCTGAGTGCCCGCACGCTCGTTTTGTGGGTTGACTTAGGCATATGGAGTTCATTCCCAATCTAAGCATACGGAGTTCATTCCAGTCTAAGATCGGATGGGACTGAGGGTTTTGGCAGCACATGCTAGGCTCGGGCATGTGCTGGATCCATATTTTTCTTCATCGGGGCACCATCACCGGAGCATCGTCGGAGAACCTAACCGGTGGCATTGGGGTTTCGACGACCGGTGCATGCCAAGAAAAATATAAAGATCACGTCTACCAAGTTTGTGCCCAAAACTCCTTTCGAAAAAATTTTAAAAATCCCCAACCGTAAAAAGTTCCAAAAATCCTGAAAAATAGAAAACGAGTCGTCTTGCCATGAAACTTCACGTGAAGGCTTAAGGGACCATTGTATGAATTTAAAAGCCATAAAAATGGAATTGGCATGCAGAAATATGAAGATGTGCCTAAACCCACCTACCACCCTATCGATCCACGACTTGCGCATCCCGTCTCTATGGCCGGTGTAGTGCCCGCCGGCCCGCCCACCTGCCTACTTGTTTCGTCGGTTGGCTTAGGCATACGGAGTTCATTCCCAGTCTAAGATCAAACCGGACCGAGGGTTGGGGTAGTAGGATCGACAGCATGCAGAGGGGGACCCGGCCGATCCCCGGCTTGCGCATCCCGCCCCCTGGCCGGCTGACCGCCCGTAGGCTCCTTTCGTGGGTTGACGTAGGCATACGGAGTTCATTCGCAGTCTAAGCATACGGAGTTCATTCCCAGCCTAATATCGGATCAGACCAAGGGTTGCTGCAGCACATGCTGGGCTCGGGCATGTGCTGGTGCCACATTTTTCTCCGTCGAGGCACCATCGCCGGAGAACCTGACCGACGGCATTGGGGTTCCGACAATCAGGGGGCCGGGGGGTGTGCACACATGATGTCCGATGGGTGCTGGTTCTTGGCCCTTTTATTGGCCCCCTATCCCTAATCAAACCTTGCGAACTCACACCCCTTTACAGAGCATTTGAGATTTTATAGGTTTGCTGCCAGTAGCCATTAAAGTGTCCGAAATGGGGACACTTTTTTCGAATTGTCACAAAATCTTGTACACTTCGAGCCTTTAGCTGATTTTTTTTGTGCATGCCAAGAAAAATACAAGGATCACGTCTACCAAGTTGGGCCCAAAACTCCTTTTGAAAAATTTTAAAAAATCTTGAACCGCAAAAAAGTTTCAAAAATCCTGAAAAATAGAAAACGAGTCGTCTTGCCATGAAACTTCACGTGAAGGCTTAAAGGACCATTGTATGAATTTACAAGCCATAAAAAGGGCATTGGCACACAGAAATATGAAGATGTGCCTAAACCCACCTACCACCCTATTGATCCACGGCTTGCGCATCCCGTCTCTCTGGCCGACGTAGTGCCCGCCCGCCCGCCGCTCGTTTCGTCGGTTGGCTTAGGCATATGGAGTTCATTCTTAGTCTAAGATCAGACCGGACCGAGGGTTGTGACAGAAGGATCGGCAGCAAATAGATGGGGACCCGGCTGATCCTCGGCCTGCGCATCCTGCCCCGCTGGCCGGCTGAGCGCCCGTACACTCCTTTCGTGGGTTGACTTAGGCATACGGAGTTCATTCGCAGTCTAAGCATACGGAGTTTATTCCCAGCCTAATATCGGATCAGACAAGGGTTGCTGCAGCACATGCTGGGCTCGGGCATGTGTCTGGTGCCACATTTTCTCCGTCGAGGCACCATCGCCGGAGAACCTGACGACGGCATTGGGGTTCCGACGATTCAGGGAGGTCGGGGGTTGTGCACACATGATGTCCGATGGGTGTCTGCTTCTTGGCCCCTTATATTGGCCCCCTATCCCTCATCAAACCTCAGGAAACTCACACGCCCCTTACAGAGCATGTTGAGATTTTACAAGGTTTGCTACCAGTAGCCATTAAAGTGTCTGGAAATGGGGACACTTTTTTCGATATGGTCACAAAAATCTTTGTACGCACTTCGAGTTTTTTAGCTGATTTTTTTTGTGCTTCCAAGAAAAATTACGAAGAATCACGTCTACACAGTTTGTGCCCAAAACTCTTTTTTGCAAGAAATTGGTGTATAAAAAATCTTTGAACCGCAAAAAATTTGTCAAAAATCCTAGAAAAATAGAAAACGAAGTCGTCTTGCCATGAAACTTCACGTGAAGGCTTAAGGGACCATTGTATGATTTACAGCCATAAAAATGGCATTGGCACGCAGAAATATGAAGATTTGCCTAAACCCACCTACCACCCTATCGATCCACGACTTGCGCATCCCGTCTCTCTAGTCGATGTAGTGCCCGTCGCTTGTTTCGTCGGTTGGCTTAGGCATATGGAGTTCATTCCCAGTCTAAGATCAGACCGAACCGAGGATTGTGACAGAAGGATCGATAGCAAGTAGATGGGGACCCGACCGATCCCCAGCTTGCGCATCCCGCCCCTCTGGCCGGCTGAGCACCCGCACGCTCGTTCATGGGTTGACTTAGGCATACAGAGTTCATTCCCAGTCTAAGCATACGGAGTTCATTCCCAGTCTAAGATCAGACCAGACCGAGGGTTACGGTAGCACATGCTAGGCTCGGGCATTTGCTGGTGCCGCATTTTTCTTCCCTGGGGCTCCATTGTCGGACCATCATCGAAGAACCTGACCGGCGGCATTGTGGTTCCGACGATCGGGGGGGGCCGGGGGGTGTGCGCACATGATGTTCGATGGGTGCTGGTACTTGGCCCTTATATTGGTCCCCTATCCCTCATCAAACCTCGAGAACTCACACCCCCTTAAAGAGCATTTAAGATTTTACAGGTTTGCTGCCAGTAGCCATTAAAGTGTCTGAAATGGGGACATTTTTTTCAAATGGTCACAAAATCTTGTACACTTCAACTTTTTAGATGAATTTTTTTGTGCATGCCAATAAAAATAAAAGGATCACTTCTACCAAGTTTGGGGCTAATTCTCTTTCTGAAAAAATTTTAAAAAATCCCGAACCGAAAAAAATTCAAAAATCCTGACAAATAGAAAACGAGTCGTGTTGCCTTGAAACTTCATGGGAAGGCTTAAAGGACCATTGTATGAATTTACAAGCAATAAAAATGGCATTGGCATGCAAAAATATGATGATGTACCTAAACCCACCTACCACCCTATCGATCCACGGCTTGCGCATCCCATCTCTCTGGCCGGCGTAGTGCCCGCCTGCCCGCCCGCTCGTTTCGTCAGTTGGCTTAGCCATACGGAGTTCATTCCCAGGCTAAGATCAGACCAGAGCAAGGGTTATGGCAGCCAGATCAACAGCACGCAGAGGGGGACCTGATCGATCCCCGGCTTGCGCATCCCACCCCTCTGGCCGGCTGAGCGCCCACACGCTCGTTTCGTGGGTTGACTTAGGCATACGGAGTTCATTCCCAGTCTAAGCATACGGAGTTCATTCCCAGTGTAAGATCGGATAGGATCGAGGGTTGCAGTAGCACATGCTAGGATCGGCCATGTGCTGGTGCCACATTTTTCCTCATTGGGGCTCTATCGTCGGAGCATCGCCAGAGAACCTGATCGACGGCATTAGGGTTCCAACGATCGGGGGGGCCGAGGGGGGTCTACGCACATCATGTGCGATGGGTGCTGGTACTTGGCCCTTATATTGGCCTTTTTTATGCATGCCAACAAAAATACAAGGATCACGTCTACGAAATTTGGGGCCAAAACTCCTTCCGAAAAAATTTTAAAAAATCTCGAACCGTAAAAAGTTTTGAAAATCATGAAAAATAGAAAACGAGTCGTCTTGCCACGAAACTTCACGTGAAGGCTTAAGGGACCATTGTATGAATTTACAAGCCATAGAAATGGCATTGGCACATAAAAATATGAAGATGTGCCTAAACCCACCTACCACCCTATCGATCCACGGCTTGCGCATCCCGTCTCTCTGGCCGACATAGTGCCCACCCGTCCGCCCGCCTACTCGTTTCGTTGGTTGGCTTAGGCATACGGAGTTCATTCACAGTCTAAGATCGGACCAGACCGTAGCAGGATCGGCAGCACACAGAGGGGGACCTGGCCGATCCCCAGCTTGAGCATCACGCCCCTTTGGCTCGCTGAGTGCCCGTACGCTCGTTTCATGGGTTGACTTAGGCATACGGAGTTCATTCCCAGTCTAAGCATGCGGAGTTTATTCCCAGTCTAAGATCGAACCGAACAAAGGGTTGCGGTAGCACATGCTGGCCTCGGGCCTCGGGCATGTGCTGGTGCCGCATTTTTCTTCACCGGGGCACCATCGTCGGAGCATCACCGGAGCATCGCCAGAGAACCTGACCGGCGGCATTGGGGTTCCAGCGATCGGGGGGGTCGGGGGGTGTGCGCACATGATGTGCGATGGGTGCTAGTACTTGGCCCTTATATTGGCCCCCTATCCCTCATCAAACCTCGAGAACTCACACCCCCTTAAAGAGCATTTGAGATTTTACAGGTTTGCTGCCAATAGCAATTAAAGTGTCTGTAATGGGGACGCTTTTTTCAATTGGTCACAAAATCTTGTACACTTTGAGTTTTTAGCTGAATATTTTTGTGCATGCCAACAAAAATATAAGGATCACGTCTACCAAGTTTGGGGCAAAACTCCTTCGAAAAAGATTTTAAAAAATCTCGAACCATTAAAAGTTTCAAAAATCTTGAAAAATAGAAAACGAGTCATCTTGCCATGAAACTTCATGTGAAGGCTTAAGGGACCATTGTATGAATTTACAAGCCATAAAAATGGCATTGGCACATAAAAATATGAAGATGTGCCTAAACCCACCTACCACCCTATCGATCCACGGCTTGCGCATCCCGTCTCTCTGGCCGGCGTAATGCCCACCCGCCCGCTCGTTTCGTCGGTTGGCTTAGGCATACGACGTTCATTCCCAGTCTAAGACTGGATCGGACGGGCAGCAGGATCGGCAGCACACAGAGGGGGATGCGGCCGATCCTCCGCTTGCGCATCCCGCCCCTCTGGCCAGTTGAGCACCCACACGCTCGTTTCGTGGGTTGACTTAGGCATACGGAGTTAATTCCCAGTCTAAGCATACGAAGTTCATTCCCAGTCTAAGATCGGACCAGACCGAGGGTTACGGCAGAACATGCTAGGCTCAGGCAATTGCTGGTGCTGCATTTTTCTTCGCCGGGCCACCATCGTCGGAGCATTGTCGGAGAACCTAACTGACGGTATTGGGTTTCGACGATCGGGGGGGTCGGGTGGGTGTGCGCACATGATGTGCGATGGGTGATGGAACTTGGCCCTTATATTGGCCCCCTATCCCTCATCAAACCTCGAGAACTGATACCCCCTTAAAGAGCATTTGGGATTTTACAGGTTTGCTGCCAGTAGCCGTTAAAGTGTATAAAATGGGGACACCTTTTTCAAAAGGTCGCAAAATCTTGTGCACTTCGAGTTTTTTGTTGAATTTTTTTGTAAATGCCAGCAAAAATACAAGGATCTCGTCTACCATATTAGGGGCCAAAACTCCTTCCGAAAAAATTTTAAAAAATCTCTAACTGCAAAAATTTCAAAATTCGTGAAAAATAGAAAACGAGTCGTCTTGCCATGAAACTTCACGTGAAGGCTTAAGGGACCATTGTATAAGTTTACAAGCCATAAAAATGGCATTGGCATGTAGAAATATGAAGATGTGCCTAAACCCACCTACCACCCTATCAATCCACGGCTTGCGCATCCCGTCTCTCTGGCCGACGTAGTGGCCGCCCGCCTACCCGTCTGCCCGCTCTTTTCGTCGGTTGGCTTAGGCATACGGAGTTCATTCCTAATCTAAGATCGGACCGAACCAGTAGCAGGATCGGAAGCACACAAAGGGGGACCCGATCGATCCCCGGCTTGCGCATCCTACCCCTCTGGCCGACTGAGAGCCCGCACACTCGTTTCATTGGTTGACTTAGGCATACGGAGTTCATTCCGAGTCTAAGCATATGGAGTTCATTCCCAGTCTAAGATCAGATCAGATCGAGGGTTACGGTAGCACATGCTGGGCTCGGGCATGTGCTGGTGCCGTATTTTTCTTCACCGGGGCACCATCATCAGAGCATCACCGGAGAACCTGACCGGTGGCATTGGGGTTCCGGCGATCGGGGGGCCCGGGGGGTGTGCGCACATGATGTGTGATGGGTGCTGGTACTTGGCCCTTATAGTGGCCCCCTATCCCTCATCAAACCTCGAGAACTCGTAACCCCTTAAAGAGCATTTGAGACTTTACAGGTTTGCTGCCAGTAGCCATTAAAGTGTCTGGAATGGGGACACTTTTTTCAAATGGTCACAAAATCTTGTACACTTCAAGTTTTTAGCTAAATTTTTTTGTGCATGCCAAAAAAAATACAAGGATCACGTCTACACGTTTGGGGCCAAAACTCCTTCCGAAAAAATTTTAAAAATCTCGAACCGTAAAAAGTTTCGAAAATCGTGAAAAATAGAAAACGAGTCGTCTTGCCATGAAACTTCACGTGAAGGCTTAAGTGACCATTGTATGCATTTACAAGCCATAAAATGGCATTGGCACGCAGAAATATGAAGATGTGCCTAAACCCACCTACCACTCTATCGATCCATGGCTTGCACATCCTATCTCTTTGGCCAGCGTAGTGCCCGCCCGTCCACCCACTCCTTTCGTCGGTTGGCTTAGGCATACGGAGTTCATTCCCAGCCTAAGATCAGACTGGACCGATAGTAGGCAACACACAGAGAGGGACCCGGCCGATCCCCGGCTTGCGCATCCCGCCCCTCTGGCTGACTGAGCGCCTGCAAGCTCGTTTCATGGGTTGACTTAGGCATACGGAGTTCATTCCCAGTCTAAGCATACGAAGTTCATTCCAGTCTAAGATCGGACCAGACTGAGGGTTACGGCAGCACATGCTGGGCTCAGGCCTGTGCTGGTGCCGCATTTTTCTTCACCGGGGCACCATCGTCGGAGCATCGTCGAAAAACCTGACCGACGGCATTAGGGTTCCGACGGTCGGGGCAGTCGGGGGGTGTGCCCACATGATGTGAGATGGGTGCTGGTACTTGGCCCTTATATTGGCCCCCTATCCCTCATCAAACCTCGAGAACTCACACCCCCTTAAAGAGCATTTGAGATTTTACAGGTTTGCTGCCAGTAGCCATTAAAGTGTCTGAAATGGGGACACTTTTTTCAAATGGTCACAAAATCTTGTACACTTCGAGGTTTGAAGCTGGAAATTTTTTTGTGCATGCCAAAAAAAATACAAGGATCAGTCTACCAAATTGGGCCAAAACTCACTTTTGAAAAAACTTAAAAATCCCGACCGCAAAAATTCCAAAATCGTGGAAAATAGAAAACGAGTCGTCTTGCCATAAACTTCACTGAAGGCTTAAGACCATTGTATCAATTTACAACCATAAAAATGCATTGCATGCAGGAATATAAGATGGCCTCCTATAATCCACCTACCACCCTTCTCGATCCATGGCTTGCGCACCGTCTCTCTGCGCCACGTAGTGCCGCCCGCCCACCCGCACGCTCATTTCATCAGTTGGCTTAGGCATACGGATTCATTCCCAATCTAACATCAACCAGAACCAAGGTTGTGGCAGCAGGATCGCAGCACACAGAGGGGACCCGGTCGATCCCTAGCTTGCGCATCTCGCCCCTCTGGCCGACTGAGCGCCCGCACGCTCGTTACGTGATTTGACTTAGGCATACAGAGTTCATTCTCAGTCTAAGCATACGGAGTTCATTCCCAATCTAAGATCGGACCGAACCGAGGGTTACGACAGCACATCCTGGGCTCGGGCATGTGCAGGAGCCGCATTTTTCTTCGTCGGGGCACCATCGCTGGAGCATCGCCGGAGAACCTGACCGACGGCATTGGGGTTCCAGCGATTGGGGGGCCGGGGGGGTTTGTGCGCACATAATGTGCGATGGGTGCTGGTACTTGGCCCTTATATTGGCCACCTATCCCTCATCAAACCTTGAGAACTCACACCCCCTTAAAGAGCATTTGAGATTTTTCAGGTTTGCTACCAGTAGCAATTAAAGTGTCTGAAATGGGGACACCTTTTTCAAATGGTCACAAAGTCTTGTACACTTTGAGTTTTTAGCTGAATTTTTTTGTGCAAGCCAACAAAAATAAAAGGATCTTGTCTACCAAGTTTGGGTTCAAAATTCCTTCCAAAAAAATTTTAAAAAATCCCGAACCACAAAAAGTTTTGAAAATCGTGAAAAATAGAGAACGAGTCCTTTTGCCATGAAACTTCACGTGAAGGCTTAAGGGACCATTGTATGAATTGACAAGCCATAAAAATGGCTTGGCGTGCAGAAATTTGAAGATGTGCCTAAACCCACCTACCACCCTATCGATCCACGGCTTGCGCATCCCGTCTCTCTAGTCGGCGCGTGCCCGCCCGCCCACCAGCTCGTTTCGTCGGTTGGTTTAGCCATACGGAGTTCATTCCTAGTCTAAGCATACAGAGTTCATTCCCAGTCTAAGATCGGATCGGATTGAGGGTTGCGGCTGCACAAGCTGGGCTCGAGCATGTTCCGGTGCCGCATTTTCTTTGTCGGGGCACCATTGCCGGAGCGTCGTCGGAGAACCTAACCGGCAGCATTGGGGTTTCGACGATCGGAGGGGGCCAGGGGCTGTGCGCACATGATGTGCGATGGGTGCTAGTACTTGGCCCTTATATTGGCCCCCTATCCCTCACCAAACCTTGAAAACTCACACCCCCTTAAAAAGCATTTGAGATTTTACAGGTTTGCTGCCAGTAGCCATTAAAGTGTCTGAAATGGGGACACTTTTTTCAAATGGTCACAAAATCTTGTACACTTTGAGTTTTTGGCAGAATCTTTTTGTGCATGCCAACAAAGATACAAGGATCACGCCCCCCAAGTTTGGGGATAAAACTCCTACCGAAAAAATTTTAAAAAATCCCGAACCGCAAAAAGTTTTGAAAATCGTGAAAAATAGAAAACGAGTCGTCTTGCCATGAAACTTCATGTGAAGGCTTAAGGGACCATAGTATGAATTTACAAGCCATCAAAATGGCATTGGCATGCAGAAATATGAAGATGTGCCTAAACCCACCTACCACCCTATCGATTCACAGCTTGCGCAACCCGTCTCTCTGGCCGGCGCAGTGCCCGCCTGCCCACTCGTTTCGTCGGTTGGTTTAGGCATACGAAGTTCATTCCCAGTATAAGATGAGACTAGACCAAGGGTTGCAACAGCAAGATCGGTAGCACGCAGAGGGGGACCCGACCGATCCCCGACTTGCGCATCCTGCCCCTCTGGCCGGTTGAGCGCCTGCACACTCGTTTCGTGGGTTGACTTAGGGATACGGAGTTCATTCCCAGTCTAAGCATATGGAGTTCATTCCCAGTCTAAGCATATGGAGTTCATTCCCGGACCGAGGGTTACTGCAGCACACACTGGGCTCGGGCATGTGCTGGTGCCGCAATTTGCTTCACCGGGGCACCATCGTCGGAGCATCACCGGAGAACCTGACCGGCGGCATTGGGGTTCCGGCGATCTGGGGGGTCGGGGGCAGGGGGTGTGCGCACATGATGTGCGATGGGTGCTGGTACTTGGCCCTTATATTAGCCCCCTATCCCTTATCAAACCTCAAGAACTCACACCCTTTTAAAGAGCATTTGAGATTTTACAGGTTTGCTGCCAGTAGCCATTAAAGTGTCTGAAATGGAGACACTTTTTTGAAATGGTCACAAAATCTTGTACACTTCGAGTTTTTAAATGAATTTTTTTGCACATACCAACAAAAATACAAGGATTACGTCTAAGTTTGGGGCCAAAACTCCTTTCGAAAAAATTTTAAAAAATCCCGAACCGTAAAAAGTTTCAAAAATCATGAAAAATAGAAAACAAGTCATCTTGCCATGAAACTTCATGTGAAGGCTTAAGGGACGATTCTATGAATTTACAACCACAAAAATGGCATTGGCACACAGAAATATGAAGATATGTCTAAACCCACCTACCACCCAATCAATCCACGGCTTGCACATCCCGTCTCTCTTACCGGCGTAGTGCCCGCCCGCCCGCCCGCCTGTTGGTTTCATCGATTGGCTTAGAAATACCGAGTTCATTCCCAGTCTAAGATCAGACCAGATTGAGGGTTTATGACAGTAGATCGATAGCACACAAAGGGGGACCCCGGCTGATCCCCGACTTACGCATTCGCCCCTCTGGCCAGCTGAACGCCCGCACGCTCATTTCATGGGTTGACTTGGGCATACGGAGTTCATTCCTAGTCTAAGCACACGGAGTTCATTTCCCAGTCTAAGATCGGATCAGATCGAGGGTTGCGGCAGCACATGCTGGGCTCGGGCATGGCTGGTGCTATATTTTTCTTCATCGGGCACCATCACCGGAGCATCTCGGAGCATCACCGGAGAACCTGACGGTGGCATTGGGGTTCCGGCGATCAGGGGCAGGGGTGTGCACACATGATGTGCAATGGGTGCTAGTACTTGGCCCTTTATATTGGCCCCCTATCCCTCAATCAAACCTCAAGAACTCACACACCTTAAAGAGCATTTGAGATTTTACAGGTTTGCTGCCAGTAGCCATTAAAGTGTTCTGAAAATGGGACACTTTTTTCAAATGTTCACAAAATCTTGTACACTTCGAGTTTTCTGCTAAATTTTTTTGTGCATACCAACAAAAATACAAGGATCACGCCTCCAAGTTTGGGGCCAAAACTCCTTTCGAAAAAATTTAAAAAAATCTCGAGCCACAAAAAGTTTCAAAAATCATGAAAAATAGAAAACGAGTCGTCTTTCCATGAAACTTCACATGATGGCTTAAGGGACCGTTGTATGAATTTACAGGCCATAAAAATGGCATTGGCATGCAAAAATATGAAGATGTGCCTAAACCCACCTACCACCCTATCGATCCAAGGCTTGCGCATCACGTCTCTCTGGCCGACGTAGTGCCCGCCCGCCCGCCCGCTCGTTTTGTCGATCGACTTAGGCATAGGGAGTTCATTCCCAGTCTAAGATCGGACCGGACCGAGGGTTGCGGCAGCATGATTGGCAGCATGTAGAGGGGGACCCGATCGATCCCTGGCTTGCCCATCCCGCCCCTCTGGCCGGCTGAGTGTCCGCACGTTCGTTTCGTGGGTAGACTTAGGCATACGGAGTTCATTCCCAGTCTAAGCATACAGAGTTCATTCCCAGTCTAAGATCGAACCGGACCGAGGGTTGCAGCAGCACATACTGGGCTCGGGCATGTGCTGGTGCTGCAATTTTCTTCGTCGAGGCACCATCGCCGGAGCATCGTCGGAGAACCTGACCGGCGGCATTGGGGTTCTGGCGATCGAGGGGGCCAGGGGGGGTGTGCGCACATGATGTGCGATGGGCACTGGTACTTGGCCCTTATATTGGCCCCCTATCCCTCATGAAACCTCAAGAACTCACACCCCCTTCAAGAGCATTTGAGATTTTACAGGTTTGCTGCCAGTAGCCATTAAAGTGTCTGAAATGGGGACAAATTTTTCAAATGGTCACAAAATCTTGTAGACTTTGAGTTTTTAGCTGAATTTTTTTATGCAAGCCAAAAAAAGTACAAGGATCACGTCTACCAGGTTTGGGACCAAAACCCCTTTCAAAAATATTTTAAAAAATCCCGAACCGCAAAGAGTTTCGAAAATCATGAAAAATAGAAAATGAGTCGTCTTGCCATGAAATTTCACGTGAAGGCTTAAGGGACCATTGTATGAATTTACAAGCCATGAAATTGGCATTGGCACACAGAAATATGAAGATGTGCCTAAACCCACCTACCACCCTATCGATCCACGGCTTGCGCATCCCGTTTCTCTGGCCGACGTAGTGGCCGCTCGCCCGCCCGCCTGCTCGTTTCGTCAGTTGGCTTAAGCATAAGGAGTTTATTCCCAGTCTAAGATCGGACCAGACCGAGGGTTACAGTAGCAGGATTGGCAGCACACAGAGGGGGACCCGACCGATCCTCGGATTGCATCCCGCCCCTCTGGCTGGCTGAGCTACCGCACGCTCGTTTCATGGGTTGACTTAGGGATACGAAGTTCATTGCCAGTCTAAGCATACCAAGTTCATTCCCAGTCTAAGATCGGATCGGACCGAGGGTTGTGACAGCACATGCTGGGCTCGGGCATGTGCTGGTGCTGCATTTTTCTTCGTCGAGGCACCATCGCCGGAGCATCGTCGGAGAACCTGACCGACGGCGTTGGGGTTCCGGCGATCGGGGGGGCCGAGGGGGTGTGCGCACATGATGTGCGATGGGTGCTGGTACTTGGCCCTTATATTGGCCCCCTATCCGTCATCAAACCTCCAGAACTCACACCCCCTTAAAGAGCATTTGAGATTTTATAGGTTTGCTGCCAGTAGCCATTAAAGTGTCTGAAATGGGGACACTTTTTTCAAATGGTCACAAAATCTTGTACACTTCGAGTTTTTAGCTGAATTTTTTTGTGCGTGCCAGAAAAAATACAAGGATCACATCTACCAAGTTTGCGGCCAAAACTCCTTCCAAAAAAATTTTAAAAAATCTCGAACCGTAAAAAGTTTCCAAAATCGTGAAAAATAGAAAACGAGTCGTCTTGCAATGAAACTTCACGTAAAGGCTTAAGACCATTGTATGAATTTACAAGCCATGAAATTGGCATTGGCAGGCAAAAATATGAAGATGTGCCTAAACCTACCTACCACCCTATCGATCCACGGCTTACGCATCCCATTTCTCTGGCCGACGTAGTGCCCGCCCTCCCGCCTGCCCGTTCGTTTCGTCAGTTGGCTTAAGCATAAGGAGTTTATTCCCAGTCTAAGATCAAACCAGACCGAGGGTTACAGTAGTAGGATTGACAGCACGTAGAGGGGGAACCGACCGATCCCCGGCTTGCGTATCCCGCCCCTCTGGCTGGCTGAGCGCCCGCACGCTCGTTTCGTTGGTTGACTTAGGCATACGGAGTTGATTCCCAGTCTAAGCATACAGAGTTCATTCTCGGTCTAAGATAAGACCGGACCAAGGGTTGCGATAGCACATGCTGGGCTCGTGCATGTGTTGGGGCCTCATTTTTCTTCACCAACGCACCATCGTCGGAGCTTCACCGGAGAACCTGACCGGTGGCATTGGGGTTCCAGCGATCGGGGGTTCGGGGGGGCTGTGTGCATACATGATGTGCGATGGGTGCTGGTACTTGGCCCTTATATTAGCCCCTTATCCCTCATCAAACCTTAAGAACTAACACCCCCTGGAAGAGCATTTGAGATTTTACAGGTTTGCTGCTAGTAGCCTTTAAAGTGTCTGAAATGGGGACACTTTTTCAAATGGTCAAAAAATCTTGTACACTTCGAGTTTTTAGCTAACTTTTTTGTGCGTGCCAAAAAAAATACAAAGATCACGTCTACCAAGTTTGGGGCCAAAACTCCTTCCAAAAAAAATTTAAAAAATCCCAAACCGTAAAAAGTTTTGAAAATCATAAAAAATAGAAAACGAGTCGTCTTGCCATGAAACTTCAAATGAAGGCTTAAGGGACCATTGTATGAATTTACAAGCCATAAAAATGGCATTGGCATGCAGAAATATAAAGATGTGCCTAAACCCACCTACCACCCTATCGATCCACGGCTTGCGCCTCCCGTCTCTCTGGCAGACGTAGTGCCCGCCCGCCCGTCCACTCGTTTCATCGATTGGCTTAGGCATACGGAGTTCATTCCCAGTCTAAGATTTGACCAGACTGAGGGTTGCGGTAGCTGGATCGGCAGCACGTAGATGGGGACTCGGTCGATCCTCAGCTTACGCATCTCGCCCCTCTGGTCGACTGAGCGCCCGTACGCTCCTTTCGTGGGTTGACTTAGGCATACGGAGTTCATTCCCAGTCTAAGCATATGGAGTTCATTCCCAGTCTAAGATCAAACTGGACCGAGGGTTACGACAGCACATGCTATGCTCGGGCATGTACTGGTGCCGTATTTTTCTTCATCGGGGCACCATCGTCGGAGAACCTGACCGACGGCATTGGGGTTTCAGCGATCGGGGGGCCGGGGGGGTGTGCGCACATGATGTGTGATGGGTGCTGGTACTTGGCCCTTATATTGGCCCCCCTGTCCCTCATCAAACCTAGAGAACTCACACCCCCTTAAAGAGCATTTGAGATTTTACAAGTTTGCTGCCAGTAGCCATTAAAGTGTCTGAAATGGGGACACTTTTTTCAAATGGTCACAAAATCTCGTACACTTCGAGTTTTTAGCTGAAGTTTTTTGTGCATGCCAACAAAAATACAAGGATCACGTCTACCAAGTTTGGGGCCAAAATTCCTTCCGAAAAAATTCTAAAAAATCCTGAACCGTAAAAAGTTTTGAAAATCGTGAAAAATAGAAAATGAGTCGTCTTGCCATGAAACTTCACGTGAAGGCTTAAGGGACCATTGTACAAATTTACAAGCCATAAAAATGGCATTGGCATGCAGAAATTTTAAGATGTGCCTAAACCCACCTACCACCTTATCGATCCACGGCTTGTGCATCCCGTCTCTTTGGCCGACGTAGTGCCCGCCTGCCCACCCACCCACTCATTTTTTCGATTGGATTTGGCATACAGAGTTCATTCCCAGTCTAAGATCAGACCAGATCGAGGGTTGTGATAGTATGATTGACAGCACGCAGAGGGGGACCCGGCCGATCCCCGACTTGTGCATCCCACCCCTCTGGTCGGCTGACTGCCCGCACGCTCATTTTGTGGGTTGACTTAGGCATATGGAGTTCATTCCTAGTCTAAGCATATGGAGTTCATTGCCAGTCTAAGATCGGATCGGACCGAGGGTTACGGCAGCACATGCTGGGATCGAGCATGTGCTGGTGCCATATTTTTCTTCGTCGGGGTGCCATCGTCGGAGCATCGCCGAAGAACCTGTTCGGTAGTGTCATAATGTCTAGATCTGGGGATCTATCGCTAGAAATTGACTTAAGGGAGTCACCACCAATCTTTTTTATCTAGGTGCAATTGGCCACCTAAAGAATCTGTCCTTTTAGGGAACACCTAAGTTTAAGGGTCCCTAAAAGAATAGGTTTAGGTCTACAAACCAGAACGGGGTTCGGGAGTTCGGTTACATGTGAGGAAGGTTATAGCACCCTCACAATGCCCATCAAAAGATGGTACCAGCTGAAATTTGTGTTATCCAAAAAACCTTAAAATTTTACCAAGTAATTAATTATTGGAAATTATTCTCAATTGACTCTAACACTTTTAGCAGAAAATTGAGAAAATTCCCTCACCTCAAGAGTATGCAAGAAAAACTACTGCTTCACTTGCAGAGGCTCCATCGTCGGATTAGTTAAAAAAAAATCAAAATCAAAATCAAAATAGAAAGGAAGGAAATAATGATTGTTCTTGTGTAGGGAAAATTGATACTTTCAACTTTTCCCCAAAAATACTTTTTTTGAAAATTTATTTTTAAGGAAAATTGATACTTTCAACTTTTTCCAAAAAATATTTTTTTGGAAATTTAGTTTTAAGAAAAATTGATACTTTCAACTTTTCCTCAAAAATATTTTTTTTGAAACTTTGATTTCTAAGAAAAATTGATACTTTCAACTTTTCCTCAAAAACCCTTTTTTGAAAATTTATTTTTAAGGAAAATTGATACTTTCAACTTTTCCCTAAAAATATTTTTTTTGGAAATTTTGATTTTTATTTAAAGAAAATAGAATAATAAAAATAAAAAAAAAAAAAAAGTAAAACAAAAATAAAAATAAAATTAAGATAAAAAGAATATTAAATAAACCTAATCTAATAAATAAAAAAAACAAATAAACAAATAAATGAAAATAAAAAAATAAAAAAAAAACAAAAAAAACCTGGAGCAGCTCGGATCGCGGCTCGGCTCAAGGAAGAGAAACGGCTCGGGGGGGGCTTGGGAAGCTCGGCTCGGCTCGGCTTGGCTCGAAGGGGGGCTGGCACGCACGGGTCAGGAAGCAGGTCGACGCTCGGGTCGGGGGTCACGACAAAACACGCGGATCCTCTGGGTCACTTAAGGCCAAAACGACGTCGTTTTGAGAGGGTATAAAAGGCACTTCCCTCTGTTTTTCGACAGAATGCTCCTCCCCTCTCTCTATCTTCTTCCTTTTTCCTCTCCCTTCTCTCTAAAAGGTCGAAGAACTCCGGTTGAAGATTCACCTGATTCTGGGTTTTATCACCGGAATCTTGGTTTTTTCACCGAAAGTTCACCGGAAGGTCACCGGTTTCTGGGATTCTTTGCCGAAAATTGGGCAGGTCGCCGGAAACTTCAAGGTTGGTCAGAATTTTCATTGAAAAATTCAAACTTCGTCAGAAACTTCACCGGAATCTGGAATTTTCCAGAAATTCCTAGAAAAAAAACACCAAAAATCTTCAAAAATTTTCTTCTAATTCCCAGAACCCTTCTACACCTTTTCTTAGCCTTCTATACGCCTCTTTTCCCTTAAATCAGTAGCTTTTGCTTACTGTTTTTCTTCTGTCCAGCATTCTGTTCTGGAGGTCCCTTTTATAGGGATTGATCAGGAGTTCCTGATCAATCCCAATTCCTCCTTAGACGGGAATTCAATCTTTGAATCCAATCTGGACTCTCTTGATTGAATTCCCCTTCACAGTGGGATTCTTCCACTTTCAATCCCAGCCCTCCAAAATCAAATAAAAAAATAATAGATAATTAGAAAGATAGGATAGATAAAAAAATAATAATAATATCAGATATACAAAAATTAGATAAACGGAACAAGAATTATTAACGGATAATACAATAAGATAAATCAAAAAAATATTACAAGAAAAATAATAAAAAAAATAATAAATAAATATAGAACTATATAAATAAAATACATATAAATATTAACAGAAAAAAATAAATAAATAAATAAATAAATAAAAATATACATATAATAATAATAAATAATAAAATACAAAAGAAAAAAAAAGAAAAAAAATACAAAGTAAAAATTGCATTGGGCTTACCTATTTGGGCCAAGCCCAATTGATCTGGGCCAGGACCCAATTGGGTGTCTATAGCTGCCCCTTTTTGCACATTTTCTGTGAAACAGAAATTGCGCAAAGACGTAGACACCCAATCAAGACTCAACTCAACATTGTCATTTTTTGTTTTTTTTGTGTTTTTTTTTTGTTTTTTGTTTTTTTTTTTTTTACCAAAGCTCCTCTAAACAGAGGCTCAACGACTTTGAGAAACATAAATTGCTCCTCTAAACAGAGGCACCATGACTTTTGAAAATAAATTGCTCCTCTAAACAGAGGCACCACGACTTTGAAAAATAAATTGCTCATCTAAACAGAGGCACCACGACTTTTGAAAATAAATTGCTCCTCTAAACAGAGGCACCACGACTTTGAAAAATAAATTGCTCATCTAAACAGAGGCACCACGACTTTTGGAAAGTAAATTGCTCCTCTAAACAGAGGCACCATGACTTTGAAAAATAAATTGCTCCTCTAAACAGAGGCACCACGACTTTTGGAAAGTAAATTGCTCCTCTAAACACAGGCACCACGACTTTGAAAAATAGATTGCTCCTCTAAACAGAGGCACCACGACTTTTGGAAAGTAAATTGCTCCACCACGACTTTTGGAAAGTAAATTGCTACTCTAAACAGAGGCACCACGACTTTGAAAAATAAATTGCTCCTCTAAACAGAGGCACCACGACTTTTGGAAAGTAAATTGCTCCTCTAAACAGAGGCACCATGACTTTGAGAAAGTAAATTGCTCCTCCAAACAGAGGCACCATGACTTTGGAAAATAAATTGCTCCTCTAAACAGAGGCACCACGACTATTGGAAAGTAAATTGCTCCTTGACAATCATGTCCAAAGGAGTTGAAGGTTGTGTTTGAAGGAATTTCAGGGGATTATGCCCAAAGGACTTATAAATCAACCCTGATACCAAAAGAAATCCTATTTCAAGGATTAGGAACTTACTTGACAAGCTTTTTTTTCAATTTTACAAAATATCTTCATATCTGTCTTCTCCATGTGGGATGTTGGAACACCCTTGCTTCTTGAATTTATACACTCTACTTTCCTGAAAATAGTGTATGCTATGCAAATGCATATGAATTTCAATGCATGCTATGCAAATGTTAGCCAAATAATTCCTATTCAATGTATGGTACTCAAGTTTCTTAAGCTCTTCTTGGGCATCAAGCTTTTTGATTCTTCAGAGATCCAATTACATTGCTCTTCTAAGATCGAAATAGTGTAGCTCTTAATTGTTTTTTTCCACTCACATTCTTCTTTGTTCAGTTTCTCAATACTTTGGAATAAGCTTCATCAATCGATCATCACTTGACCATCATTCAATGAATTTTTCAACACTAACAAATTTCAAAACAAGTTTCATCCACCATCACTGGGTCATTACTCATAGGTGTCTCAGCATTAACCATTCCAAAACAAACTTTGTCCACTGATTGTTCTCATCATTCAATCATAACTTACAAATCATATCGACCAATTCATCATTGTACTCATCACTCAGTTATACCATTTTTCAAGATTTGCCCCATTATATTCTCCATTTGGTCACATCATATATCCTTCCAAATCATCTTTTTTAGGTTTCTACCATTTCTTCATTTTGCTACCACCATCATCTTAGATTTTCTTTTCAAATGAATGCAAGACTCTTTTAAGCACATATTCATTCATTCATTACCATTTCAATTCTTGACAAATACAATGCAATCAAGCATTTTCTCAATTCATTCTAGGGGTGAAACAATAAGAGAACACAAGGTGAATTATGGTAAAGATAATCAATGAAGATCTGTTTTGGTACAAAACAAATGGGAAAGAAAATAAATTGGACATATGTCATTGATATGGATGGTATGTCCAAATGATGAATATCCAGACAATTCTCAACATTAATCTAGCATTCTTTTTCAAAAACTCATTCCATTTACTGTTGAAGTCAACTTGAGCTTGGTGAACTTTGCCCCAGTCTTTGAGAGATCTTCAGATGTCTTTGATCTTCCATTTATGTGAGCCGTTTGACCTGGATCTTTTTCTATCAACCTTTCAAGTTTTTAATTTGAATCTTTTTTTTTCATTTTTTCATTTCTTTCTTTTTTTTTTTCCTTTTTTCATCATCTTTTTTCTCTTTTCTCATTTTTCATCCATTGTTGATATCTTTCATACATCAAACTTTAGAGCCTGATTCCATTGCTTCCTCATGAGCATACCTTCGCTCAACATATGATCATTCAAGTTGAGTATTCGCATTTGATCCAAATGGACTTTTCAAGGTTGTAATGTAGGCCAAGGTGAAGGGTCATAAAAAAATGGATATAATAGGCTTAAAACACGTATTAAAAAGGTTCAACACCAAAGGATCATTTGATATAACTTGGCATTTTGCCCTCACATTGTTTCACTATTTGCTTTCTTCACACAAAGGATTCTCATTACTTTACCCCAAGTCATGTGTGGCATTTTTTCTTTTTTTCTTTTTTTTTGAGATCTTTTTGTGATTTTTTCAAAAATTACCCCCCAGTGTAGAGCATGATCCTTGGTTAGGGTTCTTCAGAAAAAGAAATCATAACAGGCTCAAAGGGGTAGCAATAAATGGTTTTTTGAATGGTAAAAGAAAGATGGCCATTTTTCACCTCAACTGTGAATACCTTTCTTGAACATCATCTATTGAACAAAGCTCATGAATCTGTATAAAAGATTACACATCTTCAAGACATATCTATTTCACCTTCGGTAACAGTCTATTTTTGCTCAAATCATCTTTTCATATTAAATGTGGATGAGTTCTCAAAATTAAATCCCAGAATTATTGTTATCATTGTCTAAATATTCATCATCTGAAATTTAAGAATGGGAATGTAAAGTTATGAAAGGTAACGGAGCATGGAGTAATGGTCAAGTGAAAGAGAAAAATGTAATGAAATGCATTGACTTGCCTTTATTAAAATGATAACAAGTGAAGTCATATTGCAAAAAGAAATCTAACATTATTTGAAAAGAAATCCTAAAATGATAGAAGAAACCTTCAACCAGCCTTATCTCCATTTTTTAAAATTGTCCCCCTATGCGATCAGGTGAAGAATCTCTATTGACATCTTGCCCCTCAATTCATTGTGACTCTCCGGACCCTTTCTGTTCTTGACTTTCACTCAGAGTGCTAACATTAGATGTTGTTGCTTTTCCTTGATCAAAACTTACCATTCCATCATTGATCAACGTTGCACCTTATACTTTAAAGTAGTGCAATTTTCAGTAGAATGGCCAGTAATTCCATAGTGATAGTCGCAGTGGGCTGTAGGATCATACCACTTTGGGTAGGGTGGTTTAAGTGGCTCCACATGGCTAGGGGCAATCAAATGGCTATTATAGAGTTCTCGATATAACTCTGTATAAGTCATAGGGATTGGATCAAATATAAGTTTTTCTTGAGTAGTTCGTTGTTCTCGTGAACCACTTGCTGGGTTAATAGGGTGAACTTGGGTTCTTACAGGAGCTTGAATGTTGAGGCTGTATGTAAGATCTTGAGGGCTATAAATTGATCGATATATGGATGAATAAGGTGGTTGTGGAGCCAGCTGGTATGGGTAGGATGAGACATTATTCACAGTAGGATAGTATGGAGAGTAACCTTGGGATGGATAGGGTTGATAACCCCTAAATTGTTGTCTATCAAAGCTCACAGCTTGAGCTTGAGCTTCTTTCTTTTCTGATGTCTTCTTAGTTTCTCCTCCTTTTAACTTGCCATTTTTTATGGCACTTTCAATAATTTCTCTAAAGATCACCATGTCGACAAAATTCTTTGTTGCATTCCCTATCATCTTTTCATAATACAGAGGTTTTAAAGTGCTAACAAATAGCACTGTAGTTTCTTTCTCGGTCAGTGGAGGTTGTACCTGTGAAGCTATATCTCTCCATCTTTGGGCGTATTCTTTAAAAGACTCATTTCCCTTTTTCTCTAGATTTTGTAAAGACAAATGATCAGGAGCCAAATTGACAATGTGTCGATATTGACTGATGAAGTCATGAGCCATATCGCTCCAAGAGCAAATGTGGGTCTTATCTAACTGAACATACCACTTGGCAGCAGAACCAGTAAGGCTATCCTGGAAGACATGCATCAAGAGTTTTTCATCATGTGCATGAGCTGCCATCTTTCTGCAATACATGGTGATGTGGGTTTTGGGGCACTTTGTACCATCATATTTTTCAAATTTTGATACTTTGAACTTATGAGGGATAACCACATCAGGAACTAGGCAGAGCCCAGCAGCATCAACTGACCCATAAAAGCTAAATCCTTCCACAGCCTGTAGCCTCTGCTCTAGCATGCTAATTTTAGAGCTTTCCTCAGCTTCCACCCTTATCTTTTCCTTCTCTTTCTCTTTTAAATCATCTAGATCAGGAATTGGTTCTGCTGCCTTTTCAGTGAAGACAGGATTTATATAGCTATTATACTGCCTTGGGTAAAAAGCTGATTGCATTCCAGGATATGTTGGATATGCAAAATGTTGTGGTGGGACCTCTTGGGCAGACTGGGCTTGAGGTGGGCCAAAACTTGGAGGGTACAAAGGGTCAGCCACTTCTTGCTAGCTTGTACTTCCTTCAACTCCTTTTTCCTTTATTCATGTTATTAAGGGCCTCCAAAATCTTGCTTAGTTCATTTTCAATCTTCTCTTGAGCTTTTTCTAGCTTTTCAAATCTATGAGAACTTTCCTCTTCCATTTGCCTTGCTCTGGATCTTGTGTTGTATAGATGAGTAGGGTTTTCACTAGATGGAGCTATCCTGGGACCTTGAGTACCATACTTATGATTAGAAATGTTATGCTGTGCCTTATGTATGATGCTTTGATACACAAATGAAATGTACATTTTTCTGAATGAAATCTAGTATGAAAAGAATGCAAATGATTGTGTTAAAACATGATCATGAAAGTAATGCAGATGCATACAATCAGATAAACAACATAGTTAGTTCGATGGATGAAATGAAAATGATGCTGATGCATAATGTTACATATGATAAAAATAATACACAAAGTTAAACAGTCAAAATGATTAGACAAACACCCTTTTTGTGTCCTAATTTCAGGGTATATCTATCATTGGATAGAAAGGGCTCTATCTTAGGTGTAGGCACTCTTAAGGTTCACTATATGCGGTTTTAAGGTCAGAGTCTAAAGGTCCTCAAATTGCTCCTTACATCCTTGTCCATCATAGACTAGTAAGGCACCCTAATCTCACCCATTACAGGCTACAAGCGGAAAAGGTTCAATTTGAGTAGGAGTATTTCGCTAACCACTGCGGAGGCATTAGATCTCACGAAAGCAATAGGTACTTTACTCCTTCCTAGAGGGATGGATCTCGGGTATAGAACTCATGTTATGCACATGCACATGAATGACATAATTAACAAGGTAAATAAACATGAATGAATAATAACACATATATACAGAAAGGTTCAATTTTATTAGGCTTTTGGATAACACAAATTATTTGCTGGCCTGACTCTCAAAGTCCCCAGTGGAGTCGCCATGCTGTCATAACGTCTAGATCCGGGGATCTATCGCTAGACATTGACTTAAGGGAGTCACCACCAATCTTTTTTATCTAGGTGCGATTGGCCACCTAAGAAATCTGTCCTTTCAGGGAACACCTAAGTTTAAGGGTTCCTAAAAGAATAGGTTCAGGTCTACAAACCAAAATAGGGTTCGGGAGTTCGGTTACGTGTGAGAAAGGTTATAGCACCCTCACAACGCCCATCAAAAGATGGTACCAGCTGAAATTTGTGTTATCCAAAAAGCCTTAAAATTTTACCAAGTAATTAATTATTGGAAATTATTCTCAATTGACTCTAATACTTTTAGCAGAAAATTGAGAAAATTCCCTCACCTCAAGAGTATGCAAGAAAAACTACTGCTTCACTTGCAAAAGCTCCATCGTTGGATTAGTTAAAGAAAAATCAAAATCAAAATCAAAATAGAAAGGAAGGAAAGAATGATTGTTCTTGTGTAGGGAAAATTGATACTTTCAACTTTTCCCCAAAAATATTTTTTTTTGAAAATTTATTTTTAAGGAAAATTGATACTTTCAACTTTTCCCAAAAAATATTTTTTTGGAAATTTATTTTTAAGGAAAATTAATACTTTCAACTTTTCCTCAAAAATATTTTTTTTGAAACTTTGATTTCCAAGGAAAATTGATACTTTCAACTTTTCCTCAAAAACCCTTTTTTGAAAATTTATTTTTAAGGAAAATTGATACTTTCAACTTTTCCCTAAAAATATTTTTTTTGGAAATTTTGATTTTTATTTAAAGAAAATAGAATAATAAAAATAGAAAAATAAAGAAAAGTAAAACAAAAATAAAAATAAAATTAAGATAAAAAGAATATTAAATAAACCTAATCTAATAAATAAAAAAAAACAAATAAACAAATAAATGAAAATAAAAAAATTTCAAAAAAAAAAACCTGGAGCGGCTCGGATCGTGGCTCGGCTCAAGGAAGAGAAACGGCTCGGGGGGTGGCTTGGGAAGCTCGGCTTGGCTCGGAGGGGGGCTGGCACGCGCGGGTCAGGAAGCGGGTCGACGCTCGGGTCGGGTCGGGTCACTGCAAAACGCGCGGATCCTCTAGGTCACTTAAGGCCAAAACGACGTCGTTTTGAGAGGGTATAAAACGCACTTCCCTCTGTTTTTCGACAGAACGCTCCTCCCTTCTCTCTCTCTTCTTCCTTTTTCCTCTCCCTTCTCTCTAAAAGGTCGAAGAACTCCGGTTGGAGATTCACCGGATTCTGGGTTTTGTCATCGGAATTTGGGTTTTTTCGTCGGAAGTTCGTCGAAAGTTCACCGGAAGGTCACCGGTTTCTGGGATTCTTTACCGAAAATTGGGCAGGTCACCGAAAACTTCAAGGTTGGCTGAAATTTTCATCGAAAAATTCAAACTTTGTCGAAAACTTCATCGAAATCTGGAATTTTCCAGAAATTCCTAAAAAAAAAACACCAAAAATCTTCAAAAAATTTCTTCTAATTCCCAGAATCCTTCGACACCTTTTCTTAGCCTTCTATACACCTCTTTTCCCTTAAATCAGTAGCTTTTGCTTACTGTTTTTCTTCTATCCAGCATTTTGTTCTAGAGGTCCCTTTTATAGGGATTGATCAGGAGTTCCTGATTAATCCCAATTCCTCCTTGGACGGGAATTCAATCTTTGAATCCAATCTGGACTCTCTTTATTGAATTCCCCTTCACAGTGGGATTCTTCCACTTTCAATCCTAGCCCTCCAAAATCAAATAAAAGAAATAATAGATAATTAGAAAAGATAGGATAGATAAAAAAATAATAATAATATCAGATATACAAAAAATCAGATAAACGGAACAAGAATTATTAACAGATAATACAATAAGATAAGTCAAAAAAATATTACAAGAAAAATAATAAAAAAGTAATAATAATAAATAAATTATAATATATAATAAATATAGAACTATATAAATAAAATACATATAAATATTAACAAAAAAATAAATAAATAAATAAATAAAATAAGTAAAAATATACATATAATAATAATAAATACATAAAATACAAAAGAAAAGAAACGAAACGAAAAAAAGGAAAAAAATACAAAGTAAAAATTGCATTGGGCTTACCCATTTGGGCCAGGCCCAATTGATCTGGGCCAGGACCCAATTGGGCGTCTAAGGTAGGATTGGGGTTCCGGTGATAGGGGGGCCGGGGGGTGTGCGCACATCATATGCAATCGGTGCTGGTACTTGGCCCTTATATTGCCCCCTATCCCTCATTAAACCTCGAGAACTCACACCCCTTTAATGAGCATTTGAGATTTTACAGGTTTGCTGCCAGTAGCCATTAAAGTGTCTAAAATGGGGACACTTTTTTCAAATGGTCACAAAATCTTGTACGCTTCAATTTTTTAGCTAAATTTTTTTGTGCATGCCAAAAAAATACAAGGATCACGTCTACAAAGTTTGGGGCCAAAACTCCTTCTGAAAAAATTTTAAAAAGTCCTGAACAGTAAAAAGTTTCAAAAATCGTGAAAAATTGAAAACGATACGTCTTGCCATTAAACTTCACGTGAAGGCTTAAGGGACCATTGTATGAATTTACAAGCCATAAAAATGGCATTGGCACACAGAAATATGAAGATGTGCCTAAACCCACCAACTACCATATCGATTCACGGCTTGCGCATCCAGTCTCTCTGGCCGGTGTAGTGACCACCCGCCCGCCCGCCCGCTCGTTTTGTCGGTTGGCTTAGGCATACAGAGTTCATTCCCAGTCTAAGAATGCATCAGACCGAGGGTTGCGGTAGCAAGATCGACAGCACGTAAAGGGGGACCCGGTTGATCCCTGGCTTGTGCATCCTGCCCCTCTGGCCTGCTGAGCGCCCGCACGCTCGTTTCATGGGTTGACTTAGGCATACGGAGTTCATTCCCAGTCTAAGCATACGGAGTTCATTCCCAGTCTAAGATCGGACCGGACCGAGGGTTGCGACAGCACAAGCTGGGCTCGGGCATGTGCTGGTGTCGCATTTTTCTTCGTCGGAGCACCATCGTCGGAGAACCTGACCGACGACATTGGAGTTCCGACGATCGGGGGGCCGGGGGGGTGTGCGCACATGATGTGCGATGGGTGCTGGTACTTGGCCCTTATATTGGCCCCCTATCCCTCATCAAACCTCGAGAACTCACACCCCCTTAAAGAGCATTTGAGATTTTACAGGTTTGCTGCCAGTAGCCATTAAAGTGTCTGAAATGGGGACACTTTTTTCAAATGGTCACAAAATCTTGTACACTTCGAGTTTTAAGCTGACCTTTTTTGTGCATGCCAACAAAAATACAAGGATCATGTCAACCACATTTGGGGCCAAAACTCCTTCCGAAAAAATTTTAAAAAATCCCGAACCGCAAAAAGTTTCAAAAATCGTGAAAAATAGAAAATGAGTCGTCTTGCCATGAAACTTCACGTGAAGGCTTAAGGGACCATTGTATGAATTTATAAGCCATAAAAATGGCATTGGCATGCATAATATGAAGATGTGCCTAAACCCACCTACCACCCTATCGATCCACGGCTTGCGCATCCCGTCTCTCTGGCCGGCGTAGTGCCCGCCCGTCCGCCCGCTCGTTTTGTCGGTTGGCTTAGGAATACGGAGTTCATTCCCAGTCTAAGATCACACATGACCCAGGGTTGAGGCAGCAAGATCGGCAGCACGTAGAGTGGGACCCAGTCGGTCCCCGGTTGCGCATCCCGCCCCTCTGGCCGGCTGAGCGCCCGCACGCTCGTTTCGTGGGTTGACTTAGGCATACAGAGTTCATTCCCAGTCTAAGCCTATGGAGTTCATTCCCAGTCTAAGATCGGATCAGACCGAGGGTTGCGGCAGCACATGCTGGGCTCGGGCATGTGCTGGTGCCGCATTTTTCTTTGTCGAGGCAGCATCGACGGAGCATCACCGGAGAACCTGATCGACAGGATTGGGGTTCCGACAATCGGGGGGGCCGAGGGGTGTGCGCACATGATGTGCGATGGGTGCTGGTACTTGGCCCTTATGTTGGCCCCCTATCCCTCATCAAACCTCAAGAACTCACACCCCCTTAAAGAGCATTTGGGATTTTACAGGTTTGCTGCCAGTAGCCATTAAAGTGTCTGAAATGGGGACACTTTTTTCAAATGGTCACAAAATCTTGTACGCTTTGAGTTTTAGGTTGAATTTTTTTGTGCATGTCAACAAAAATACAAGGATCACGTCTACCAAGTTTGGGGCCAAAACTCCTTCCAAAAAAAGTTTAAAAAATCCCGAACCGCAAAACATTTCAAAAATCGTAAAAAATAGAAAACGAGTCATCTTGCCATGAAACTTCACGTGAAGGCTAAAGGCACCATTGTATGAGGTTACAAGCGATAAAAATGGCATTGGCATGCACAAATATGAAGATGTGCCTAAACCCACCTACCACCCTATCGATCTACGGCTTGTGCATCCCGTTTCTCTGGCCGATGTAGTGCCCGCCCGCCCGTCCGCCCGCTCGTTTTGTCGGTTAGCTTAGGCATACGGAGTTGATTCCCAGTCTAAGATTAGATCAGACCAAGGGTTGTGGCAGTAGGATCAGTGGCACGCAGAGGGGGACCTGGCCGATTCCCGACTTGCGCATCCCGCCCCTTTGGTCGGCTGAGCGCTTTCACGCTCGTTTCGTGGGTTGACTTAGGCATACAGAGTTGATTCCCAGTTTAAGCATACGTAGTTCATACCCAGTCCAAGATCGGACTGTACCGATGGTTGTGGCAGCACATGCTGGGCTCGGGCATGTGCTGGTGCCGTATTTTTCTTCGTCGGGGCACCATCGTTGGAGCATCGCCAGAGAACTTGACCGGCGGCATTGGGGTTCCGACAATCGGGGGGGCCGGGGGGGTGTGCGCACATGATGTGCGATGGGTGCTGGTACTTGGCCCTTATATTTGCTCCCTATCCCTCACAAACCTCGAGAACTCACACCCCCTTAAAGAGCATTTGAGATTTTACAGGTTTGCTGCCAATAGCCATTAAAGTGTCTGAAATGGGGACACTTTTTTCAAATGGTCACAAAATCTTGTACACTACGAGTTTTTAGCTGACCTTTTTTGTGCATGCCAACAAAAATACAAGGATCATGTCTACCAAGTTTGGGGCCAAAAATCCTTCCGAAAAAATTTTAAAAAATCCTGAACCTCAAAAAGTTTCAAAAATCGTGAAAATAGAAAACGAGTCGTCTTGCCATGAAACTTCAAGTGAAGGCTTAAGGGACCATTGTATGAATTTACAAGCCATAAAAATGGCATAGGCATGCAGAAATATGAAGATGTGCCCAAACCCACCTACCACCCTATCGATCCACAGCTTGTGCATCCCGTCTCTCTGACCGGCGTAGTGCCCGCCCACCCGCCCGCCCGCTCGTTTTGTCGGTTGGCTTAGGCATACGTAGTTCATTCCCAGTCTAACACCAGACAGGACCGAGGGTTGCGGTAGTAGGATCGACAGCACATAGAGGGGGACTCGGTTGATCCCCGGCTTGCGCATCCCGCCCCTCTAGCCGGTAGAGCGCCCGCACGCTCGTTTCGTGGTTTGACGTAGGCATACGGAGTTCATTCCCAGTCTAAGATCGGACTAGACCAAGGGTTGCGGCAGCACATGCTGGGCTCGGGCATGTGCTGGTGCAGCATTTTTCTTCGCCAGGGCACTATCGTCGGTGCATCGCCGGAGAACCTGACAGGCGGCATTGGGGTTCCGATGATCGGGGGGGTCAGGGGGGTTTGCACACATGATGTGCGATGGGTGCTGGTGCTTGGCCCTCATATTGGCCCCCTATTCCTCATCAAACCTCGAGAACTCACACCCCCTTGAAGAGGCATTTTGAGATTTTATAGGTTTTGCTGACCAGTAACCATTAAAGTGCTTGCAAATTGGGACACTTTTTTTCAAATGGTCACAAAATCTTGTACACTTCGAGTTTTTAGCTGAATTTTTTTGTGCGTGCCAACAAAAATACAAGGATCACGTCTACCAAGTTTGTGGCCAAAACTCCTTTTGAAAAAATTTTAGAAAATCTCGAACCACAAAAAGTTTCAAAAATCATGAAAAATAGAAAACAAGTCGTCTTGCCATGAAACTTGACGTGAAGGCTTAACAGACCATTGTATGAATTTACACGCCATAAAAATGGCATTGGCACGTAGAAATATGAAGATGTGCCAAACCCGCCTACCACCCTATCGATCCATGGCTTGCGAATCCCGTCTCTCTGACCGGCGTAGTGCCCGCCCGCCCGCTCGTTTCATCATTTGGCTTAGGCATACGGAGTTCATTCCAGTCTAAGATCAGATCGAATCAAGGGTTACGGTAGCAGGATCGGTAGCACGCAAAGGAGGACCCGGCCGATCCCCGGCTTGATCATCCCACCCCTCTGGCCGACTGAGCATCCGCACGCTTTTTAGTGGGTTTACTTAGGCATACGGAGTTCATTCCCAGTCTAAGCATACAGAATTCATTCCCAGTCTAAGATCGGATCGGACCGAGGGTTGCGGCAGCACATGCTAAGCTCGGGCATGTGCTGGTGCCGCATTTTTCTTCGTCGAGGCACCATCGTCGGAGCATCACCGGAGAACCTGACCGGCGGTATTGGGGTTCCGACGATCGAGGGGGCCAGGGGGTGTGCGCACATGATGTACGATGGGTGCTAGTACTTGGCCCTTATATTGGCCCCTTATCCCTCATCAAACCTCAAGAACTCACACCCCCTTAAAGAGCATTTGAGATTTTACAGGTTTGCTGCAAGTAGCCATTAAAGTGTCTGAAATGGGGACACTTTTTTCAAAAGGTCCCAAAATCTTGTACAAGGATCACGTCTACCAAGTTTGGGGCCCAAACTCCTTCCGAAAAAACTTTAAAAAATCCTGAACCGCAAAAAGTTTTAAAAATCGTGAAAAATAGAAAACGAGTAATCTTGCCATGAAACTTCACGTGAAAGCTTAAGGGACCATTGTATGAATTTACAAGCCATAAAAATGGCATTGGCACGTAAAAATATAAAGATGTGCCTAAACCAACCTACCACCCTATCGATCCATGGCTTGCGCATCCCGTCTCACTGGTCGGCGTAGTGCCCGCCCGCCCGCCCGCACGCTCGTTTCATCGGTTGGCTTAGGCATACGGAGTTCATTCCTAGTCTAAGATCAGACCGGATTGAGGGTTGCGACAGCAGGATCGGCAGCAAGTAGAAGGGGACTCAACCGATCCCCGGCTTGTGCATCCCGTCCCTCTAGCCGGCTGAGCGCCTGCACGCTCGTTTCGTGGGTTGACTTAGGCATATGGAGTTCATTCCCAGTCTAAGCATGCGGAGTTCATTCCCAATCTAAGATCGGACCAGACTGAGGGTTGCAACAGCACATGCTGGGCTCTGGAATGTGCTGGTGCCGTATTTTTCTTCACCAGGGCACCATCGTCGGAGCATCTCCGGAGAACCTGACCGGCGGCATTGGGGTTCCAGCGATCGGGGGGTCCGGGGGGGTGTGCACACATGATGTGCAATGGGTGCTGGTACTTGGCCCCTATATTGGCCCCCTATCCCTCATCAAACCTCGAGAACTCACACCCCCTTAAAGAGCATTTGAGATTTTGCAGGTATCCTGCCAGCAGCCATTAAAGTGTCTGAAATGGGGACACTTTTTTCAAATGGTTACAAAAATGTTGTACACTTCGAATTTTTAGCTGAATTTTTTTGTGCATACCAACAAAAATACAAGGATCACGTCTACCAAGTTTGGGGCCAAAACTCCTTCCGAAAAAATTTAAAAAAATCTCAAACCGCAAAAAGTTTTGAAAATCGTGAAAAATAGAAAACGAGCCATCTTACCATGAATGTTCACGTGAAAGCTTAAAGGACCATTATGTGAATTTACAAGCCATTAAAATGGCATTGGCACACAAAAATGTGAAGATGTGCCTAAACCCAACTACCACCCTATCGATCCACGGCTTGCGCATCCCGTCTCTCTGGCCGACGTAGTGCCCGCCCGCCCGCTCGTTTCGTCGGTTGGCTTAGGCATACGGAGTTCATTCCCAGTTTAAGATCGAACCGGAACAAGGGTTGTGACAGCAGGATCAGCAGCACGCAAGGGGGTGTCCGACCGACCCGCGGCTTACGCATCTTGCCCCTCTGGCTGACTGAGCGCCCGTACGCTCGTTTCGTGGGTTGACTTAGGCATACAGAGTTGATTCCAAATCTAAGCATACAGAATTCATTCCCAATCTAAGATCGGACCAGACCGAGGTTTGTGGTAGCATATGCTGGGCTCGGGCATGTGCTGGTGCCGCATTTTTCTTCGTTGGGGCACCATCGTCGGAGCATCGCCAGAGAACCTGACCGGCGGCATTATGGTTCCGACGGTCAGGGGGGCCGAGGGGGTGTGCGCACATGATGTACGATGGGTGCTGGTACTTGGCCTTTATATTGGACCCCTATCCCTCATCAAACCTCGAGAACTCACACCCCCTTAAAGTGCATTTGAGATTTTGTAGGTATGCTGCCAGCAGCCATTAAAGTGTCTCAAATGGGGACACTTTATTCAAAAGGTCACAAAATCTTGTACACTTTGAGTTTTTAGCTGAATGTTTTTGTGCGTGCCAACAAAAATAGAAGGATCACGTCTACCAAGTTTGGGGCCAAAACTCCTTCCGAAAAAAGTTTAAAAAATCTCGAACCGTAAAAAGTTTCCAAAATCATGAAAAATAGAAAACGAGTCGTCTTGCCATGAAACTTCACATGAAGGCTTAATGGACCGTTGTATGAATTTACAAGCCATAAAAATGGCATTGGCATGTAGAAATATGAAGATATGCCTAAACCAACCTACCACCCTATCGATCCACGGCTTGCGCATCCCGTCTCTCTGGCCGGCGTAGTGCCCGCCCGCCCGCCCGCTCGTTTCGTCGGTTGGCTTAGGCATACAGAGTTCATTCCCAGTCTAAGATCAGACCTGACCAAGGGTTGCGATAGCAGGATCGGTAGCACGCAGAGGGGGACCCGGCTGATCTCTGGCTTGCGCATCCCGCCCCTCTGGCCGACTGAGCGCCCGCACGCTCGTTTCATGGGTTGACTTAGGCATACGGAGTTCATTCCAAGTCTAAGCATACATAGTTCATTCCCAGTCTAAGATCGGACCGGTCCGAGGGTTGTGGCAGCACATGCTGGGCTCGGGCATGTGCTGGTGCCGTATTTTTCTTCGTCAGGGCACCATCATCGGAGCATCGTCGGAGAACCTGACCGACGGCATTGGGTTTCCGACGATCGGGGGGGCCGGGGGGTGTGCGCACATGATGTGCGATGGGTGCTGGTACTTGGCCCTTATATTGGCCCCCTATCGCTCATCAAACCTCAAAAACTCACACCCCCTTAAAGAGCATTTGAGATTTTACAGGTTTGCCTCCAGTAGCCATTAAAGTGTCTGAAATGGGGACACTTTTTTAAAATGGTCACAAAATCTTGTACACTTCGAGTTTTTAGCTGAATTTTTTTTGTGCATGCCAACAAAAATACAAGGATCACGTCTACAAAGTTTTGGGCCAAAACTCCTTCAAAAAAAATTTAAAAAAATCCTGAACCACAAAAAGTTTCAAAAATCGTAAAAATAGAAAACGAGTCGTTTTGCCATGAAACTTCATGTGAAGGCTTAAGGGACCATTGTATGAATTTACAAGCCATAAAAATGGCATTGGCATGCAAAAATATGAAGATGTGCCTAAACCCACCAACCACCCTATCGATCCACGGCTAGCGCATCCCGTCTCTCTGGCCGGCATAGTGCCCGCTCGGCCGCCTGCCCGCTCGTTTCATCGGTTGGCTTAGGCATACGAAGTTCATTCCCAGTCTAAGCTTAGACCAGACCAAGGGTTGCGGCAGCAGGATTGGCAGCACGCAGAGGGGGACCCGACCGATCCCCGACATGCGCATCCTGCCCCTCTAGCCAGCTGAGCGCTCGGACGCTCGTTTCGTGGGTTGACTTAGGCATATGGAGTTCATTCCTAGTATAAGCATACGGAGTTCATTCCCAGTCTAAGATTGGACTGGACCGAGGGTTGTGGCAGCACATGCTGGGCTCGGGCATGTGCTGGTGTCACATTTTTCTTTGCCGGGGCACCATCGTTGGAGCATCGTCGGAGAACTTGACCGACGGCATTAGGGTTCTGATGATCGAGGGGGCCGGGGGAGGGTGTTCGCACAAGATGTGCGATGGGTGCTGGCACTTCGCCCTAATATTGGCCCCTTGTCCCTCATGAAGCCTCGAGAACTCACACCCCCTTAAAGAGCATTTGAGATTTTACAGGTTTGCAGCTAGAAGCCATGAAAGTGTCTGAAATGGGGACACTTTATTCAAATGGTCACAAAATCTTGTACACTTCGAGTTTTTAGCTCAATTTTTTTGTGCATGCCAACAAAAATACAAGGATCTCTTCTACCAAGTTTACAGCCAAAACTCCTTCCACAAAAATTTTAAAAAATCCCGAACCATAAAAAGTTTTCAAAATCATGAAAAATAGAAAACGAGTCATCTTGCCATGAAACTTCATGTGAAGGCTTAAGGGACCATTGTATGAACTTACAAGCCATAAAAATGGCATTGGCACGTAGAAATATGAAGATGTGCCTAAACCAACCTACACCCTATCGATCAACGGCTTGCGCATACCATCTCTCTGGTAGGCATAGTGCCTGCCCGCCCACTCGTTTCGTCGGTTGGGTTAGGCATACGGCATTCATTCCCAGTCTAACATCAGACCAGACTGAGGGTTGTGGCAGCAGGATCTATAGCACGCAGAGGGGGACCCGATCGACCCCCGGCTTGTGCATCCTGCCCCTCGGTCGGCTGAGCACCCGCACGCTCGTTCCGTGTGCTGACTTAGGCATACGGAGTTCATTCGCAGTCTAAGCATACAGAGTTCATTCCCAGTCTAAGATCGGACCGAACTGAGGGTTATGACAGCACATGCTGGACTCGGGCATGTGCTGGTACCATATTTTTCTTCGTCGGGGCACCATCATAGGAGCATCGTCGGAGAACCTGACCGGCGGCTTTGGGGTTCCGACGATCGGGGGGTCCGGGGTGGGTGTGAGCATTTGAGATCACATCTAGCAAGTGTGGGGCCAAAACTCCTTCCAAAAAATTTTGAAAAAATCCTGAGCAACAAAAGTTTCAAAAATCGTGAAAAATAGAAAACGGGTCATCTTGCCATGAAACTTCACGTGAAGGCTTAAGGGACCATTTTATGAATTTACAAGCCATAAAAATGGCATTGCCATGCAGAAATATGAAGATGTGCCTAAACCCACATACCACCCTATCAATCCACGGCTTGCGCATCCCGTCTCTCTGGCCGACGTAGTGCCCGCTCGCCCGCCCGTCCGCTCGTTTCGTCGTTTGGCTTATGCATACGGCGTTGATTCCCAGTCTAAGATCAAACTGGACCGAGGGTTGCGGCAGCACATGCTGGGCCCGGGCATGTGCTGGTGTCGCATTTTTCTTCGTCGGGGCACCATCGTCGGAGCATCGTCGGAGAACCTGACCGGCGGCATTGGGGTTTTGACGATTAGGGGGGCCAGCGGGTGTGCGCAAATGATGTGCGATGGGTGCTGGTACTTGGCCCTTATATTGGCCCCCTATGCCTCATCACACCAAGAGAACTGACACCCCCTTAAAGAGCATTTGAGATTTCACAGGTTTGCTGCCAGTATCCATTACACTTTTTTCAAATGGTCACAAATCTTGTACAGTTTAAGTTTTTAGTTGAATTTTTTTTTGCATGCCAAAAAAAAATAGAAGGATCACGTCTACCAAGTTTGGGGGAAAAACTATTTCCAAAAAAATTTTCAAAAATCCCAAACCGTAAAAAGTTTCAAAAATCGTGAAAAATAGAAAACGAGTCGTCTTGCCATGAAACCTCACGTGAAGGCTTTAGGGACCATTGTATGAATTTACAAGCCATAAAAATGGCATTGGCACACAAAAATATGAAGATGTGCCTAAACCCACATACCACCCTATCGATCCACGGCTTGCGCATCTCGTCTCTCTGGCCGGCGTAGTGCCCGCCCGCCCGCCCGCTCGTTCCGTCGGTTGGCTTAGGCATACAGAGTTCATTCCCACTCTAAGATCCGACCCAATTGACGGTTGCAACAGCAAGATTGGAAGCACACAGAGGGGGACCTGACCGATCCCCTGGCTTGCGCATCCCGCCCCTCTGGCCGGTTGAGCGCCCGTACGTTCGTTTCATGGGTTGACTTAGGCATACGGAGTTCATTCCCAGTCTAAGCATACGGAGTTCATTCCCAGTTTAAGATCGGACCGGACCAAGAGTTGTGACAGCACATGCTGGGCTCGAGCATGTGCTGGCATCGCATTTTTCTTCGCAGAGTCACCATCACTAGAGAACATGACTGGCGGCATTGGGGTTCTGATGATCGGGGGGGCCGAGGGGGGTGTGCGCACATGATGTTCGATGGGTGCTGGTAGTTGGCCCTTATATTGGCCCCCTATCCCTCATCAAACCTCTAGAACTCACACCCCCTTAAAGAGCATTTGAGATTTTATAGGTTTGCTGCCAGTAGCCATTAAAGTGTCTGAAATGGGGATACTTTTTTCAAATGGTCACAAAATCTTATACACTTCGAGTTTTTAGCTGAATTTTTTTGTGCATGCCAACAAAAATACAAGGATCGTGTCTACTAAGTTTGGGGCCAAAACTCCTTCCGAAAAAATTTTAGGAAATCCCGAACCGCAAAAAGTTTCAAAAATTATGAAAAATAGAAAACGAGTCGTCTTGCCATGAAACTTCACGTGAAGGCTTAAGGGACCATTGTATGAATTTACAAGCCATAAAAATGGCATTGGCATGCAGAAATATGAAGATGTGCCTAAACCCACCTACCACCCTATCGATCCACGGCTTACGCATCCCGTCTCTCTGGCTGGCGTAGTGCCCGCCCCTCGCCCCCCCGCTCGTTTCATCAGTTGGCTTAGGCATACGGAGTTCATTCCCAGTCTAACGTTAGACCAGATCGAGGGTTGCAGTAGCAGGATCGGCAGCACGCAGAGGGGGACCCGGCAGATCCCTGACTTGCACATCCCGCTCTTCTGGCCGGCTGAGCGCCCGCACGCTCGTCTCGTGGGTTGACGTAGGCATACGAAGTTCATTCCCAATCTAAGCATACGAAGTTCATTCTCAGTCCAAGATCGGACTGGACCGATGGTTGCGGTAGCACATGCTGGGCTTTGGCATGTGCTGGTGCCGTATTTTTCTTCGTCGGTGCACCATTGCCGGAGCATCACTGGAGAACCTGACCGATGACATTAGGGTTTTGGCGATCGGGGAGGCCGGGGGTGTGCGCACACGATGTACGATGGGTACTGGTACTTGGCCCTTATATTGGCCCCCTACCCTCATCAAACCTCGAGAACTCACACCCCCTTAAAGAGCATTTGAGATTTTACAGGTTTGCTGCCAGAAGCCATTAAAGTGTCTGAAATGGGGACACTTTTTTCAAATGGTCTCAAAATCTTGTACACTTCGAGGTTTTAGCTGAATTTTTTTGTGCATGCCAACGAAAATACAAGGCTCACGTCTAGTAAGTTTGGGGCCAAAAATCGTTCCGAAAAAGTTTTAAAAAATCCCGAACCGTAAAAAGTTTTGAAAATCGTGAAAAATAGAAAACGAGTCGTCTTGCCATGAAACTTCACGTGAAGGCTTAAGGGACCATTGTATTAATTTACAAGCCATAAAAATGGCATTGGCATGCAGAAATATGAAGATGTGCCTAAACCCACCTACCACCCTATCGATCCACGGCTTGCGCATTCCGTCTCTCTGGCCGACGTAGTGCCCGACCGCCCGTCCCCCCGCTCGTTTCGTCGGTTGGCTTAGGCATACGGAGTTCATTCCCAATCTAAGATTGGACCGGACCGATGGTTACGGTAGTAGGATCGATAGCACGCAGAGGGGGACCCGGCCAATCCCCGGCTTTCGCATCCCGCCCCACAGGCCGGCTGAGCGCCCGCACGCCCGTTTCGTGGGTTGACTTAGGCATACGGAGTTCATTCCCAGTCTAAGCATACGAAATTCATTCCCAGTCTAAGATTGGACTAGATCGAGGGTTGCGACAGCACATGCAGGGCTCGGGCATGTGCTGGTGCCACATTTTTCTTTGTCGGGGCACCATCGCCGGAGCATCGCAGGAGAACCTGACCAACGACATTGGGTTTCGGTGAACGGGGGGGTCGGAGGGGGGTATGCGCACATGATCTGTGATGGGTGCTGGTACTTGGCCCTTATGTTGGCCCCCTATCCCTCATCAAACCTTGAGAACTCGCACCCCCTTAAAGTGCATTTAAGATTTTACAGGTTTGCTACCAGTAGCCATTAAAGTGTCTGAAATGGGGCACTTTTTTCGAATGGTCACAAAATCTTGTACACTTCGAGTTTTTAGCTAAATTGTTTTGGGCATGCCAACAAAAATACAACGATCACGTCTACCAAGTTTGGGGCCAAAAAAGGATTTCCAAAAAAATTTTCAAAAATCTCGAACCGTAAAAAGTTTTGAAAATCATGAAAAACAGAAAACGAGTCGTCTTACCATGAAACTTCACGTGAAGGCTTAAGGGACCATTGTATGAATTTTCAAGCCATAAAAATGGCATTGGCATGCAGAAATATGAAGATGTGCGTAAACCCACCTACCACCCTATCGATCCACGGCTTGCACATTCCGTCTCTCGGGTCGGCGTAGTGCCCTCCCACCCGCCTACCCGCTTGTTTCGTCAGTTGGCTTAGGCATACGGAGTTCATTCCCAATCTAAGATTAGACCGGATCGAGGGTTACGGCAGCAAGATCGATAGCAGGTAGAGGGGGACCCAGCCGATCCCCGACTTGCGCATTCTGCCCCTCTGGCCGGCTGAGCGCCTACACGCTCGTTTCTCGGGTTGACTTAGGCATACGGAGTTCATTCCGAGTCTAAGCATACGAAATTCATTCCCAGTCTAAGATCGGACCGGAATCGAGGGTTGCGGCAGCACATGTTGGGCTCGGGCATGTGCTGGTGCAGCATTTTTCTTCACCGAGGCACCATCGTCGGAGCATCGTCGGAGAACCTGACCGACGACATTGGGGTTCCAGCGATGGGGGGGCCGGGGGCTGTGCGCACATGATGTGCGATGGGTGCTGGTACTTGGCCCTTATATTGGCCCCCTATCCCTCTTCAAACCTTGAGAACTAACACCCCCTTAAAGAGCATTTGAGATTTTACAGGTTTGCTGCAAGGAGCCATTAAAGTGTCTAAAATGGGGACAATTTTTTCAAATGGTCACAAAATCTTGTACACTTTGAGTTTTGAGCTGAATTTTTTTGTGCATGCCAACAAAAATACAAGGATCACGTCTACCAAGTTTGGGGCCAAAACTCTTTTCGAAAAAATTTTAAAAAATCCTGAATCGTAAAAAGTTTCAAAAATCATGAAAAATAGAAATCGAGTCGTCTTGCCATGAAACTTCACGTGAAGGCTTAAGGGACCATTGTATGAATTTACAAGCCATAAAAATGGTATTGGCACGTAGAAATATGAAGATGTGCCTATACCCACCTACCACCCTATCGATCCACGGCTTGCGCATCCCGTCTCTCTGGCCGATGCAGTGCCCGTCTGCCCGCCCGATCATTTCGTCAGTTGGCTTAGGCATACGGAGTTCATTCCCAGTCTAAGATCAGACCGATCGAGGGTTGCAGCAGCAGGATTGGTAGCATGCAGAAGGGGACCCGGCCGATCCCCGGCTTGCGCATACTGCCCCTCTGGCCGACTGAGTGCCCGCACGCTCGTTTCGTGGGTTGACTTAGGCATACGGAGTTCATTGCCAGACTAAGCATACGAAGTTCATTCCCAGTCTAAGATTGGACCAGACCGAGGCTTACGGCAGCACATGCTGGGCTCGGGCATGTGCTGGTGCCGCATTTTTCATCGTCGGGGTACCACGGTCGGAGCATCGCCGGAGAACCTGACTATTGGCATTGGGGTTCCGACGATCGGGGGGGTCGGGGGGTGTGGCACATGATCTACAATGGGTGCTGGTACTTGGCCCTTATATTGGCCCCCTATCCCTCATCAAACTTCGAGAACTCACACCCCCTTAAAGAGCATTTGAGATTTTACAGGTTTCCTAACAGTAGCCACTAAAGTGTCTGAAATGGGGATATTTTTTTCAAATGGTCACAAAATCTTGTACACTTCGAGATTTTAGCTGAATTTTTTTGTGCATGCCAAAAAAAATAAAAGGATCACGTCTACCAAGTTTGGGGCCAAAAATCCTTTCGAAAAATTTTTTAAAAATCCTGAACCGTAAAAAGTTTCAAAAATCGTGAAAAATAGAAAACGAGTTGTCTTGCCTTGGAACTTCACGTAAAGGCTTATGGGACCATTGTATGAATTTACAAGCCATAAAACTGGCATTGGAATGCAGAAATATGAAGATGTGCCTAAACCCACCTACCACCTTATTGATCCATGGCTTGTGCATCCCGTCTCTCTGGCTAGCGTAGTGCCCACCCCCCGCCTGCCCCCCCGCTCGTTTTGTCGGTTGGTTTAGGCATACGGAGTTCATTCCTAGTCTAAGATGGGATCAGACTGAGGGTTGCAGCAGTAGGATTGGCAGCACGCAGAGGGGGACCCGACCGATCCTCGGCTTGCACATCCCGCCCCTCTGGCCGGCTGACCGCCCACATGCTCGTTTAATGGCTTGACTTAGCCATACAGAGTTCATTCCCAGTCTAAGCATACGGAGTTCATTCCCAGTCTAAGATCGGATCGGACCGAGGGTTGTGGCAGCACATGCTAGCCTCGGGCATGTGCTGGTGCCGCAATTTTCTTCGTCGAGGCACCATCGTCGGAGCATCACCGGAGAACCTGACCGGCGGCATTGGGGTTCCGACGATCGAGGGGGCCAGGGGGGTGTGTGCAAATGATCTGTGATGGGTGCTGGTACTTGGCCCTTATATTGGCCCCGTATCCCTCATCAAACCTCAAGAACTCACACCCCCTTAAAGAGCATTTGAGATTTTACAGGTTTGCTGCCAGTAGCCATTAAAGTGTCTGAAATGGGGACACTTTTTTCAAATGGTCACAAAATCTTGTACACTTCGAGTTTTTAGCTACATTGTTTTGTGCATGCCAACTAAAATTCAAGGATCACGTCTACCAAGTTTTGGGCCAAAACTCCTTTCGAAAAAATTTTAAAAAATCTCGAATCGTAAAAAGTTTCAAAAATCGTGAAAAATAGAAAACGAGTCGTCTTGCCATGAAACTTCACGTGAAGGCTTAAGGGACCATTGTATGAATTCAAAAGCCATAAAAATGGCGTTGGCATGCAGAAATATTATGGTGTGCGTAAACCCACCTACCACCCTATCGATCCACGGCTTGCGCATCCTGTCTCTCTGGCCGACATAGTGCCCACCCACCCCCTGCCCGCGTTTCGTCGGTTGGCTTAGGCATACGGAGTTCATTCTTAGTCTAAGATCAGACCAAAGGGAGGGTTACGGCAACAAGATTCGCAGCACATAGCGGGGGACCCGATCGATCCCCGGCTTGCGCATCTCGCCCCTCTGGCCGGCTGACTGCCTGCACGCTCGTTGCATGGCTTGACTGAGGCATACAGAGTTCATTCCTAGTCTAAGCATACGGAGTTCATTCCCAGTCTAAGATCGGACCGGACCGAGGGTTGTGGCAGCACATGCTGGCCTCGGGCATGTGCTGGTGCCGCATTTTTCTTCGTCGGGGCACCATCGTCGGAGCACCACCGGAGAACCTGACCGACGGCATTGTGGTTCCGGTGATCGGGGGGACCGAGGGGGTGTGGGCAAATGATGTGTGATGGGTGCTGGTACTTGGCCTATATATTGGCCCCGTATCCCTCATGAAACCTCATGAACTCACACCCCCTTAAAGAGCATTTGAGATTTTACAGGTTTGCTGCCAGTAGCCATTAAAGTGTCTGAAATGGGGACACTTTTTTCAAATGGTCACAAAATCTTGTACACTTCGAGTTTTTAGCTGAATTTTTTTGTGCATGCCAACAAAAATAAAAGGATCATGTCTACCAAGTTTGGGGCCAAAACTCCTTCCGAAAAAATTTTAAAAAATCCTGAACCGTAAAAAGTTTTGAAAATCGTGAAAAATAGAAAATGAGTCTTTGCCTTGAAACTTCACGTGAAGGCTTAAGGGACCATTGTATGAATTTACAAGCCATAAAAATGGCATTGGCACGCAGAAATATGAAGATGTGCCTAAACCCACCTACCACCCTATTGATCCACGGGTTGCGCATCCCGTCTCTCTGGCCGGTGCAGTGCACGCCCGGCCGCCCGCTCGTTTCGTCGGTTGGCTTAGGCATACGGAGTTCATTCCCAGTCTAAGATTGGACCGAATCGAGGTTATGACAGCAAGATCTGCAGCACGCAAAGGGGGACCCGATTGATCCCCGGTTTGTGCATCCTGCCCCTCTGGCCTGCTGAGTGCCCGCACGCTCGTTTCATGGGTTGGTTTAGGCATACGGAGTTCATTCCCAGTCTAAGCTTACGGAGTTCATCCCCAATGTAAGATCAGATCGGATCAAGGATTGCGGCAGCACATACTGGGCTCGGGCACGTGCTGGTGTCGCATTTTTCTTCGTCGGGGCACCATCGCCGGTGTATTACGAAGAACCTGACCGGCGGCATTGGGGTTCCGGTGATCGGGGGGGCCGGGGGAGTGTGCGTACATGGTGTGCGATGGGTACTGGTACTTGGCCCTTATATTGGCCCCCTATCCCTCATCAAACCTTGAGAACTCACACCCCTTTAAATAGCATTTGAGATTTTACAGGTTTGCTGCCAGTAGCCATTAAAGTGTTTGAAATGAGGACACTTTTTTCAAATGGTCACAAAATCTTGTACACTTTGAGTTTTTAGCTAAATTTATTTGTTCATGCAAACAAAAATAGAAGGATCATGTCTACCATGTTTGGGGCCAATACTCCTTCCAAAAAAATTTTAAAAAATCCCGAACCTCAAAAATTTTCGAAAATCGTGAAAAATAGAAAACGAGTCGTCTTGCCATGAAAGTTCACGTGAAGGCTTAAGGGACCATTGTATGAATTTACAAGCCATAAAAATGGCATTGGCACTCAAAAATATGAAGATGTGCCTAAACCAACCTACCACCCTATCGATCCACAACTTGCGCATCCCATCTCTCTGGCTGACGTAGTGCCCGTCCGCCCGCACGCACGCTCGTTTCATCGGTCGGCTTAGGCATACAGAGTTCATTCCCAGTCTAAGATTGGACCAGACCGAGGGTTACGGCAGCAGGATCGGCAGCACGTAGAGGGGGACTCGGCTGATCCCCGGGATGCGTGTCCCGCCTCTCTGGCCGGCTGAGCACCCGCACACTCGTTTCATGGGTTGACTTAGGCATACGGAGTTCATTCCCAGTCTAAGCATACAGATTTCATTCACAGTCTAAGATCGGACCAGACCGAGGGTTGCGGCAGCACATGCTGGGCTCGAGCATGTGCTGGTGCTGCATTTTTCTTCGCCGGGGCAGCATCGTTAGAGAACCTGACCGATGACATTGGGGTTTCGGCGATCGGGGGGTCGGGGGTGTGCGCACATGATGTGCGATGGGTGCTGGTACTTGGCCCATATATTGGCCCCCTATCCCTCATCAAACCTTGAGAACTCACACCCTCTTAAAGAGCATTTGAGATTTTACAGGTTTACTGCCAGTAGCCATTAAAGTGTCTAAAATGGGGACACTTTTTTCGAGTGGACACAAAATCTTGTACACTTCGAGTTTTAAGCTGACCTTTTTTGTGCATGCCAAAAAAAATACAAGGATCATGTCTACCACATTTGGGGCCAAAACTCCTTCCGAAAAAATTTTAAAAAATCCCAAACCGCAAAAAGTTTCAAAAATCGTGAAAAATAGAAAACGAGTCGTCTTGCCATGAAACTTCACGTGAAGGCTTAAGGGACCATTGTATGAATTTATAAGCCATAAAAATGGCATTGGCATGCAGAAATATGAAGATGTGCCTAAAGCCACCTACCACCCTATCGATCCACGGCTTGCGCATCCCGTCTCTCTGGCCGGCGTAGTGCCCCCCGACTAGTCCGCCCGCCCGTCCTCCCACTCGTTTCGTCGGTTGGCTTCGGCATACGAAGTTCATTCCCAGTCTAAGATCGGACAAGTTCGAGGGTTGCGGCAGCAGAATCCACAGTACACAGAGGGGGACCCGATCGATCCTCGACTTGCACAAACTGCCCCTCTGGCCGGCTGAGCGCCCGCACGCTCGTTTCGTGGGTTGATTCCCAGTCTAAGCATACGGAGTTCATTTCCAGTATAAGCATACGGAGTTCATTCCCAGTCTAAGATCGGATCGGACCGAGGGTTGTGGCAGCACATGCTGGGCTCGGGCATGTGCTGGTGCCACATTTTTCTTCGTCGGGGCACCATCGTCGGAGAACCTGATCGGTGACGTTGGGGTTCCGACGATCGGAGGGGCCGGGGGGGTGTGCGCACATGATGTGCGATGGGTGCTGGTACTTGGCCCTTACATTGGCCCCCTATCCCTCATCAAACCTCAAGAACTCATACCCCCTTAAAGAGCATTTGAGATTTTTCAGGTTCGCTGCCAGTAGCCATTAAAGTGTCTGAAATTGGGACACTTTTTTCAAATGGTCGCAAAATCTTGTACACTTCGAGTTTTTAGCTGAATTTTTTTGCGCATGCCAAAAAAAATACAAGGATAACGTCTACCAAGTTGGGGCCAAAACTCCTTCAAAAAAATTTTTAAAAAATCCCAAACCGTAAAAAGTTTTGAAAATCATGAAAAATAGAAAACGAGTCGTCTTGCCATGAAACTTCACGTGAATGCTTAAGGGACCATTGTATGAATTTACAAGCCATAAAAATGGCATTGGCATGCAGAAATATAAAGATGTGCCTAAACCCACCTACCACCCTATCGATCCATGGCTTGCGCATCCCATCTCTCTGGTCGGCTTAGTGCCCTCCAGCCCGTCCGCCCGCTCGTTTCGTCGGTTGGCTTAGGCATACGGAGTTCATTCCCAGTCTAAGATCGGACCGGACCAAGGGTTGCGGCAGCAAGATCGGCAGCATGCAGAGGGGGACTCGGTCGATCCCTGACTTACGCATCCCGCCCCTCTGGCAGGTTGAGCGCCCGTACGCTCGTTTCGTGGGTTGACTTAGGCATATAGAATTCATTCATAGTCTAAGCATATAGAGTTTATTCCCAATCTAAGCATACGGAGTTCATTCCCAGTCTAAGATCGGATCAGACTGAGGGTTGCGACAGCACATGCTGGGCTCGGGCATGTGTTGATGCCGCATTTTTCTTCGCCGGGGCACCATCGTCAAAGCACCGCCAGAGAACCTGGCCGATGGCATTAGGGTACCGACGATCGTGGGGGCCGGGGGGGTGTGCGCACATGATGTGCGATGGGTGCTGGTACTTGGCCCTTATATTGGCCCCCTATCCCTCATCAAACCTTAAGAACTCACACCCCCTTAAAGAGCATTTGAGATTTTACAAGTTTGCTGCCAGTAGCCATTAAAGTGTCTGAAATGGGGACACTTTTTTCAAATGGTCACAAAATCTTGTACACTTTGAGTTTTTGGCTGAATTTTTTTTGTGCATGCCAACAAAAATACAAGGATCACGTCTACCAACTTTGGGGCCAAAACTCCTTCCGAAAAAATTTTAAAAAATCTCGAACCGCAAAAAGTTTCAAAAATCGTGAAAAATTGAAAATGAGTGTCTTGCCATGAAACTTCACGTGAAGCCTTAAGGGACCATTGTATGAATTTACAAGCCATAATAATGGCATTGGTATGCAGAAATATGAATATGTGCCTAAACCCACCTACCACCCTATCGATCCATGGCTTGCACATCCCGTCTCTTTGGCCGACGTAGTGCCCGCCCGCCCGCACGCCCGCTCATTTCGTCGGTTGGCTTAGGCATACGGAGTTCATTCCCAGTCTAAAATTGGACCAGACTGAGGGTTGCGGTAGCAGGATCGGTAGCACACAAAAAGGGACCCGACTGATCCCCGGCTTGTGCATCCTACCCCTCTGGCCGGTCGAGCCCCCGCACGCTCGTTTCGTGGGTTGACTTAGGCATATGGAGTTCATTCCCAGTCTAAGCATATGGAGTTCATTCCAGTCTAAGATCGGACCAGACCGAGGGTTACGACAGCACATGCTGGGCTCGGGCATGTGTTGGTGCCGCATTTCTCCTATTCAGCGCACCATCGTCGGAGCATCTCTGGAGAACCTGTCCGACGGCATTAGGGTTCCGACGATCAGGGGGGCCGGGGGGGCTGTGCGCACATGATATGTGATGGGTGCTGGTACTTGGCCCTTATATTGGCCCCTCTATCCCTCATCAAACCTTGAGAACTTACACCCCCTTAAAGAGTATTTGAGATTTTACAGGTTTTCTGCCAGTAACCATTAAAGTGTCTTAAATGGGGAAACTTTTTTCAAATGGTCACAAAATCTTGTACACTTCGAGTTTTTAGCTAAATTTTTTTGTGCATGCCAACAAAAATACAAGGATCTCGTCTACCAAGTTTGGGGCAAAATTCTTTCCGAAAAAATTTTAAAAAATCCTGAACCGCAAAAAGTTTCAAAAATCGTGAAAAATAAAAAAACGAGTCGTCTTGCCATGAAACTTCACGTGAAGGCTTAAGGGACCATTGTATGAATTTACAAGCCTTAAAAATGGCATTGGCCTGCAGAAATATGAAGATGTGCCTAAACCCACCTACCACCCCTCGATCCATGGCCTATGCATCCCGTCTCTTTGACCGGCGTAGTGCCCGCCCGCTGGTCCGCCCGCTCGTTTCGTCGTTTAGCTTAGGCATACGGAGTCCATTCCCAGTCTGAGATCAGATCAGACCGAGGGTTGCGGCAGCAAGATCCGTAGCACGCAGAGGGGGACCCGACCAATCCCCGCCTTGCGCATCCCACCCCTCTGGCCGGCTGAGCGCCCGCACGCTCGTTTCGTGGCTTGACTTAGGCATACGGAGTTCATTCCCAGTGTAAGCATACGAAGTTCATTCCCAGTCTAAGATCGGACGAGACCGAGTGTTGCAGCAGCACATGCTGGGCTCGAGCATGTGCTAGTGCCACATTTTTCTTCGTCGGGGCACCATCGCCGGAGAACTTGACCGGCGGCATCGGGGTTCCGACGATCGGGGGGCCGGGGGGTGTGCGCACATGATGTGCGATGGGTGCTCATACTTGGCTCTTATATTGACCCCCTATCCCTCATCAAACCTTGAGAACCCTCACCCCCTTAAAGAGCATTTGAGATTTTACAGGTTTACTGCCAGTAGCCATTAAAGTGTCTGAAATGGGGATACTTTTTTCAAATGGTCACAAAATCTTGTACACTTCAATTTTTTACCTGAATGTTTTTTTGCATGCCAACAAAAATACAAGGATCACATCTACCAAGTTTGGGGCCAAAACTCCTTCCGAAAAAATTTTAAAAAATCTCGAACCGCAAAAAGTTTCCAAAATCGTGAAAAATAGAAAACGAGTCGTCTTGCCATGAAACTTCATGTGAAGGCTTAAGCCATTGTATGTTTACAAGCCATAAAAAGGCATTGCCGCACGAAAATATGAACGTGCCTAAACCCACCTACACCCTACGATCCACTTGCCATCCGTTCTCTGGGATTTGCCCCCGCAGACGCCCCTCGTTCATTGTTTTAGGCATACAGAGTTCATTCATAGTCTAAGATTGGACCGGACTGAGGGTTACAGTAGCAGGATCGGCAGCACGCAGAAGGGGGCTTGATCGATCCCCGACTTGCGCATCCCGCCCCTCTGCCGGCTCAGCGCCCGTACGCTCGTTTCGTGGGTTGACTTAGGCATACGGAGTTCATTCCCAGTCTAAGATTGGACCGGACCGATGGTTACGGCAGCACATGCTGGGCTCGGGCATGCGCTGGTGCCGTATTTTTCTTCGTCGGGGCGCCATCGCCAGAGCATCACCGGAGAACCTGATCGACGGATTGGGGTTCCGGCGATCGGGGGGCCCGGGGGGGTGTGCGCACATGATGTGTGATGGGTGCTGGTACTTGGCCCTTATATTGGCCCCCTATCCCTCATCAAACCTTGAGAACTCACACCCCCTTAAAGAGCACTTGAGATTTTATAGGTTTGCTGCCAGTAGCCATTAAAGTGTCTTAAATGGGGACACTTTTTTCAAATGGTCACAAAATCTTGTACACTTCGAGTTTTTAGCTGAATTTTTTTGTGCATGCCAACAAAAAACAAGCATCATGTCTACCAATTTTGGGGTCAAAAATCCTTCCAAAAAAATTTTAAAAAATCTCGAACCGTAAAAAGTTTCAAAAATCATGAAAAATAGAAAATGAGTCGTCTTGCCATGAAACTTCACGTGAAGGCTTAAGGGACCTTTGTATGAATTTACAAGCCATAAAAATGGCATTGGCACTCAGAAATATGAAGATGTGCATAAAGCCACCTACCACCCTATCGATCCACGGCCTGCGCATCCCGTCTCTAGGGCCGACGTAGTGCCTGCCTGCCCGCCCGCACGCTCGTTTCGTCAGTTGGCTTAGTCGTACGGAGTTCATTCCTAGTCTAAGATCACATTCAGTTGAGGGTTACAGCAGCAGGATGGGCAGCACGCAGAGGGGGACCCGATCGATCCCCGGCTTGGCATCCCGCCCCTATGGCCGGCTGAGCGCCCGGTCGCTTGTTTTGTGGGTTGACTTAGGCATACGGAGTTAATTCCCAGTCTAAGCATACAGAGTTCATTCCCAGTCTAAGATCAGACCAGACCGAGGGTTGCGCCAGCACATGCTGGGCTCGGGCATGTGCTGGTGCCGCATTTTTCTTCGTCGGCGCACCATCGCCAGAGCATCACCGGAGAACCTGATCGGCAGCATTAGGGTTCCGACTATCGGGGGGCCGGGGGGGTGTGCGCACATGATGTGCGATGGTGCTGGTACTTGGTCCTTATATTGGCGCCCTATCCCTCATCAAACCTCAAGAACTCACACCCCCTTAAAGAGCATTTGAGATTTTACAGGTTGAGTAGCAATTAAAGTGTCTTGGAAATGCGGGGACACTTTTTTCAAAATTCACAAAATCTTGTTCACTTCGAGTTTTTAAGCTGAAATTTTGTTTTGCATGCCTAAAAAAAAAGAATACAGAGATCACGTCTACCAAGTTGGGGCCAAAAAATCCTTCCGAAAAAAATTTTATAAAAAATCCCAACTGCAAAAAAGTTTCAAAAATCATGAAAAATAAAAAACGAGTCGTCTGCCATTAAACTCACGCTGAAAGGGTTAAGGACCATTGTATGAATTACAAGCCATAAAAATGGCATTGGCATGTAGGAAATATGAAGATGTGCCTAAACCCGCCTACCACCCTATCGATCCATGGCTTGCACATCCCGTCTCTCTAGCCAGCGAGTCCGCGCCCACCCGTCTGCCCGTTCGTTTCGTTGGTTGGCTTAGGCATACGGAGTTCATTCCCAGTCTAAGATTGACCAGACCAAGGGTCACGACAGCAAGATGGACAGCATGCAGAGGGGGACTCAGCCAATCCCCAGCTTACGCTTCCCGCCCCTCTGGCTGGCTGAGCGCCCGCATGCTCGTGCCGTTGGTTGACCTAGACATATGGAGTTCATTCCTAGTCTAAGCATAAGGAGTTCATTCCCAGTCTAAGATCGGACATGATCGAGGGTGGCGGCAGCACATGCTGGGCTCAGGTATGTGCTGGTGTCGCATTTTTCTTCATCGGGGCACTATCGCCGGAGCATCACCGGAGAACCTGACCGACGGAATTGGGGTTCCAACGATCGGGGGGTCGGGGGGTGTGCGCACATGATGTGCAATGGGTGCTGGTACTTGGCCCTTATATTGGCCCCCTATCCCTCATCAAATCTGAAGAACTCACACCCCCTTAAAGAGCATTTCAGATTTTATAGGTTTGCTGCCAGTAGCCATTAAAGTGTCTGAAATGGGGACACTTTTTTCAAAAGGTCACAAAATCTTGTACACTTCGAGTTTTTTACGAAATTTTTTTTTTGCATGCTAAAAAAAATAAAGGGATCACGTCTACCAAGTTTGGGGCCAAAAATCCTTCCAAAAAAATTTTAAAAAATCCCAAACCGTAAAAAGTTTTGAAAATCATGAAAAATAAAAAACGAGTCGTCTTGCCATGAAACTTCACGTGAAGGCTTAAGGACCAGTGTATGAATTTACTAGCCATAAAAATGGCATTGGCATGCAAAAATATGAAGATGTGCCTAAACCCACCTACCACCCTATCGATCCACGGCTTGCGCATCCCGTCTCTCTGGCCAGCGTGTGCTCGCCCGCTCGCCTGCCCCCTCGTTTCGTCGGTTGGCTTAGGCATACAGAGTTCATTCCCAGTCCAAGATCAGACCAGACCAAGGGTTACAGCAGCAAGATGGACAGCAGGCAGAGGGGGACTCGATCGATCCTCGGCTTGCGCAACCCGCCCCTCTGGCCGGCTGAGCACCCGGACGCTCGTTCCGTGGGTTGACTTAGGCATACGGAGTTCATTCCTAGTCTAAGCATACGGAGTTCATTCCCAGTCTAAGATCAGACATGATCGAGGGTGCCGGCAGCACATTCTGGGGTCGGGCATGTGCTGGTGCCGCATTTTTCTTCGGCGGAGCACCATCGCCGGTGCATCGCCGGAGAACCTGACCGACGAAATTGGGGTTCTGGCGATCGGGGGGCTGGGGGGTGTGCGCACATGATGTGCGATGGGTGCTGGTACTTGGACATTATATTGGCCCCCTATCCATCATCAAACCTCGAGAACTCACACCCCCTTAAAGAGCATTTGAGATTTTACAGGTTTGCTCCCAGTAGCCATTAAAGTGTCTGAAATGGGGACACTTTTTTCAAATGGCCACAAAATCTTGTACACGTCTACCAAGTTTAGGGCCAAAAATCCTTTTGAAAAAATTTTACAAAATCCCAAATCGTAAAAAGTTTTGAAAATCGTGAAAAATAAAAAATGAGTCGTCTTGCCATGAAACTTCACGTAAAGGCTTAAGGGACCATTGTATGAATTTACAAGCCATAAAAATGGCATTGACAGGTAGAAATATGAAGATGTGCCTAAACCCACCTGCCACCCTATCGATCCATGGCTTGCGTATCCTGTCTCTTTAGCCGGTGTTGTGCCCGCCCACCCACTCATTTCATCGGTTGGGTTAGGCATACAGAGTTCATTCCCAGTCTAAGATTAGACCAGACTGAGTGTTATGGTAGCAAAATCGGCAGCATGCAAAGGGGGACCTGACCGATCCCCGACTTGTGCATCCCGCCCCTTTGGCCGGCTGACCGCCCGCACGCTCGTTTCGTGGGTTGACTTAGGCATACGGAGTTCATTCCCAGTCTAAGCATACGGAGTTCATTGCCAGTCTAAGATCGAACCGGATCGAGGGTTGCGGCAGCACATGCTGGGCTCGAGCATGCGCTGGTGCCACATTTTTCTTCGTCGGGGCACCATCGCTGGAGAACCTAACCGGCGGCATTGGGGTTCCGGCGCTTGGGGGGGCCGGGTGGGTGTGCGCACATGATGTGCGATGGGTGCTGACACTTGGCACTTATATTGGCCCCCTATCCCTCATCAAACCTTGAGAACTCACACCCCCTTAATGAGCATTTGATATTTTACAGGTTTGCTACCAGTAGCCATTAAAGTGTCTGAAATGGGGACACTTTTTGCAAATGGTCACAAAATCTTGTACACTTCGAGTTTTTAGCTGAATTTTTTTGTGCATGCCAACAAAAATACAAGGATCACGTATACCAAGTTTGGGGCCAAAAATCCTTCCAAAAAAATTTTAAAAAATCCTGAACCGCAAAAAGTTTTGAAAATCATGAAAAATAGAAAACGAGTCATGTTGCCATGAAACTTCACGTGAAGGCTTAAGGGACCATTGTATGAATTTACAAACCATAAAAATGGCATTGGCAGGCAGCGACATGAAGATGTGTCTAAACCCACCTACCACACTATCGATCCACGGCTTGCGCATCCCGTCTCTCTGGCAAACGTAGTGCCTGCCCGCCCGCCTGCCCGTTCGTTTCGTCGGTTGGCTTAGGCATATGGAGTTCATTCCCAGTGTAAGATTAGATTGGATTGAGGGTTGCGGCAGTAGGATTGGCAGCATGTAGAGGGGGACCCGACCGATCCCCGGCTTACGCATCCTGCCCCTCTGGCCGGCTAAGCGCCCGCACGCTTTTTTCATGGGTTGACTTAGGCTTACGGAGTTCATTCCCAGTCTAAGCATACGGAGTTCATTCCTAGTCTAAGATCGGACTAGACTGAGGGTTGCGGCAGCACATGCTGGGCTCGAGCATGTGCTGGTGTCGCATTTTTCTTCATCGGGGCACAATCATCAGAGCAACGCCAGAGAACCTGACCGGCGGCATTGGCGTTCCGATGATTGAGGGGGCCGGGGAGGGTGTGCGCACATGATGTGCGATGGGTGCTAGTACTTGGCCCTTATATTGGCTCTATATCCCTCATCAAACCTCGAGAACTCACACCCCCTTAAAGAGCATTTGAGATTTTACAGGTTTGCTGCCAGTAGCCATTAAAGTGTCTGAAATGGGGACACTTTTTTCAAATGGTCACAAAATCTTTTACACTTCGTGTTTTTAGCTGAATTGTTTTGTGCATGCCAATAAAAATACAAGTATCAAGTCTACCAAATTAGGGGCCAAAACTCCTTCTGAAAAAATTTAAAAAAATCCCGAACCGTAAAAAGTTTCAAAAATCGTGAAAAATAGAAAACGAGTCGTCTTGCCATGAAACTTCACGTGAAGGCTTAAGGGACCATTGTATGAATTTACAAGCCATAAAAATGGCATTGGCATGCAAAAATATGAAGATGCGCCTAAACCCACCTACCACCATATCGATCCACGGCTTGCGCATCCCGTCTCTCTTGCCAACGCAGTGCCCGCCCCCCGCCCGCTCGTTACGTCGATTGGCCTAGGCATACGGAGTTCATTCCCAGTCTACGATCGGACTAGCTCGAGGGTTACGGCAGTAGGATCGATAGCACGCAGAGGGGGACCCGACTGATCCCCAGCTTGCGCATCCTGCCCCTCCAGCCGGCTGAGCACCCGCACGCTCGTTTCATCAGTCGGCTTAGGCATACGGAGTTCATTCCCAGTCTAAGATCGGATCGGACCAAGGGTTACAGCAGTAGGATCGGCAGCACGTAGAGGGGGACCCGATCGATCCTCGGCTTGCGCATCCCATCCCTTTGGTCGACTGAGCGCCCGCACGCTCGTTTCATGGGTTGACTTAGGCATATGGAGTTCATTCCCAATCTAAGCTTACGGAGTTCATTCCTAGTCTAAGATCGGACCGGACTGAGGGTTGTGGCAGCACATGCTGGGCTTGGGCATGTGCTGGTACCGTATTTTTCTTCGTCGGGGCACTATCGTCAGAGCTTTCGGGGAGAACCTGACCGACGGCATTGGGGTTCCGACGGTCGGGGGGGCCGGGGGGTGTGCGCACATGATGTGCGATAGGTGCTGGTACTTGGCCCTTATATTGGCCCCCTATCCCTCATCAAACCTCGAAAACTCACACCTCCTTAAAGAGCAATTTAGATTTTACAGGTTTGCTTTCAGTAGCCATTAAAGTGTCTAAAAGGTTTGCTGCCAAGTATTTTTGTGCATGCCAACAAAAATACAAGGATCATGTCTACCAAGTTAGGGGCCAAAACTCCTTCTGAAAAAATTTTAAAAAATCCTAAACCGCAAAAAGTTTCAAAAATCATGAAAAATAGAAAACGAGTCGTCTTGCCATGAAACTTCACGTGAAGGCTTAAGGGACCATTGTATGAATTTACAAACCATAAAAATGGCATTGGCAGGCAGCAACATGAAGATGTGTCTAAACCCACCTACCACACTATCGATCCACGGCTTGCGCATCCCGTCTCTCTGGCAAACGTAGTGCCTGCCCGCCCGCCCGCCCGTTCGTTTCGTCGGTTGGCTTAGGCATATGGAGTTCATTCCCAGTGTAAGATTAGATTGGATTGAGGGTTGCGGCAGTAGGATTGGCAGCATGTAGAGGGGGACCCGACCGATCCCCGGCTTACGCATCCTGCCCCTCTGGCCGGCTAAGCGCCCGCACGCTTTTTTCATGGGTTGACTTAGGCTTACGGAGTTCATTCCCAGTCTAAGCATACGGAGTTCATTCCTAGTCTAAGATCGGACTAGACTGAGGGTTGCGGCAGCACATGCTGGGCTCGGGCATGTGCTGGTGTCGCATTTTTCTTCATCGGGGCACAATCATCAGAGCAACGCCAGAGAACCTGACCGGCGGCATTGGCGTTCCGATGATTGAGGGGGCCGGGGAGGGTGTGCGCACATGATGTGCGATGGGTGCTAGTACTTGGCCCTTATATTGGCTCTATATCCCTCATCAAACCTCGAGAACTCACACCCCCTTAAAGAGCATTTGAGATTTTACAGGTTTGCTGCCTGTAGCAATTAAAGTGTCTGAAATGGGACACTTTTTTCAAATGGTCACAAAATCTTGTACACTTCGAGTTTTTATCCGAATTTTTTTGTGCATGCCAACAAAAATACAAGGATCACGTCTACCAAGTTTGGGGCCAAAACTCTTTCCGAAAAAAGTTTAAAAAATCCCAAACCGCAAAATGTTTCAAAAATCGTGAAAAATAGAAAACGAGTTGTCTTGCCATGAAACTTCACGTGAAGGCTTAAGGGACCATTGTTTGAATTTACAAGCCACAAAAATGGCATTGGCACACAGAAATATGAAGATGTGCCTAAACCCACCTACCACCCTACCGATCCACGGCTTGCGCATCCCGTCTCTCTAGCCGGCGTAGTGCCCGCCCACCTGCCCGCTTGTTTCATCGGTTGGCTTTGGCATACAGAGTTCATTCCCTGTCTAAGATCAGATCGGACCGAGGGTTATGATCGTAGGATCAACCGTACATAGAGGGAGACCCGACCGATCCCCGGCTTACGCATGCCGGCCCTATGGCCGGCTGAGCACCCACACGCTTGTTTCGTGGGTTGACTTAGGCATACGGAGTTCATTCCCAGTCTAAGCATACGAAGTTCATTCCCAGTCTAAGATCGGATCGGATAGAGGGTTGCGACAGCACATGCTGGGCTCGAGCATTTACTGGTGCCACATTTTTCTTCATTGGGGCACCATCATCGGAGTATCATCGGAGAACTTGACCAGCAGCATTGGGGTTCCACCGATCGGGGGGCCAGGCGGTGTGCACCCATGATGTGCGATGGGTGCTGGTAGATGGCCCTTATATTGGTCCCCTATCCCTCATCAAACCTGGAGAACTCACACCCCCTTAAAGAGCATTTGAGATTTTACAGGTTGGCTGCCAGTAGCCATTAAAGTGTCTAAAATGGGGACACTTTGTTCAAATGGTCACAAAATCTTGTACACTTCGAGTTTTTAGCTAAATTTTTTTTGTGCACGCCAACAAAAATACAAGGATCACGTCTACCAAGTTTGGGGCCAAAACTCCTTTTGAAAAAATTTTAAAAAGTTTCGAAACTCACGAAAAATAGAAAACGAGTCATCTTGCCATGAAACTTCACGTGAAGGCTTAAGGGACTATTGCATGAATTTACAAGCCATAAAAATGGCAGTGGCATGAAAAAATATGAAGATGTGCCTAAACCCACCTACCACCTTATTGATCCACGGCTTGAATATCCCGTCTCTCTGGCCGGCGTTGTTTCCGCTCGCCCGCCCGCTCGTTTCATCGGTTGGCTTAGGCATACGGAGTTAATTCCTAGTCTAAGATTGGACCGGACCGAGGGTTGCGGTAGTAGGATTGGCAACACGCAGAGGGGGACCCGGCTGATCCCCGGCTTGCACATCCCGCCCCTCTGGCCGACTGAGCATTCGCACGCTTGTTTCGTGGGTTGACTTAGGTATACGGAGTTCATTCCCAGTCTAAGCATACGGAGTTCATTCCCAGTCTAAGATCGAATCAGACCGAGGGTTGCAGCAGCACATGCTGGGCTCGGGCATGTGCTGGTGTCGTATTTTTTTTTACCGAGGCACCATCGCTGGAGCATCGCCGAAGAACCTGACCGACGGCATTAGGGTTCCGGTGATCGGGGGGGCCGGTGGGGGTGTGAACACATGATGTGCGATGGTTGCTGGTACTTGACCTTTATATTTGCCCCCTATCCCTCATCAAACCTCGAGAACTCACACCCCCTTAAAGAGCAATTGAGATTTTATAGGTTTGCTGCCAGGAGCCATTAATGTTTCTGAAATGTGGACACTTTTTTCAAATGGTCACAAAATCTTGTACACTTCGAGTTTTTAGCTGAATTTTTTTGTGCATGCCAAAAAAAATAGAAGGATCACGTCTACCAAGTTTGGGCCAAAACTCCTTCCGAAAAAATTTTAAAAAATCTCGAACCGCAAAAATTTTCAAAAATTATGAAAAATAGAAAACGAGTCATCTTGCCATGAAACTTCACGTGAAGGCTTAAAGGACCATTGTATGAATTTACAGGCCATAAAAATGGCATTGGCACGCAGAAATAAGAAGATGTGCCTAAACCCACCTACCACCCTATCGATCCACGGCTTAGGCATACAGAGGCATTCCAGTCTAACATCAGACTGGGCCGAGGGATACGGCAACACATGCTAGGCTCGACCATGTGCTGGTGCCACATTTTTCTTCGTCGGGGCACCATCGCCGGAGAACTTGACCAACGGCATTGAGGTTCCGATGATCGGGGGGACCTGGGGGTGTGTGCACATGATGTGCGATGGGTGCTGGTAGTTGGCCCTTATATTTGCCCCCTATCCCTCATCAAACCTTGAGAACTCACACCCCCTTAAGAGCATTTGAGATTTTACAGGTTTGCTGCCAGTAGCCATTAAAGTGTTTGAAATGGGGACACTCTTTTCAAATGGTCACAAAATCTTGTACACTTCGAGTTTTAAGCTGAATTTTTTTATGCATGCCAACAAAAATTCAAGGATCATGTCTACCAAGTTGAGGGCCAAAACTCCTTTTGAAAAAATTTTAAAAAATCCCGAACTGCAAAAAGTTTTAAAAATCTTGAAAAATAAAAAACGAGTCATGTTGCCATGAAACTTCACGTGAAGGCTTAAGGGACCATTGTATAAATTTTCAAGCCATAAAAATGGCATTGCCATGTAGAAATATGAAGATGTGCCTAAACCCACCTACCACCCTATCGATCCACGGCTTGCATATCCTGTCTCTCTGGCCTGCATAGTGCCCACCTGCCCTCCCGCCCGCTCGTTTCATCGGTTGGCTTAGCCATACGGACTTCATTCCCAGTCTAAGATCGAACCAAACTGAGGGTTGCGATAGCACGCTGAGGGGGACCCGACCGATCCCCGGCTTGCACATCCCGCCCCTCTGGCCGGCTGAGCACCCGCATGCTCATTTCATGGGTTGACTTAGGCATACGGAGTTCATTCTCAGCTAAGATCAGACCAGACCGAGGGTTGCGGTAGCATATGCTGGGCTCGAGCATGTGCTGGTGCCACTTTTTTCTTCACCAGAGTATCGTTGGAGATCTTGACCGGTGGCATTGGGGTTCCGACGATCGGGGGGCCGAGGGGGTGTGCGCACATGATGTGTGATGAGTGCTGGTACTTGGCCATTATATTGGCCCCCTATCCCTCATCAAACCTCGAGAACTCACAACCCCATAAAGAGCATTTGGGATTTTATAGGTTTGCTGCCAGTAGCCATTAAAGTGTTTGGAATGGGGACACTTTTTTCAAATGGGCACAAAATTTTGTACACTTTGAGTTTTTAGTTAAATATTTTTGTGCATGCCAACAAAAATACAAGGATCACGTCTACCAAGTTTGGGGCAAAAACTCCTTCCGAAAAAATTTTAAAAAAACCCGAACCGTAACAATTTTAAAAATCGTAAAAAATAAAAAACGAGTCATCTTCCATTGAAATTTCACGTGAAGGCTTAAGGGACCATTGTATGAATTTACAAGCCATAAAAATGGAACTGGCACATAGAAATATGAAGATGTGCCTAAACCCACCTACCACCCGATCGATCCAAGGCTTGCGCATCCCGTCTCTCTGGTCGGCTAGTGCCCGCCCGCTCGTTTCATCGGTTGGCTTAGGCATACGGAGTTCATTCCCAGTCTAAGATCAAACCGGATTGAGGGTTGTGGCAGCAAGATTGGTAGCACGTAGAGGGGGACCCGATTTATCCCCAGCTTGCGCATCCCGCCCCTCTGGCCGGCCATACGCTCGTTCCGTGGGTTGACTTAGGCATACGGAATTCATTCCTAGTCTAAGCATACGTAGTTCATTCCCAGCCTAAGATCGGACCAGATCGAAGGTTACGGCAGCACATGCTGGGCTCGGGCATGTGTTGGTGCTGCATTTTTCTTTGCCGGGGCACCATCGTTGAAGCATCGCCGGAGAACCTGACCGGCGGCATTGGGGTTCTAGCGATCGGGGGGGCCAGAGGGGGTGTGTGCACATGATGTGCGATGGGTGCTGGTACTTGGCCCTTATATTGGCCCCCTATCCCTCATCAAACGTTGAGAACTCACACCCCCTTACAGAGCATTTCAGATTTTACAGGTTTGCTGCCAGTAGCCATTAAAGTGTCTGAAATGGGGACACTTTTTTCAAATGGTCACAAAATCTTGTACACTTCGAGTTTTTAGATGAATGTTTTTGTGCGTGCCAATAAAAATACAAGGATTACGTCTACCAAGTTTGGGGCCAAAACTCCTTCTGAAAAAATTTAAAAAAATTCTGAACTACAAAAAGTTTTGAAAATCATCAAAAATAGAAAACGAGTCGTCTTGCCATGAAACTTCATGTGAAGGCTTAAGGGACCATTGTATGAATTTTCAAGCCATAAAAATGGCATTGGCATGCAGAAATATGAAGATGTGCCTAAACCCACCTACCACCCTATCGATCCATGGCTTGCGCATCCCGTCTCTCTGGCCGACGTAGTACCTGCCCGCCCGCCCGCCCGCTCGTTTTGCCGGTTGGCTTAGGCATACGGAGTTCATTCCCAGTCTAAGATTGGACCGGACCAACAGCAGGATCGGCAGCACGCAGAGGGGGACCCGACCGATCCCCGGCTAGTGCATCTCGCCCCTCTGGCTGGCTGAGCACCCACACGCTCATTTCGTGGGTTGACTTAGGCATACGGAGTTCATTCCCAGTCTAAGATCGGACCAAGTGCTGGTACTTGGCCCATATATGGTACTTGCTCATTTCATGGGTTGACTTAGGCATACGGAGTTCATTCCCAGTCTAAGCAAATGGAGTTCACTCCCAGTCTAAGATCAGACCGGACCAAGGGTTGCGGTAGCACATGCTGGGCTCGGGCATGTGCTGGTACCACATTTTTCTTTGTCGGGGCACCATCGTCGGAGCATCGCCGGAAAACCTGACCGGCGGCATTGGGGTTCCAACGATCGGGGGGGCCGGAGGGGGTGTGCGCACATGATGTGAGATGGGTACTGGTACTTGGTGCTTATAGTGCCCCCCTATCCCTCATCAAACCTCGAGAACTCACACTCCCTTAAAGGGCATTTCAGATTTTACAGGTTTACTGCCAGTAGCCGTTAAAGTGTCTGAAATGGGGACACTTTTTTCAAATGGTCACAAAATCTTGTACACTTCGAGTTTTTAGCTGAATTTTTTTTTGCATACCAACAAAAATACAAGGATCACGTCCACCAAATTTGTTGCCAAAACTCCTTTCGAAGAAATTTTAAAAAATCCCGAACCCGAAAAAGTTTCAAAAATCATGAAAAATAGAAAACGAGTCATCTTGCCATGAAACTTCACGTGAAGGCTTAAGGGACAATTATATGAATTTACAAGCCATAAAAATGGCATTGGCACATAAAAATATGAAGATGTGCCTAAACCCACCTACCACCCTATCGAGCCATGGCTTGCGCATCCCGTCTCTCTGGCCGGCGTAGTGCCTGCCCGTCCGCTCGGCCACTAGTTTCGTCGGTTGGCTTAGGCATACGAAGTTCATTCCCAGTCTAAGATCGGACCAGACCAGCAGTAGGATTGGCAGCACGCAGAGGGGAACCCGACCGATCCCCAGCTTGTGCATCCCGCCCCTCTGGCTGACTGAGCGCCCGCACGCTCGTTTCATGGGTTGACTTACGCATACGGAGTTCATTCCCAATCTAAGCATACGGAGTTCATTCCCAGTCTAAGATCGGACCGGATCAAGGGTTGCGGCAGCACATGCTGGGCTCGGGCATGTGCTGGTGCCGCATTTTTCTTCGTCAGGGCACCATCGTCGGAGCATCGCCGGAGAACCTGACTGGCGGCGTTGGGGTTCCGGCGATCGGGGGGCCGGGGGGTGTGCCCACATGATGTACAATGGGTGCTGGTACTTGGCCCTTATATTGGCCCCCTATCTCTCATCAAACCTTGAGAACTCACACCCCCTTAAAGAGCATTTGAGATTTTACAGGTTTGTTGCCAGTAGCCATTAAAGTGTCTGAAATGGGGACACTTTTTTCCAAATAGTCACAAAATCTTGTACACTTTGAGTTTTTAGCTGAATCTTTTTATGCATGCCAACAAAAATACAAGGATCACGTCTAAGAAGTTTGGGGCCAAAACTCCTTCCAAAAAAAATTTTAAAAAATCTCGAACCGAAAAAGTTTTGAAAATCGTGAAAAATAGAAAACGAGTCATCTTGTCATGAAACTTCACGTGAAGGCTTAAGGACCATTGTATGAATTTACAAGCCATAAAAATGGCATTGGCAGGCAGAAATATGAAGATGTGCCTAAACCCACCTACCACCCTATCGATCCACGGCTTGCGCATCCCGTCTCTCTGGCCGGCAAAGGGCCCCCCCCGCCCGCCCGCCTGCTCGTTTCGTCGGTTGGCATTGGCATACGGGGTTCATTCCCAGTCTAAGATCAGATTGGACCGAGGGTTGCGACAACAGGATCGGCAGCACGCAGAGGGGGACCTGGCCGATCCCCGGCTTGCGTATCCCACCCCTCTGGCCGGCTGAGCGCCCGCACGCTCGTTTCGTGGGTTGACTTAGGCATACGGAGTTCATTCCCATTCTAAGATCACGCCGAACCGTGGGTTACGGTAGCACAAGCTGGGCTCGGGCATGTGCTGGTGTCATATTTTTCTTCGTCGGGGCACCATCGTCGGAGCATCGCTGGAGAACCTGACCGGCGCAATTGAGGTTCCGACGATCGGGGGGGTCGGGGGGTGTGCGCACATGATGTGCGATGGGTGCTGGTACTTGGCGCTTATAGTGGCTCCCTATCCCTCATCAAACCTCGAGAACTCACACTCCCTTAAAGAGCATTTCAGATTTTACAGGTTTACTGTCAGTAGCCATTAAAGTGTCTGAAATGGGTACACTTTATTCAAATGCTCACAAAATCTTGTACACTTTGAGTTTTTAGTGAAATTTTTTTGTGCATGCCAAAAAAAATACAAGGATCACGTCTAACAAGTTTGGTGCCAAAACTCTTTCTGAAAAAATTTTAAAAAATCTCGAACTACAAAAAGTTTTGAAAATGGCATTGGCATGCAGAAAAATGAAGATGTGCCGAAACCCACCTACCACCCTATCGATCAACGGCTTGCGCATCCCGTCACTCTAGCCGATGTAGTGCCCGGCCCGTCTGCCCGCATCGTTCGTTTGGTTGGCTTAGGGCAGTAAGGAGGTTCATTCCCAGTCTAAGATCAGACGGATGAAGGTTGCGACATTCATTGCAAGATGGACCTAGCCGATCCCCGGCTTGCGCATCTCACCCCTCTGGACGGCTGAGCGCCCTGCACGCTCGTTTCGGGGTGACTTAGGCAATACGGAGTTTCATGCCCAGTCTAATGATCAGGACGTAAGACCTGAGCGTTGGTGGCCAGCACATGCTGGCTCGGGCATGTGCTGGTGCCGCATTTTTCTTTGTCGGGGCACCATCGCTGGAGCATCGCCGGAAATAAAAAATCATGAAAAATAGAAAATAAAAAATGAGTCGTCTTGCCATGAAACTTCACGTGAAGGCGTAAGGGACCAGTGATTGAATTTACAAGCCACAAAACATGGCATGGCATGGGAGAAATATGAAGATGTGCCTAAACCCACCTACCGCCCTATCGATCCACGGCTTACGCATCCCGTCTCTCTGGCCGACGTAGTGCCCGCCCCCATATCCGTCCGCTCGTTTCGTCAGTCGGCTTAGGCATACGGATTTCATTCCCAGTCTAAGATCAGATCAGACCAAGGTTATGGTAGCAGGATCGGCAGCACGCAGAGGGGGACCCGACCGATCCCCGGCTTACGCATCCCGCCCCTCTGGCCAGCTAAGCTCCCGCACGCTCGTTTCGTGGGTTGACTTAGGCATATGGAGTTCATTCTCAGTCTAAGCATACGAGTTCATTCCCAGTCTAATATCAGACCAAACCGAGGGTTGCGACAGCACATGCTGGGCACGGGCATTTGCTAGTGTCTCATTTTTCTTCGTCGGGTCACCATCGTCGGAGCATCGTTGGAGAACCTGAACGACGGCATTGGGGTTCCGACGATCGGGGGGGCTGGGGGGGTGTGCGCACATGATGTGCGATGGGTGCTGGTGTTTGGCCCTTATATTGGACCCATATCCCTAATCAAACATCGAGAACTCACACCCCCTTAAAAAACATTTGAGATTTTACAGGTTTGCTGCCAGTAGCCATTAAAGTGTCTGAAATGGGGACACTTTTTTCAAATGGTCACAAAATCTTGTACACTTTGACTTTTTAGCTTAATTTTTTTGTGCATGCCAAAAAAAATACAAGGATCACATCTACCAAGTTTGGGGCCAAAACTCTTTCCAAAAAAAATTTAAAAAATCCCGAACCGTAAAAAGTTTCAAAAATCGTGAAAAATAGAAAACGAGCCGTCTTGCCATGAAACTTCACGTGAAGGCTTAAGGGACCATTGTATGAATTTACAAGCCATAAAAATGGCATTGGCATGCAGAAATATGAAGATGTGCCTAAACCCACCTACCACCCTATCGATCCACGGCTTGCGCATCCCGTCTCTCTGGCCGACGTAGTACTCGCCCGCCTGCTCGTTTCGTCGGTTGGCTTAGGCATACGGAGTTCATTCCCAGTCTAAGATCAGACCAGACTGAGGGTTGCGACAGCAGGATTGGCAGCACATAGAGGTAGACCCGACCGATCCCCAGCTTGCGCATCCCGCCCCTCTGGCCGACTGATCGCCTGCACGCTCATTTTATGGGTTGACTTAGGCATACAGAGTTCATTCCCAGTCTAAGCATACGGAGTTCATTCCCAGTCTAAGATCGAACCGGACCGAGGGTTACGGTAGCACATGCTAGGCTCGGGCATGTGCTGGTGTCGCATTTTTCTTCACCGGGGCACCATCACCGGAGAACCTGACCGGCGGCATTGGGGTTCCGGCGATCGGGGGGCCGGGGAGGGTGTGTGTACATGATGTGCGATAGGTGCTGGTACTTGGCCCTTATATTGGCCCCCTATCCCTCTTCAAACCTCGAGAACTCGCACCCCCTTAAAGAGCATTTGAGATTTTACAGGTTTGCTGCCAGTAGGCATTAAAGTGTCTAAAATGGGGACACTTTTTTCAAATGGTCACAAAACCTTGTACACTTCGAGTGTTTAGCTGAATTGTTTTGTGCGTGCCAAAAAAAATACAAGGATCACGTCTACCAATTTTGGGGCCAAAATTCCTTCCCAAAAAAATTTTAAAAAAGCTCGAACCGTAAAAAGTTTCAAAAATCGTGAAAAATAGAAAACGAGTCAACTTGCCATAAAACTTCACGTGCAGGCTTAAGGGACCATTGTATGAATTTACAAGCCATAAAAATGGCATTGGCACGTAGAAATATGAAGATGTGCCTAAACCAACCTACCACCCTATCGATCCACGGCTTGCGCATCCCGTCTCTCTGGCCGGCGTAGTGCGCGCCCGCCTGGCCGCCCGCTCGTTTCATCGGTTGGCTTAGGGATACGGAGTTCATTCCCAGTCTAAGATCAGACCAGACCAAAGGTTGCGGCAGTAGGATCGGCAGCACGCAGAGGGGGAGCCGTCCGATCCCCAGCTTGCCCATCCCGCCCCTCTGGCCGGCTGAGCGCCCGCATGCTCGTTTCGTGGGTTGACTTAGGCATACGGAGTTCATTCCCAATCTAAGCAAACGGAGTTCATTCCCAGTCTAAGATCGGACCGCATCGAGGGTTACGGCAGCACAAGCTAGGCTCGGGCATATGTTGGTGCCACATTTTTCTTCACTGGGCCACCATCGTCGGAGCATCGTCGGAGAACCTGACCGGTGACATTGGGGATCCGGCCATCGGGGGGGTCGGTGGGGTGTGCGCACATGATGTGCGATGGGTGCTGGTACTTGGCCCTTATATTGGCCCCCTATCCCTCATCAAACCTGGAGAACTCACACCCCCTTCAAGAGCATTTGAGATTTTACAGGTTTGCTGCCAGTAGCCATTAAAGTGTCTGAAATGGGGACAATTTTTTCAAATGGTCACAAAATCTTGTACACTTTGAGTTTGAAGATGAATTTTTTTCTGCATGCCAACAAAAATACAGGGATCACGTCTACCAAGTTTGGGGCCAAATCTCCTTCTGAAAAAATTTAGAAAAATCCCGAACCGTAAAAGTTTCAAAAATCGTGAAAAGTAGAAAACGATTCGTCTTGCCATGAAACTTCACGTGAAGGCTTAAGGGACCATTGTATGAATTTACAAGCCATAAAAATGGCATTGGCATGCACAAATGTGAAGATGTGCCTCAAGCCACCTACCACCCTATCGATCCACGGCTTGCGCGTCCCGTCTCTCTGGCCGTCGTAGTGCCCCCCCTCCCGCCCCCCCCGCTCGTTTGCGTCGGTTGGCTTAGGTATACGGAGTTCATTCCCAGTCTAAGATCGGACTGGACCACAGGTTGCAGCAGTAGGATCGGCAGCACGCAGATGGGGACTCGACTGATCCCCGGCTTGTGCATCCCGCTCCTCTGGCCGGCTGAGCGCCCGCACGCTCGTTTCGTGGGTTGACTTAGGCATACGGAGTTCATTCCCAGTCTAAGCATACGGAGTTCATTCCCAGCCTAAGATCGGATCAGACCGAGGGTTGCGGTAGCACATGCTGGGCTCGGGCATGTGCTGGTGTCGCATTTTTCTTCAACGGGGCACCATTGCCAGAGAACTTGACCGGCTGCATTAAGGTTCCTGAACCGTAAAAAGTTTCAAAAATCATGAAAAATAGAAAAGGAGTCGTCTTGCCATGAAACTTCACGTGAAGGCTTAAGGGACCAATGTATGAATTTACAAGCCATAAAAATGGCATTGGCATGTAGAAATATGAAGATCTGCCTAAACCCACCAACCACCCTGTCGATCCACGACTTACGCATCCCGTCTCTCGGCCGGCGTAGTGCCCGCCTGCCCACCCGGCCGCTCGTTTCGTCAGTTGGCTTAGTCATACGAAGTTCATTCCCAGACTAAGATTAGACCAGCTAAGGGTTACGGCAGCACGCAGAGGGGGACCCGGCCGATCCTCGACTTACACATCCCGCCCCTCTGGCCGGTTGAGCGCCCGTCCGCTCGTTTCATGGGTTGACTTAGGCATACGGAGTTCATTCCTGGTCTAAGCATACGGAGTTCATTCCCAGTCTAAATCGGATCAGACCAAGGGCTGCAGCAGCTTGTGCATCTCGCGCCTTTGGCCGGCTGAGCGCCCGCACACTCGTTTCTTGGGTTGACTTAGGCATACGGAGTTCATTCCCAATCTAAGCATACGGAGTTCATTCCCAGTCTAAGATCGGACCGGTTCGAGGGTTGCATTAGCACATGCTGGGCTCGGGCATGTGCTGGTGCCGTATTTTTCTTTACCGGGGCACCATCGTCAGAGCATCGACGAAGAACCTGACCGACGACATTGGGGATCCGGCGATCGGGGGGGCCGGTGGGGTGTGCGCACATGATGTGCGATGGGTGCTCGTACTTGGCCTTTATATTAGCCCTCTATCCCTCATCAAACCTGGAGAACTCACACCCCCTTCAAAAGCATTTGAGATTTTACAGGTTTACTGCCAGTAGCCATTAAAGTGTCTGAAATGGGGACAATTTTTTCAAATGGTCACAAAATCTTGTACACTTTGAGTTTGAAGATGAATTTTTTTTTGCATGCCAAAAAAAATACAGGGATCACATCTACCAAGTTTGGGGCCAAATCTCCTTCTAAAAAAATTTAGAAAAATCCGAACCACAAAAGTTTCAAAAATCATGAAAAATAGAAAACGAGTCGTCTTGCCATAAAACTTCACGTGAAGGCTTAAGGGACCACTGTATGAATTTACAAGCCATAAAAATGGTATTGGCTTGCCGAAATGTGAAGATGTGCCTAAAGCCACCTACCACCCTATCGATCCACGGCTTGCACGTCCCGTCTCTCTGGCCGTCGTAGTGCCCCGCACCCGCCCGCTCGTTTCGTCGGTTGGCTTAGGCATACAGAGTTCATTCCCAGTCTAAGATCGGATAGGACCACAGGTTGCAACAATAGGATCGGCAGCACGTAGAGGGGGACCCGACCGATCCCCGGCTTGCGCATCCCGCTCCTCTGGCCGACTGAGTGCCCGCACGCTCGTTTCATGGGTTGACTTAGGCATACGGAGTTCATTCCCAGTCTAAGCATACGGAGTTCATTCACAATCTAAGATCGGATCAGACGAGGGTTGCGACAGCACATGCTGGGCTCGAGCATGTGCTTGTGCCGCATTTTTCTTCAACGGGGCACCATCGCCGGAGAACTTGACCAGCTGCATTAAGGTTCCGATGATCGGGGGGGCCGGGGGGGTGTGCGCACATGATGTGCGATGGGTACTAGTACTTGGCTCTTATATTGGCCCCCTATCCCTCATCAAACCTCGAGAACTCACACCATCTTAAAGAGCATTTGAGATTTTTACAGGTTTGCTACCAGTAGCCTTTAAAGTGTCTAAAATGGGGACACTTTTTTCAAATGGTCACAAAATCTTGTACACTTCGAGTTTTTGGCTAAATTTTTTGGTGCATGCCAAAAAAATACAAGGATCAGGTCTACCAAGTTTGGGGCCAAAACACCTTCCGAAAAAATTTTAAAAAATCCCGAACGGTAAAAAGTTTCAAAAATCATGAAAAATAGAAAACGAGTCATCTTGCCATGAAACTTCACTTGAAGGCTCAAGGGAGCATTGTTTGAATTTACAAGCCATGAAAATGGCATTGGCACGTAGAAATATGGAGATGTGCCTAAACCCACCTACCACCCGTTCGATCCCATCTCTCTGGCCGACGTAGTGCCCGTCCGCCCGCCCGCCCGTCTGCTTATTTCGTCGGGTGACTTAGGTATATGGAGTTCATTGCCAGTCTAAGATCAGACCACACTAAGGGTTGCAGCAGCAGGATCGACAGCACACAAAGGGGGACCCAGTCGATCCCCAGTTTGCGCATCCCACCCCTCTGGCTGGCTGAGCGCCCGCACGCTCGTTTCATGGGTTGACTTAGGCATACGGAGTTCATTCCCAGTCTAAGCATGCGGAGTTCATTCCCAGTCTAAGATCAGACTGGACTGAGGGTTACGACAGCACATGCTAGGCCCAGGCATGTGCTGGTGCCACATTTTTCTTCGTCGGGGCACTGTCGCCAGAGCATCACCGGAGAACCTGACCGACGACATTAGGGTTCCGGCGATCGGGGGGGGCTAGGGGGGTGTGCGCACATGATGTGTGATGGGTGCTGGTACTTGGCCCTTATGTTGGCCCCCTATCCCTCATTAAACCTCTAGAACTCACACCCCCTTAAGGAGCATTTGAGATTTTATAGGTTTGCTGACAGTAGCTATTAAAGTGTCTGAAATGGGGATACTTTTTTCAAATGGTCACAAAATCTCGTACACTTTGAGTTTTTAGCTGAATTTTTTTGTGCATGCCAAAAAAAATACAAGGATCGTGTCTACCAAGTTTGGGGCCAAAACTCTTTCCGAAACAATTTTAAAAAATCCTGAACCGTAAAAAGTTTTGAAAATCATGAAAAATAGAAAACGAGTCATCTTGCCATGAAACTTCACGTGAAGGCTTAAGGGACCATTTTATGAATTTACAAGCCATAAAAATGGCATTGGCACACAGAAATATGAGGATGTGCCGAAACCCACCTACCACCCTATCGATCCACGGCTTGCGCATCCCGTCTCTCTGGCCGGCGTAGTGCCCGCCGCCCGCCTACTTATTCCGTCGGTTGGCTTAGGTATATGGAGTTCATTCCCAGTCTAAGATCAGATCAAACTGAGGGTAGCAATAGCAGGATCGACAGCTCGTAGAAGGGGACCCGACCAATCCCCAGCTTGCGCATCCCGCCCCTCTGGCTGGCTGAGCGCCCGCACGCTCGTTTCATGGGTTGACTTAGGCATACGGAGTTCATTCCCAGTCTAAGCATACGGAGTTCATTCCCTGTCTAAGATCGGACCATCGAGGGTTGCAGAAGCAGATGCTGGGCTCAGGCATGTGCTGGTGCCGCATTTTTCTTCGCCGAGACACCATCGCCGGAGAACTTGACCTGCGGCATTAGGGTTCCAGCGATCGGGGGGGTCGGGGGTGTGTGTGCACATGATGTGCGATGGGTGCTGGTACTTGGCCCTTATATTGGCCCCCTATCCCTCATCAAACCTCTAGAACTCACACCCCCTTAAAGAGCATTTGAGATTTTACAGGTTTACTGCCAGTAGCCATTAAAGTGTCCGAAATGGGGACACTTTTTTCAAATGGTCGCAAAATCGTGTACACTTTGAGTTTTTAGCTGAATTTTTTTTTGCATGCCAAAAAAAATCCAAGGATCCTGTCTACCAAGTTTAGGGCCAAAACTCCTTCTGAAAAAATTTTAAAAAATCCTGAACCGCAAAAAGTTTCAAAAATCGTGAAAAATAGAAAATGAGTCGTCTTGCCATGAAACTTCACGTGAAGGCTTAAGGGACCATTGTATGAATTTACAAGCCATAAAAATGGCATTGGCATGCAGAAATATGAATATCTGCCTAAACCCACCAACCACCTATCGATTCACGGCTTGCGCATCCCGTCTCTCGACCGGCGTAGTGCCCGCCCGCCCGCCCGCCCGTTCGTTTCGTCAGTTGGCTTAGGCATACGAAGTTCATTCCCAGACTAAGATCAGACCAGCTAAGGGTTACGGTAGCACGCAGAGGGGGACCCGACCGATCCCCGGCTTACACATCCTGCCCCTCTGGCCGGCTGAGCGCCCGCCTGCTCGTTTCGTGGGTTGACTTAGGCATACGGAGTTCATTCCCAGTCTAAGCATACGGAGTTCATTCCCTGTCTAAGATCGGACCATCGAGGGTTGCAGAAGCAGATGCTGGGCTCAGGCATGTGCTGGTGCCGCATTTTTCTTCGCCGAGACACCATCGCCGGAGAACTTGACCTGCGGCATTAGGGTTCCAGCGATCGGGGGGGTCGGGGGTGTGTGTGCACATGATGTGCGATGGGTGCTGGTACTCGGCCCTTATATTGGCCCCCTATCCCTCATCAAACCTTGAGAACTCACACCCCCTTAAAGAGCATTTGAGATTTTACAGGTTTGCTGCCAGTAGCAATTAAAGTGTCTGAAATGGGGACACTTTTTTCAAATCATCACAAAATGTTGTACAGTTAAATTTTTTAGCTGAAAGTTTTTGTGCATGCCAACAAAAATATAAGGATGACGTCTACCAAGTTTGGAAACAAAAATCCTTCCGAAAAAATTTTAAAAAATCTCAAACCGCAAAAAGTTTCAAGAATCGTAAAAAATAGAAAACGAGTCGTCTTGCCATGAAACTTCACGTGAAGGCTTAAGGGACCATTTTATGAATTTACAAGCCATAAAAATGGCATTGGCACGCAGAAATATGAGGATGTACCTAAACCCACCTACCACCCTATCGATCCACGGCTTGCGCATCCCGTCTCTCTGGCCGGCGTAGTGCCCGCCCGCTCGTTTTGTCGGTTGGCTTAGGCATGATGTGCGATGGGTGCTGATACTTGGCCCTTATATTGTCCCCCTATCCCTCCTCAAACCTTGAGAACTCACACACCCTTAAAGAGCATTTGAGATTTTACAGGCTTGCTGCCAGTAGCATTTAAAGTGTCTGAAATGGGGACACTTTTTTCAAATGGCTACAAAATCTTGTACACTTTGAGTTTTTAGCTGAATTTTTTTGTGCATGCCAAAAAAAATACAAGGATAACGTCTACCAAGTTTGGGGCCAAAACGCCTTCTGAAAAAATTTTAAAAAATCCCGAACCGCAAAAAGTTTCTAAAATCATGAAAAATAGAAAACGAGTCGTCTTGCCATGAAACTTCACGTGAAGGCTTAAGGGACCATTGTATGAATTTACAAGCCATAAAATTGGCATTGGCACGTGGAAATGTGAAGATGTGCCTAAACCCACCTACCACCCTATCGATCCACGACTTGCGCATCCCGTGTCTCTGGCCGGCGGAGCACCCGCACGCTTGTTTCGCGGGTTGACTTAGGCATACGGAGTTCATTCCCAGTCTAAGATCAGATCGGACCGAGGGTTACGGCAGCACATGCTGGGCTCAGGCATGTGCTGGTACCGTATTTTTCTTCGTCGGGGCACCATCATCGGAGCATCACTGGAGAACCTGACCGGCGGCATTGGGGTTCCAAAGATCGAGGGGGTCGGGGGGTGTGCACGCATGATGTGCGATGGGTGCTGGTACTTGGCCCTTATATTGGCCCCCTATCCCTGATCAAACCTCGAGAACTCACACCCCCTTAAAGAGCATTTGAGATTTTACAGGTTTGCTGCTAGTAGCCATTAAAGTGTCTGAAATGGGGACACTTTTTTCAAATGGTCACAAAATCTTGTACACTTCGAATTTTTAGCTAAATTTCTTTATGCATGCCAACAAAACTACAAGGATCACGTCTACCAAGTTTGGGGCCAAAACTCCTTCCGAAAAAATTTTAAAAAGTCCAGAACCATAAAAAGTTTTGAAAATCGTGAAAAATAGAAAAGAAGTCATCTTGCCATGAATCTTCACGTGAAGTTTTAAGGGACCATTGCATGAATTTACAAGCCTCTAAAATGGAATTGGCATGTAGAAATATGAAGATGTGCCAAAACCCACCTACGACTCTACCGATCCACGGCTTGCGCATCCCGTCTCTCTGGCCGGCGTAGTGCCCGCCCGCATGTCCGCCCGCTCGTTTCGTCGGTTGGCTTAGGCATACAGAGTTCATTCCCATCTAAGATCGAACCAAATCGAGGGTTACGATAGCAAGATCGGCAGCACGCAGAGGGGGACCCGACCGATCCCAAGCTTTCGTATCCCGCCCCTCCGGCTGGCTGAGCACCCGCACGCTCATTTCGTGGGTTGACTTAGGCATATGGAGTTCATTCCTAGTCTAACATCAGACCAGACCAAGGGTTGCAGCAGCACATGCTTGGCTCGGGCATGTGCTGGTGTCACATTTTTCTTCATCGGGGCTACCATCGTCGGAGAACTTGACCTGCGGCATTGGGGTTTCGGCGATCGGGGGGTGTGCGCACATGATGTGCGATGGGTGCTGATACTTGGCCCTTATATTATCCCCCTATCCCTCATCAAACCTTGAGAACTCACACACCCTTAAAGAGCATTTGAGATTTTACAGGTTTGCTGCCAGTAGCCTTTAAAGTGTCTGAAATGGGGACACTTTTACAAATGGTTACAAAATCTTGTACACTTTGAGTTTTTAGCTGAATTGTTTTGTGCATGGCAAAAAAAATACAAGGATAACATCTACCAAGTTTGGGGCCAAAACGCCTTCTGAAAAAATTTTAAAAAATCCCGAATCGCAAAAAGTTTCCAAAATCATGAAAAATAGAAAACGAGTCGTCTTGCCATGAAACTTCACGTGAAGGCTTAAGGGACCATTGTATGAATTTACAAGCCATAAAATTGGCATTGGCACGTGGAAATGTGAAGATGTGCCTAAACCCACCTACCACCCTATCGATCCACGGCTTGCGCATCCCGTGTCTCTGGCTGGCTGAGCACCCGCACACTTGTTTCGCGGGTTGACTTAGGCATACGGAGTTCATTCCCAGTCTAAGATCGGACCGGATCGAGGGTTACGACAGCATATGCTGGGCTCGGGCATGTGCTGGTGCCGCATTTTTCTTCGTTAGGGCACCATCGTCGGAGCATCACTGGAGAACCTGACCGGCGGCATTGGGGTTCCGAAGATCAAGGGGGTCGGGGGGTGTGCGCGCATGATGTGCGATGGGTGCTGGTACTTGGCCTTTATATTGCCCCCTATCCCTGATCAAACCTTGAGAACTCACACCCCCTTAAAGAGCATTTGAGATTTTACAGGTTTGTTGCTAGTAGCCATTAAAGTGTCTGAAATGGGGACACTTATTTCAAATGGTCACAAAATCTTGTACACTTCGAATTTTTAGCTAAATTTCTTTATGCATGCCAACAAAACTACAAGGATCACGTCTACCAAGTTTGGGGCCAAAACTCCTTCCGAAAAAATTTTAAAAAATCCAGAACCGTAAAAAGTTTTGAAAATCGTGAAAAATAGAAAACAAGTCGTCTTGCCATGAAACTTCATGTGAAGTTTTAAGGGACCATTGCATGAATTTACAAGCCTCTAAAATGGAATTCGCATGCAGAAATATGAAGATGTACCAAAACCCACCTACGACCCTACCGATCCACGGCTTGCGCATCTCGTCTCTCTGGCCGGCGTAGTGCCCGCCCGCACGTCCGCCCGCTTGTTTCGTCGGTTGGCTTAGGTATACGGAGTTCATTCCCAGTCTAAGATTGAACCGAACCGAGGGTTGCGGCAGCAGGATCGGTAGCACGTAGAGGGGGACCCGACCGATCCCCAGCTTGCGCATCCCGCCCCTCCGACCGGTTGAGCACCCGCAGCTCGTTTCGCGGGTTGACTTAGGCATATGGAGTTCATTCCTAGTCTAACATCGGACCGGACCAAGGGTTGCAGCAGCACATGCTAGGCTCGGGCATGTGCTGGTGCCGCATTTTTCTTCACCAGGGCACCATCATCGGAGAACCTGACCAGCGGCATTGGGGTTCCGGCGATCGAGGGGCCGGGGGGGTGTGCGCAAATGTTGTGCGATGGGTGCTGATACTTGGCCCTTATATTGTCCCCCTATCCCTCATCAAACCTTGGGAACTCACACACCCTTAAAGAGCATTTGAGATTTTACAGGTTTGCTGCCAGTAGCCTTTAAAGTGTCTGAAATGGGGACACTTTTTTCAAATGGTTACAAAATCTTGTACACTTTGAGTTTTTAGCTGAATGTTTTTGTGCATGCCAAAAAAAATACAAGGATAACATCTACCAAGTTTGGGGCCGAAACGCCTTCTGAAAAAATTTTAAAAAATCCCGAATCGCACAAAGTTTCCAAAATCATGAAAAATAGAAAACGAGTCGTCTTGCCATGAAACTTCACGTGCAGGCTTAAGGGACCATTGTATGAATTTACAAGCCATAAAATTGGCATTGGCACGTGGAAATGTGAAGATGTGCCTAAACCCACCTACCACCCTATCGATCCACGACTTGCGCATCCCGTGTCTCTGGCCGGCTGAGCACCGGCACGCTTGTTTCGCGGGTTGACTTAGGCATACGGAGTTCATTCCCTGTCTAAGATCTGACTGGACCGAGGGTTACGGCAGCACATGCTGGGCTCGGGCATGTGCTGGTGCCACATTTTTCTTCATCGGGGCACCATCGTCGGTGCATCATCGGAGAACCTGATCGGCGGCATTGGGGTTCCGAAGATAGGGGGTCCGGGGGGTGTGCGCGCATGATGTGCAATGGGTGCTGGTACTTGCCCTTATATTGGCCCCCTATCCCTCATCAAACCTCAAGAACTCACACCCCCTTAAAGAGCATTTGAGATTTTACAGGTTTGCTGCCAGTAGCCATTAAAGTGTCTGAAATGGGGACACTTTTTTCAAAAGGTCACAAAATCTTGTACACTTCGAGTTTTTAGCTAAATTTCTTTATGCATGCCAACAAAAATACAAGGATCACGTCTACCAAGTTTGGGGCCAAAACTCCTTCCGAAAAAATTTTAAAAAATCCAGAACCGTAAAAAGTTTTGAAAATCGTGAAAAATAGAAAACAAGTCGTCTTGCCATGAAACTTCACGTGAAGTTTTAAGGGACCATTGCATGAATTTACAAGCCTCTAAAATGGAATTGGCATGCAGAAATATGAAGATGTGCGAAAACCCACCTACAACCCTACCGATCCACAGCTTGCGCATCCCGTCTCTCTGGCCGACGTAGCGCCTGCCCGCACGTCCGCCCGCTCGTTTCGTCGGTTGGCTTAGGCATACGGAGTTCATTCCCTGTCTAAGATCAGACCGAACCGAGGGTTGCGGCAGTAGGATCGACAGCACGTAGAGGGGGACCCGACCGATCCCCAGCTTGCGCATCTCGCCCCTCCGACCGGCTGAGCACCCGCACGCTCATTTCGCGGGTTGACTTAGGCATACGGAGTTCATTCCTAGTCTAAGATCAGACCGGACCGAGGGTTATGGTGGCACATGATGGGTCGGGCATGTGCTGGTGCCGTATTTTTCTTCATCGGGGCACATCGCCGGAGCATCACCAGAGAACCTGATTGACGGCATTGGGGTTCCAGAGATCGGGGGGGCCGGGGGGTGTGTGCATGATGTGCGATGGGTGCAGGTACTTGGCCCTTATATTGGCCCCCTATCCCTCATCAAACCTCAAGAACTCACACCCCCTTAAAGAGCATTTTAGACAACACGCAGGATCGACAACATGCAGAGGGGGACCCGGTCGATCCCCGGCTTCCGTATCCCGCCCCTCGGCCGGCTGAGCACCCGCACGCTAGTTTTGCGGGTTGACTTAGGCATACGAAGTTCATTCCCAGTCTAAGACCGGACCGGACCGAGGGTTGTGGCAGCAAATGCTGGGCTCAGGCATGTGCTGGTGCCGTATTTTTCTTCGTCGGGGCACCATCGTCGAAGCATCGTCGGAGAACCTGACCGGCGGCATTAGGGTTCCGACGATCGGGGGGCTGGGGGGTGTGCGCACATGATGTACGATGGGTGCTGGTACTTGGCCCTTATATTGGCCCCCTATCCCTCATCAAACCTCGAGAACTCACACCCCTTAAAGAGCATTTGAGATTTTACAGGTTTGCTGCCAGTAGCTATTAAAGTGTCTGAAATGAGGACACTTTTTTCAAATGGTCACAAAATCTTGTGCACTTCAATTTTTTAGCTGAATTTTTTTGTGCATGCCAACAAAATACAAGGATCATGTCTACCAAGTTTGGGGCCAAAACTTAGGCATACGGAGTTCATTCCTAGTCTAAGCATACGGAGTTCATTCCCAGTCTAAAATCGAATCGAACCAAGGGTTGCGGGAGCACATGCTGGGCTCAGGCATGTGCTGGTGCCGCATTTTTCTTCACCGTGGCACCATCGTCGGGGAACCTGACCGATGGCATTGGGGTTCTGACGATCGGGGGGGGGGGTGTGCACACATGATGTGCGATGGGTGCTGGTACTTGGCCCTTATTTTGGCCCCCTATCTATCATCAAACCTTGAGAACTCACACCCCCTTAAAGAGCATTTGAGATTTTACAGGTTTGCTGCCAGTAGCCATTAAAGTGTCTGAAATGGGGACACTTTTTTCAAATGGTCACAGAATTGTGTACACTTCGAGTTTTTAGCTGGAATTATTTGTGGATGCCAAAAAAAATACAAGGATCATGTCTACAAAGTTTGGGGCCAAAACTCCTTTCGAAAAAATTTTAAAAAATCTCGAACCGCAAAAAGTTTCAAAAATCATGAAAAATAGAAAACGAGTTGTCTTGCCATGAAACTTCACGTGACGGCTTAAGGGACCATTGTATAAATTTACAAGCCATAAAAATGGCATTGGCAAGCAAAAAGATGAAGATGTGCCTAAACCCACCTACCACCCTATCGATCCACGGCTTGCGCATCCCGTCTCTCTGGCCGGCGTGGTGCCCGCCCGCCCGTTCGTTTCAACGGTTGGCTTAAGCATACGGAGTTCATTCCTAGTCTAAGATCGAACCGGACTGAGGGTTGCGGTAGCAAGATCGATAGCATGCAGAGGGGGACCCGACCAATCCCCGACTTGCGCATCCCACCGCTCTGGCCGGTTGAGCGCCCACACGCTGGTTTCATGGGTTGACTTAGGCATACGGAGTTCATTCCCAGCCTAAGCATACGGAGGTCATTCCCAGTCTAAGATCAGACTGAACTGAGGGTTGCGGCAGCACATGCTGGGCTCGGGCATGTGTTGGTGCCATATTTTTCTTCGCCGGGGCACAATCTCTGGAGCATCACCGGAGAACCTGACTGGCGGTAATGGGGTTCCGACGATCGGGGGGTCGGGGGGTGTGCGCACATGATGTGCGATGGGTGCTGGTACTTGGCCCTTATATTGGCCCCTTATCCCTCGTCAAACCTCGAGAACTCACACCGCCTTAAAGAGCATTTGAGATTTTACAGGTTTGCTGCCAGTAGCCATTAAAGTGTCTGAAATGGGGACACTTTTTTCAAATGGTCACAAAATCTTCTACACTTCAAGTTTTTAGCTGAATTTTTTGTGCATGCCAACAAAAATACAAGGATCATTTCTACAAAGTTTGGGGCCAAAACTCCTTCCGAAAAAATTTTAAAAAATCCGAAACCGTAAAAAGTTTTAAAAATCATGAAAAATAGAAAACGAGTTGTCTTGCCATGAAACTTCACGTGAAGGCATAAGGGACCATTGTATGGATTTACAAGCCATAAAAATGGCATTGGTACGCAGAAATATGAAGATGTGCCTAAACCCACCTACCACCCTATCGATCCACGACTTGCGCATCCCGTCTCTTTGGCCGATGTAGTGCCCGCCCGCCCGCTCATTTCGTCGGTTGGCTTAGGCATACGGAGTTCATTCCCAGTCTACGATTGGACCAGACCGAGGGTTACGGCAGTAGGACCGGCAGCACGCAGAGAGAGACCCGACCGATCCCCGGCTTGCGCATCCTGCCCCTCTGGCCGGTTGAGCGCCCGTACGCTCATTTCGTGGGTTGACTTAGGCATACAGAATTCATTCCCAGCCTAATCATATGGAGTTCATTCCCAGTCTAAGATCGGATCAGACCGAGGGTTACGATAGCACATGCTAGGCTCGAGCACGTGCTGGTGTCGTATTTTTCTTCGTCGGGGCACCATCAACGGAGCATCGTCGGAGAACCTGACCGACGGCATTGGGGTTTCGACGATCGAGGGGGCCTGGGGGGGCGTGCGCGCACATGATGTGTGATGGGTGCTGGTACTTGCCCCTGATATTGGCCTCCTATCACTCATCAAACCTCGAGAACTCACACCCCTTAAAGAGCATTTGAGATTTTATAGGTTTGCTGCCAGTTGCCATTAAAGTGTCTGAAATGGGCACACTTTTTTCAAATGGTCACAAAATCTTGTACACTTTGAGTTTTTAGCTGCATTTTTTTGTGCATGCCAACAAAAATACAAGGATCACGTCTACCAAGTTTGGGAACAAAACTTCTTCCAAAAAAATTTTAAAAAATCCTGAACCGCAAAACGTTTTGAAAATCATGAAAAATAGAAAACGAGTCGTCTTGCCATGAAACTTTACGTGAAGGCTTAAGGACCATTGTATGAATTTACAAGCCATAAAAATTGGATTGGCACGTAGAAATATGAAGATGTGCCTAAACCCACCTACCACCTTATCGATCCTCGGCTTGCGCATCCCAGTCTAAGATCAGGTCGGACCAAAGGTTGCGATAGCAGGATCGTAAGCACGCAGAGGGGGACCCGATCGATCCTCGGCTTGCGCATCCCGCCCCTCTAGCCGGCTGAGACCCGCACGCTCGTTTCGTGAGTTGGCTTAGTCATACGGAGTTCATTCCCAGTCTAAGCATACGGAGTTCATTCCCAGTCTAAAATTGAACCGGACCGAGGGTTGCGACAGCACATGCTGGGCTCGGGCATGTGCTGGTGCCACATTTTTCTTCACTGGGGCACCATCGCCGGAGCATCACCGGAGAACCTGACCGGCGGCATTGGGGTTCCGACGATCGGGGGGGCCGGGGGTGGTGTGCGCACATGAGGTGCGATGGGTGCTGGTGCTTGGCCCTAATATTGGCCCCCTATCCCTCATCAAACCTCGAGAACTCACACCCCCTTAAAGAGCATTTGAGATTTTACAGGTTTGCTGCCAATAGCCATTAAAGTGTCTAAAATGGGGACACTTTTTTCAAATGGTCACAAAATCTTGTACACTTCGAGTTTTTAGCTGAATTTTTTTGTGCATGCCAAAAAAAAATACAAGGATCACATCTACCAAGTTTGGGGCAAAAACTCCTTCTGAAAAAATTTTAAAAAATCTTGAACCGTAAAAAGTTTTGAAAATCGTGAAAAATAGAAAATGATTTGTCTTGCCATGAAACTTCACGTGAAGGCTTAAGGGACCATTGTATGAATTTACAAGCCATAAAAATGGCATTGGCACACAGAAATATGAAGATGTTCCTAAACCCACCTACCACCCTATCGATCCACGGCTTGCGCATCCCGTCTCTCTGGCCCGCGTAGTGCCCGCCCGCCCGTCCGCCCGCTCGTTTCATCGGTTGGCTTAGGCATACGGAGTTCATTCCCAGTCTAAGATTGGACCAAACTGAGGGTTGCGGCAGCAGGATTGGCAGCACGTAGAGGGGGACCCGACCGATCCCCGACTTGCGCATCCCGCCCCTCTGGCCGGTTGAGTGCCCGCACGCTCATTTCGTGGGCTGACTTAGGCATACGGAGTTCATTCCCAGTCTAAGATTGGACCGGGCCGAGGGTTGCGGCAGCACATGCTGGGCTCAGGCATTGGCTGGTGCCACATTTTTCTTCGCCGGGGCTCCATCGTCAGAGCATCGCCAGAGAACCTAACCGGCGACATTGGGGTTCCGGCGATCGGGGAGGCCGGGGGGGTGTGCACACATGATGTGCAATGGGTGGTGGTACTTGGCCCTTATATTGGCCCCTTATTCCTCATCAAACCTCCACAACTCACACCCCCTTAAAGAGCATTTGAGATTTTACAGGTTTGCTGCCAGTAGCCTTTAAAGTGTTTGAAATGGGGACACTTTTTCAAATGGTCACAAAATCTTGTACACTTTGAGTTTTTAGCTAAATTTTTTTATGCATGCCAAAAAAAATACAAGGATCACGTCTACCGAGTTTGGGGCTAAAACTCCTTTCGAAAAAATTTTAAAAAATCCCAAACCGTAAAAAGTTTTGAAAATCATGAAAAATAGAAAACGAGTCGTCTTGCCATGAAACTTCACGTGAAGGCTTAAGGGACCATTGTATGAATTTTCAAGCCATAAAAATAGCATTGGCACATAGAAATATGAAGCTGTGCCTAAACCCACCTACCACCCTATCGATCCACGGCTTGTGCATCCTGTCTCACTGGCCGACGTAGTGCCCGCCTACCCGCCCATCCGCTTGTTTCATCGGTTGGCCTAGGCATAGGGAGTTCATTCCCAGTCTAAGATCAGACCAGACTGAGGGTTGCGGTAGCAGGATCGGCAGCACGCAGAGGGGGACCCGATCGATCCTCGACTTGCGCATCCTGCCCCTTTGGCCAGTCGAGCGCCCGCACGTTTATTCCGTGGGTTGACTTAGGCATACGGAGTTCATTCCCAGTCTAAGCATACGGAGTTCATTCTTAGTCTAATATCGGACCAGACCGAGGGTTGCGACAGCATATACTGGGCTCGGGTATGTGCTGGTGTCGTATTTTTCTGCACCGGGGCACCATCGCCTGAGAACATAACCGATGACATTGGGGTTCCGACGATCGGGGGGTCGGGCGGGTGTGCGCACATGATGTGCGATGGGTGCCGGTACTTGGCCCTTATATTGGCCCCCTATCCCTCATCAAACCTTGAGAACTCACACCCCCTTAAAGAGCATTTGAGATTTTACAGGTTTGCTGCCAGTAGCCATTAAAGTGTTTGAAATGGGGACACTTTTTTCAAATGGTCACAAAATCTTGTACACTTCGATTTTTTAGCTGAATTTTTTTGTGCATGCCAAAAAGAATACAAGGATCACATCTACCAAGTTTGGGGCCAAAAATCCTTCTGCAAAAATTTTAAAAAATCCCGAACAGCAAAAAGTTTTAAAAATCGTGAAAAATAGAAAATGAGTCGTCTTGCCATGAAACTTCACGTGAAGGCTTAAGGGACCATTGTATGAATTTGCAATCCATAAAAATGGCATTGGCACACAGAAATATGAAGATGTGCCTAAACCCACCTACCACCCTATCGATCCACAGCTTGCGCATCCTATCTCTCTGGCCGACGTAGTACCCGCCCACTCGCTCGTATCGTTGGTTGCCTTAGGCATACGGAGTTCATTCCTAGTCTAAGATTAGACCGGACCTAGAGTTGCGGCACCAGGATCAGTAGCACACAGTGGGGGACCCAACCAATCCTCGGCTTACGCATCCCGCCCCTCTGGCCGACTGTGCGCCTGCACGCTCATTTCGTGGGTTGACTTAGGCATACAGAGTTCATTCCCAGTATAAGCATACGGAGTTCATTCCAAGTCTAAGATTGGACCGAATCGAGGGTTTCGACAGCACATGTTGGGCTCGGGCATGTGCTGGTGCCGCATTTTTCTTCACCGGGGCACCATCACCGGAGCATCAGCGGAGAACCTAACCGGCGGCATTGGGGTTCTGGCGATCGGGGGGCCGGGGTTGGTGTGCGCATTTGAGGTGCGATGGGTGCTGGTGCTTGGCCCTTATATTGGCCCCCTATCCCTCATCAAACCTCAAGAACTCACACCCCCTTAAAGAGCATTTGAGATTTTACAGGTTTGCTGCCAGTAGCCATTAAAGTGTCTGAAATGGGGACACTTTTTTCAAATGGTCACAAAATCTTGTACACTTCGATTTTTTAGCTAAATTTCTTTGTGCATGCCAACAAAAATACAAGGATCATGTCTACCAAGTTTGGGACCAAACTCCTTCCGAAAAAATTTTACAAAATCTCGAACCGTAAAAAGTTTTGAAAATCGTGAAAAATAGAAAACGAGTCGTCTTGCCGTGAAACTTCATGTGAAGGTTTAAGGGACCATTGTATGAATTTACAAGATATAAAAATGGCATTGGCATGCAGAAATATGAACATGTGCCTAAACCCACCTACCACCCTATCGATCCACGGCTTGCGCATCCCGTCTCTCTGGCCGACGTAGTGCCCGCCTGCCCTCCTACCCGTTCGTTTCATCGGTTGGCTTAGGCATACGGAGCTCATTCCCAGTCTAAGATTAGACCAGACCGAGGGTTGCGGCAGCAGGATCGGCAGCATACGGAGGGGGAGCCAACCGATCCCCGACTTGCGCATCCCGCCCTTCTGGCCGGCTGAGCGCCCGCACGCTCGTTTCGTGGGTTGGCTTAGGCATATGGAGTTCATTCCCAGTCTAAGATCAAACCGGATCGAGGGTTGTGGCAGCACATGCTGGGCTCGGGCATGTGCTGGTGCCGTATTTCTCTTCGTCGAGGCACCATCGCCGAAGCATCACCGGAGAACTTGACAGGTGACATTGGGGTCCGACGATCGGGGGGCTGGGTGGTGTGCGCACATGATGTACGATGAGTGCTGGTACTTGGCCCTTATATTGGCCACCTATCCCTCATCAAACCTCAAGAACTCACACCCCCTTAAAGAGCATTTGAGATTTTACAGGTTCGCCGCTAGTAGCCATTAAAGTGTCTGAAATGGGGACACTTTTTTCAAATGGTCACAAAATCTTGTACACTTTGAGTTTTTTGCTGAATTTTTTTTTGCATGCCGAAAAAAATACAAGGATCACGCCTACCAAGTTTTGGGCCAAAACTCTTTCCAAAAAATTTTAAAAAATCCCGAACCGCAAAAAGTTTTAAAAATCGTGAAAAATAGAAAATGAGTCGTCTTGCCATGTAACTTCACATGAAGGCTTAAGGGACCATTGTATGAATTTAAAAGCCATAAAAATTGCATTGGCACACAGAAATATGAAGATGTGTCTAAACCAACCTACCACCCTATCGATCCACGGCTTGCGCATCCCGTCTCTTTGGCCGGCATAGTGCTTGCCCGCCCGCCCGCCCGCTCGTTTCGTCGGTTGGCTTCGGCATACGGAGTTCATTCCCAGTCTAAGATCAGACCAGACCGAGGGTTGTGGCAGTAGGATTGGGAGCACACAGAGGGGGACCCGACCGATCCCTGGTTTGCGTATCCCGTCGCTCTGACCGGCTGAGCACCCGCACGCTCATTTCGTGGGTTGACTTAGGCATACGGAGTTCATTCCAGTCTAAGCATACGGAGTTCATTCTCAGTCTAAGATCGGACCATACCAAGGGTTGTGGCAGCACATGCTGGGCTCAGGCATGTGCTGGTGCCGTATTTTTCTTTGCCTAGGCACCATCACCGGAGAACCTGACCAGCGGTATTGGAGTTCCGACGATCTGGAGGGCCGGGGGGGTGTGCGCACATGATGTGCGATGGGTGCTGGTACATGGGCCTTATATTGGCCCTCTATCCCTCATCAAACCTTGAAAACTCACACCCCCTTAAAGACCATTTAAGATTTTACAGGTTCGTCGCCAGTAGCCATTAAAGTGTCTGAAATGGGGACACTTTTTTCAAATGGTCACAAAATCTTGTACACTTTGAGTTTTTAGCTGAATTTTTTTGTGCAAGCCAAAAAAAATAAAAGGATCACGTCTTCCAAGTTTGGGTTCAAAATTCCTTTCGAAAAAATTTTAAAAAATCTCGAACCACAAAAAGTTTTGAAAATCGTGAAAAATAGAAAACGAGTCGTCTTGCCATGAAACTTCACGTGAAGGCTTAAAGGACCATTGCATGAATTTACAAGCCATAAAAATGGCATTGGCATGCAGAAATATGAAGATGTGCCTAAACCCACCTACCACCCTATCGATCCACAGCTTGCGCATCCCGTCTCTCTAGTCGACGTTGTGCCCCCCTGCCCGCCCGCTCATTTCGTCGGTTGGCTTAGGCATACAGAGTTCATTCCCTATCTAAGATTAGACCAGAATGAGGGTTGCGACAGTAGGATCGACAGCATGCAGAGGGGGACCCGATCGATCCCCAGCTTGCGCATCCCGCCCCTCTGGCCGGTTGGGTGCCCGGACGCTCGTTTCGTGGGTTGACTTAGGTATACGAAGTTCATTCCCAGTCTAAGCATATGGAGTTCATTCCCAGTCTAAGATCGGATCGGATCGAGGGTTGCGGCTGCACTTGCTGGGCCCGAACATGTGCTGGTGCCGCATTTTTCTTCGTCGGGGCACCATCGTCGGAGCATCGTCGAAGAACCTGACCGGCGGCATTGGGGTTCCGACGATCGGAGGGGGCCAAGGGGTGTGCACGCATGATGTGTGATGGGTGCTAGTACTTGGCCCTTATACTGGCCCCCTATCCCTCATCAAACCTTGAGAACTCACACCCCCTTAAAAAGCATTTGAGATTTTACAGGTTTGCTGCAAGTAGCCATTAAAGTGTCTGAAATGGGGACACTTTTTTCAAATGGTCACAAAATGTTGTACACTTTGATTTTTTAGCTGAATCTTTTTGTGCATGCCAACAAAAATACAAGGATCCCGCCTACCAAGTTTGGGGACAAAACTTCTACCGAAAAAATTTTAAAAAATCCTGAACCGTAAAAAGTTTTAAAAATTGTGAAAAATAGAAAACGAGTCGTCTTGCCATGAAACTTCACGTGAAGGCTTAAGGGACCATAGTATGAATTTAAAAGCCATCAAAATGGCATCGGCATGCAGAAATATGAAGATGTGCCTAAACCCACCTACCAACCTATCGATCCATGGTTTATGCAACCCGTCTCTCTGGTCGGCGTAGTGGCCGCCCACCCGCTCGTTTCGTCGATTGGCTTAGGCATACGGAGTTCATTCCCAGTATAAGATCAGACTAGATCGAGGGTTGCAACAGTAAGATCGGTAGCACGCAGAGGGGGACCTGCCCGATCCCCGACTTGCGCATCCCGCCCCTCTGGCCGGCTGAGTGCCCGCACGCTCATTTCGTGGGTTGACTTAGGGATATGGAGTTCATTCCCAGTCTAAGATCGTATCAGACCGAGGGTTACGATAGCACACGCTGGGCTCAGGCATGTGCTGGTGCCGTAATTTGCTTCGTTGGGGCACCATCGTTAGAGCATCGCCAGAGAACCTGACCGGCGGCATTTGGGTTCCAGCGATCGGGGGGGCCAGGGGGGCTGTGTGCGCAAATGATGTGTGATGGGTGCTGGTACTTGGCCCTTATATTGGCCCCTTATCCCTCATCAAACCTCAAGAACTAACACCCCCTTAAAGAGCATTTGAGATTTTACAGGTTTGCTGCCAGTAGCCTTTAAAGTGTCTGAAATGGGGACACTTTTTTCAAATGGTCACAAAATCTTGTACACTTCGAGTTTTTGGCTGAATTTTTTTGTGCATGCCAAAAAAAATACAAGGATCACGTCTACCAAGTTTGGGGCCAAAACTCCTTCTGAAAAAATTTTAAAAAATCCCGAACCATAAAAAGTTTCAAAAATCATGAAAAATAGAAAACAAGTCGTCTTGCCATGAAACTTCATGTGAAGGCTTAAGGGACCATTGTATGAATTTACAAGCCATAAAAATGGCATTGGCATGCAGAAATATGAAGATGTGCCTAAACCCACCTACCACCCTATCGATTCACGGCTTGCGCATCCCGTGTCTCTGGTCGACGTAGTGCCCGCCCGCCCGCCCGCTCGTTTCATCGGTTGGCTTAGGCATACGGAGTTCAGTCCTAGTCTAAGATCTGATTGGACTGAGGGTTGCAGTAGCAGGATCAACAACACACAGAGGAGGACCCGACCGATCCTCGGCTTATGCATCCCGCCCCTCTGGCCGGCTGAGCGCCCGCACGCTCCTTTCGTGGGTTGACTTAGGCATACGGAGTTCATTCCAGTCTAAGCGTATGGAGTTCATTCCCAATCCAAGATTGGACTGGACCAAGGGTTACGACAGCACATGCTATGCCAGGGCATGTACTGGTGCCACATTTTTCTTCACCGGGGCACCATCGTCAGAGCATCATCGGAGAACCTGACCGGCGGCATTGGGGTTCCGATGATCGGGGGGGCCGAGGGGGTGTGCGCACATGATGTACGATGGGTGCTGGTACTTGGCCCTTATATTGGCCCCCTATCCCTCATCAAACCTCGAGAACTCACACCCCCTTAAAGAGCATTCGAGATTTTACAAGTTTGCTGCCAGTAGCCATTAAAGTGTCTGAAATGGGGACACTTTTTTCAAATGGTCACAAAATCTCGTACACTTCGAGTTTTTAGCTGAATTTTTTTGTGCATGCCAACAAAAATACAAGGATCACTTCTACCAAGTTTGGGGCCAAAACTCCTTCCAAAAAAATTCTGAAAAATCCTGAACCGTAAAAAGTTTTGAAAATCGTGAAAAATAGAAAACGGGTCATCTTGCCATGAAGCTTCACGTGAAGGCTTAAGGGACCATTGTATGAATTTACGAGCCATAAAAATGGCATTGGCACGTAGAAATATGAAGATGTGCCTAAACCCACCTACCACCCTATCATTCCACGGCTTGCGCATCCCATCTCTCTGGCCGACGTAGTGCCCGCCCGCCCTCTCGTTTCGTCGGTTGGCTTAGGCATACGGAGTTCATTCCCAGTCTAAGATCAAACCAGACTGAGGGTAGTGGTAGTAGGATTGGCAGCACGCAAAGGGGGACCTGGTCGATCCCCGGCTTGCGCATCCCGCCCCTCTGGCCGGTCGAGCTCCCGCACGTTCATTTCATGGGTTGACTTAAGCATACGGAGTTCATTCCCATTCTAAGCATACGAAGTTCATTCCCAATCTAAGATTAGACCGGACCGAGGGTTGCGGTAGCACATGCTGGGCTTGAGCATATGCTGGTGTCGCATTTTTCTTCGTCGGGGTACCATCACAGGAGCATCGTCGGAGAACCTGACTGGCGGCATTGGGGTTCCGACGATCGGGGGGTCCGGGGGGGTGTGCGCACATGATGTGCGATGGGAGCTCATACTTGGCCCTGATATTGGCCCTTATCCCTCATCAAACATTGAGAACTCACACCCCTTAAAGAGCATTTGAGATTTTACAGGTTTGCTGCCAGTAGCCATTAAAGTGTCTGAAATAGGGACACATTTTTCAAATGGTCACAAAATCTTGTACACTTCGAGTTTTTAGTTGAGTTTTTTTGTGCATGCGAAAAAAAAATACAAGGATCATGTCTACCAAGTTTGGGGCCAAAACTCCTTCCGAAAAAATTTTAAAAAATTCCAAACCGCAAGGAGTTTCAAAAATTGTGAAAAATAGAAAACGAGTCATTTTGCCATGAAACTACACGTGAAGGCTTAAGGGACCATTGTATGAATTCACAAGCCATAAAAATGGCATTCGCACGCAGAAATATGAAGATGTGTCTAAACCCACCTACCACCCTATCGATCCACGGCTTGCGCATCCTGTCTCTCTGGTCGGCGTAATGCTCGCCTGCCAGCTTGTTTCGTCGGTTGGCTTAGGCATACAGAGTTCATTCCAAGTCTAAGATCAGACCGGAGCGAAGGCTATGGCAGCAGGATTGGCAGCACGAAGAGGGGGACCCAACCGATCCACGACTTGCACATCCTGCCCCTCTGGCCGACTGAGCGCCCGCACACTCGTTTCGTGGGTTGACTTAGGCATACGGAGTTCATTCCCAGTCTAAGCATATGGAGTTCATCGCAGTCTAAGAAGGACCGGACTGAGGGTTGCAGTAGCACATGAAGGGCTCGAGCATGTGCTGGTGCCACATTTTTCTTCACCGGGGCACCATCACTGGAGCATCACCGGAGAACCTGACTGGCAACATTGGGGTTCCGACGATTGGGGGGGCCAGGGGGTGGTGTGCGCACATGATGTGCGATGGGTGTTGGTACTTGGCCCTTATATTGGCCCCCTATCCCTCATCAAACCTCAAGAACTCACATCTCCTTAAAGAGCATTTGAGATTTTACAGTCTGACATCTGACCGGATCAAGGGTTGTGGCAGCACATGCTGGGCTCGAGCATGTGTTGGTGTCGCATTTTTCTTCGTCGGGGCACCATCACCGGAGCATCACCGGAGAACCTGAATGGCGGCATTGGCCCTTATATTGGCCCCCTATCCCTCATCAAACCTTGAGAACTCACACCCCCTTAAAGAGCATTTGACATTTTACAGGTTTGCTGCCAGTAGCAATTAAAGTGTCAGAAATGGGGACACTTTATTCAAATGGTCACAAAATCTTGTACACTTCGAGTTTTTAGTTGAATTTTTTTGTGCATGCAAAAAAAAATACAAGGATCACATCTACCAAGTTTGGGGCCAAAACTCCTTCTGAAAAAATTTTAAAAAATCCCGAACCGAAAAAAGTTTTGAAAATCGTGAAAAATAGAAAACGAGTCGTCTTGCCATGAAACTTCACGTGAAGGCTTAAGGGACCATTGTATGAATTTACAAGCCACAAAAATGGCGTTGGCATGTAGAAATATGGAGATGTGCCTAAACCCACCTACCACCCTATCGATCCACGGCTTGCGCATCCAGTCTCTCTGGCCGGCGTAGTGCCTGCCCGCCCGCCCGACCGCTCGTTTTGTCGGTTGGCTTAGGCATACGGAGTTCATTCCACTCTAAGATCGGATCAGACTGAGGGTTACGGCAGTAGGATCAACAGCACGTAGAGGGGGACCCGACCGATCCCTGGCTTGCGCATCCCGCCCCTTTGCTCGTTTGAGCACCCGTATGCTCGTTTGAGCACCCGTATGCTCGTTTCGTGGGTTGACTTAGGCATATGGAGTTCATTCCCAGTCTAAGCATATGGAGTTCATTCCCAGTCTAAGATCGGATCAGACAGAGGTTTGCGGTAGCACATGCTGAGCTCGGGCATGTGCTGGTGCCGTATTTTTCTTCGTCGGGGCACCATCGCCGGAGCATCGTCGGAGAACCTGACCGACGGCATTGGGGTTCTAACGATCGGGGGGGCCGGAGGGGTGTGCGCACATGATGTGTGATGGGTGCTGGTATTTGGCCCTTATATTGGCCCCCTATCCCTCATCAAACCTTAGGAACTCACACCCCTTAAAGAGCATTTGAGATTTTACAGGTTTGATGCCAGTAGCCATTAATGTGTCTGAAATGGGGACACTTTTTCCAAATGGTCACAAAATCTTGTACACTTCGAGTTCTTAGCTGAAATTTTTTGTGCATGCCAACAAAAATACAAGGATCACGTCTACCAAGTTTGCGGCCAAAACTCCTTCGAAAAAAATTTTAAAAAATCCTGATCCGCTAAAAGTTTCAAAAATCGTGAAAAATAGAAAACGAGTTGTGTTGCCATGAAACTTCACGTGAAGGCTTAAGGGACCATTTTATGAATTTACAAGCCATAAAAATGGCATTGGCACACAGAAATATGAAGATGTGCCTAAATCCACCTGCCACCCTATCGATCCACGGCTTGCACATCCTGTCTCCTGGCCGTCATAGTGCCCGCCCGCTCATTTCATCAGTTGGCTTAGGCATGCGGAGTTCATTCCCAGTATAAGATCAGACCCACTGAGGGTTGCGACAGCAGGATCGGTAGCATGCAGTTGGGGACCCGACCGATCCTCGGCTTACGCATCCCGCCCCTCTGGCCGGCTGAGCGCACACACGCTCGTTTCGTGGGTTGACTTAGGCATACAGAGTTCATTCCCATTCTAAGCATACGGAGTTCATTCCCAGTCTAAGATTGGACCGGATCGAGGGTTGTGGCAGCACATGCTGGGCTCGGGAATGTGCTGGTGCCGTATTTTTCTTCGCCGAGACACCATCGCCGGAGATCCTAGCCAAGGGGGATGTGCGCACATGATGTGCAATGGGTGCTGGTACTTGGCCTTTATACTGGCCCCCTATCCCTCATCAAACCTCTAAAACTCACAACCCCTTAAAGAGCATTTGAGATTTTACAGGTTTGCTGCCAGTAGCAATTAAAGTGTCTGAAATGGGGACACTTTTTTCAAATGGTCACAAAATCTTGTACACTTCGAGTTTTTAGTTGAATTTTTTTGTACATGCCAAAAAAAATACAAGGATGACGTGCACCAAGTTTGGGGCCAAAACTCCTTCCGAAAAAATTTTAAAAAATCTCAAACAGCAAAAATTTTCAAAAATCGTTAAAAATAGAAAACGAGTCATCTTGCCATGAAACTTCACGTGAAGGCTTAAGGGACCATTTTATGAATTTACAAGCCATAAAAATGGCATTGGCATGTAGAAATATGAAGATGTGCCAAAACCCACCTGCCACCCTATCGATCCACGGCTTACGCATCCTGTCTCTCTGGCCGGCGTAGTGCCCGCCCGCCCATCCGACCTCTCGTTTCATCGATTGGATTAGGCATACGGAATTCATTCCAGTCTAAGATCGGACCGGATCGAGGGTTGAGGCAGCAGGATCGATAGCCTGTAGGGGGGTAGCCGGTCAATCCCCAGCTTGTGCATCCCGCCCCTCTGGCCGGTTGAGCACCCGCACGCTCGTTTCGTGGGTTGACTTAGCATACGGAGTATCTTCCCAGTCTTAGAGCGACCGCAGTGAGGTTTTTAAGCACATGCTTAGGCTACGGTGCATGTGCTGGTGCCGATTTTTCTTCTCGGAGACCATCACGGAGCTCTAGACCGGACGGGCATTGAGGGTCTCGACGATCGTGGGGCCCAGGGGTAGTGCGCACATGATGTCGATGGGTGCGGTACTTGGCTCTAAATTTATATTGTACTATCCCTCCAAACCTCTGAGAACTCACACCGTAAAGAGGCATTTGAGATTTTACAGGTTTGTTGCCAGTAGCCATTGAAGTGTCTGAAATGGAGACACTTTTTTGAATGTCACAAAATCTTGTACACTTTGAGTTTTAGCTAATTTTTTATGTGCATGCCTACAAAAGTAAAGATCCATGTCTACCAAGTTTGGGCTTCAATCCTTCCAAAAAATTTTAAAAAATCCCGAATCGTAAAAATAGAAAACTAGTCGTCTTGTCATGAAACTTGACGTGAAGGCTTAAGGGACCATAGTATGAATTTACAAGCCATAAAAATGGCATTGGCACGTAGAAATATAAAGATGTGCCTAAACCCTCCTACCACCCTATCGATCCAAGGCTTGCGCATCCCGTCTCTCTGGCCAACGTAGTGCCCACCCGCCCGCCCGCTCGTTTCGTCGGTTGGCTTAGGCATATGGAGCTCATTCCCAGTCTAAGATCAGACCGGAATGAGGTTTGCGATGGCAGGATCAGCAGCACGCAGAGGGGGACCTGATCGATCCCCGTCTTGCACATCTCGCCCCTCCGGCTGACTGAGCGGCCGCACGCTCGTTTTGTGGGTTGACTCAGGCATACGGAGTTCATTCCCAGTCTAAGCATACGAAGTTCACTCCCACTCTAAGATCAGACCAGACCAAGGGTTGCGACAGCACATGCTGGGCTTGGACATGTGCTGGTGCCGTATTTTTCTTCACTGGGGCACCATCGCCAGAGTATCGCCAAAGAACCTGACCGGCGGCATTAGGGTTTCGACAATCGGGGGGCCGGGGGGGTGTGCGCACATGATGTGTGATGGTTGCTGATATTTCACCCTTATATTGGCCCCCTATCCCTCATCAAACGTCGAGAACTCACTCCCCCTTAAAAGCATTTGAGATTTTACAGGTTTGTCGCCAGTAGCCATTAAAGTGTCTGAAATGGGGACACTTTTTTCAAATGGTGACAAAATCTTGTACACTTCAAGTTTTTAGCTGAATTTTTTTGTGCATGCCAACAAAAAGATGAGGATCATGTCTACCAAGTTTAGGGCAAAACTCCTTTCAAAAAAATTTCAAAAAATCCTGAACCGTAAAATGTTTCGAAAGTCATGAAAAATAGAAAACGAGTCATCTTACCATGAAACTTCACGTGATGGCTTAAGGGACCATTGTATGAATTTACAAGCCATAAAAATGGCATTGGCATGCAGAAATATGAAGATGTGCCTAAACCCACCTACCACCCTATCAATCGACGGCTTGCGCATCCCGTCCCTCTGGCCAACGTAGTGCCCGCCCCCCGTCCGCACGCTCGTTTTATCGATTGACATAGGCATACGGAGTTCATTCCCAGTCTAATATCAGACCAGACCGAGGGTTACGGTAGCAGGATTAGCAGCATGTAGAGGGGGACTCGGCTAATCCTTGGCTTGCGTATCCCGCCCCTCTGGCCGGCTAAGCGCCCGCATGCTCGTTTCATGGGTTGACTTAGGCATACGGAGTTCATTCCCAGTCTAAGCATACAGAGTTCATTCCCAGTCTAAGATTGGACCGGACCGAGGGTTACGGCAGCACATGCTGGGCTCGGGATTTGGTGGTGTCACATTTTTCTTCACCGGGGCACCATCGCCGGAGTATCACCGGAGAACCTGACTGGCACCATTGGGGTTTCGACGATCGGGAGGGCCGGGGGGTGTGCGCACATGATGTACGATGGGTGCTGGTACTTGGCCCTTATATTGGCCCCCTATCCCCCATCAAACCTCGAGAACTCACACCCCCTTAAAGAGCATCTGAGAATTTGCTGCCAGTAGCCATTAGAGTGTCTGAAATGGGGACACTTTTTTCAAATGGTCACAAAATCTTGTACACTTTGAGTTTTTAGCTTAATTTTTTTGTGCATGCCAATAAAAACACAAGGATCATGTCTACCAAGTTTGGGGCCGCAAAAAGTTTCGAAAATCATGAAAAATAAAAAATGAGTCGTCTTGCCATGAAACCTCACGTGAAGGCTTAAGGGACCATTGTATGAATTTACAAGCCATAAAGATGGCATTGGCATGCAGAAATATGAAGATGTGTCTAAACCCACCTACCACCGTATCAATCCACCGCTTGCGCATTCCGTCTCTCTGGCCGGTGTAGTGCCCGCCCACCCACCCGCTTGTTTCGTCGGTCGACTTAGGCATATGGAGTTCATTCCCAGTCTAAGATCACACCAGACCGAGGGTTGTGGCAGCAAGATTGGCAGCACGTAGAGGGGGACCCGACCGATCGTCGGCTTGCGCATCCCACCCCTCTGGCCGGCTGAACGCCCGCACGCTCGTTTCGTGGGTTGACTTAGGCATACGAAATTCATTCCCAGTCTAAGCATACGTAGTTCATTCCCAGTCTAAGATGGGATCGGACCGAGGGTTACGGTAGCACATGCTGGGCTCGGGCATGTGCTGGTGCTACATTTTTCTTCGTCAGGGCACCATCGTCGGAGCATCGTCGAAGAACTTGACCGGCGACACTGGGGTTCGGACGATCGGGGGGGTCGGGAGGGATGTGCGCACATGATGTGCGATGGGTGCTGGTACTTGGCCCTTATATTGGCCCCCTATCCCTCATCAAACCTCCAGAACTCACACCCCCTTAAAGAGCATTTGAGATTTTATAGGTTTGCTGCCAGTAGCCATTAAAGTTTCTGAAATGGGGACACTTTTTTCAAATGGTCACAAAACCTTGTACACTTCGAGTTTTTAGCTGAATTGTTTTGTGCATGCCAACAAAAATACAAGGATCACGTCTACCAAGTTTGGGCCAAAACTCATTTCAAAAAAATTTTAAAAAATCTCGAACCGTAAAAAGTTTCCAAAATCATGAAAAATAGAAAACGAGTCGACTTGCCATGAAACTTGACGTGCAGGCTTAAGTGACAATTGTATGAATTTACAAGCCATAAAAATGGCATTGGCATGTAGAAATATGAAGATGTGACTAAACCCACCTACCACCCTATCGATCCACGGCTTGCGCATCCCGTCTCTCTGGTCGACGTAGTGCCCGCCCGCCCGCCCGCTCGTTTCGTCGGTTGGCTTAGGCATACGGAGTTCATTCCCAGTCTAAGATCAAACCAAATCGAGGGTTGCAGCAGCAGCATCGACATCATGCAGAGGGGGACTCGGCCGATCCCCAGCTTGCGCATCCCGCCCCTCTGGCCGGCTGAGCTCCCGCACGCTCGTTTCATGGGTTGACTTAGGCATACGCAGTTCATTCCCAGTCTAAGCATACGGAGTTCATTCCCAGTCTAAGATCGGATCGGACCGAGGGTTGCAACAGCACATGCTGGCCTCGGGCATGTGCTGGTGCCGCATTTTTCTTCGCCGGGGCACCATCGTCGAAGCATCGCCGGAGAACCTGACCGACGGCATTGGGGTTCCGACGATCAGGGGGTTGGGGGGTGTGCGCACATGATGTGCGATGGGTGCTAGTACTTGGCCCTTATACTGGCCCCCTATCCCTCATCAAACCTTGACAACTCACACCCCTTTAAAGAGTTTTTGAGATTTTACAGGTTTGCTGCCAGTAGCCATTAAAGTGTCTGAAATGGGGACACTTTTTTCAAATGGTCACAAAATCTTGTACACTTCGAGTTTTTAGATGAATTTTTTTGTGCATGCCAACAAAAATACACGGATCACGTCTACCAAGTTTGGGGACAAAACTTCTTCTGAAAAAATTTAAAAAAATCTCGAACCTCAAAAAGTTTCAAAAATCAAGAAAAATAAAAAACGAGTCGTCTTGCCATGAAACTTCACGTGAAGGCTTAAGGGACCATTGTATGAATTTCCAAGCCATAAAAATGGCATTGGCATGTAGAAATGTGAAGATGTACCTAAACCCACCTACCACCCTATCGATCCACGGCCTGCGCGTGCCGTCTCTCTGGCCGGCATAGTGCCCGCCTGCCTACTCGTTTCATCGGTTGGCTTAGGCATATGGAGTTCATTCCCAATCTAAGATTGGACCGAACCATAGGTTACAGTAGTAGGATCGGTAGCACGCAGAGGGGGACCCGATCGATCCCTGGCTTGCGCATCTCGCATGTCTGGCTGGCTGAGTGCCCGCACGCTCGTTTCAAGGGTTTACTTAGGCATACGGAGTTCATTTACAGTTTAAGCATACAGAGTTCATTCCCAGTCTAAGATCGAACCAGACCGAGGGTTGCGACAGCACATGCTGGGCTCGAGCATGTGCTGGTGCCACATTTTTCTTCGCCAGGGTACCATCACCGGAGCATCGCCGGAGAACCTGACCGACGACATTGGGGTTCCGGCGATTGGGGGGCCGGGGGGGTGTGCGCACATGATGTGTGATGGGTGCTGGTACTTGGCCTTTATATTGGCCCCCTATCCCTCATCAAACCTCAAGAACTCACACCCCCTTAAAGAGCATTTGAGATTTTACAGGTTTGCTGCCAGTAGCCATTAAAGTGTCTGAAATGGGGACACTTTTTTCAAATGGCCACAAAATCTTGTACACTTCGAGTTTTTAGCTGATTTTTTTTTGCATGCCAATAAAAATACAAGGATTGCGTCTACCAAGTTTGGGGCCAAAACTCCTTCCGAAAAAATTTTAAAAAATCCTGAACCTTAAAAAGTTTCAAAAATCATGAAAAATAGAAAACAAGTCGTCTTGCCATGAAACTTCACGTGAAGGCTTAAGGACCATTCTACGAATTAGCAAGCCATAAAAATGGCATTGGCAAGCAGAAATATAAAGATGTGCCTAAACCCACCTACCACACTAGCGATCCACGACTTTCTCATCCTGCCCGCCCGCTCCTTTCGTCAGTTGGCTTAGGCATACGGAGTTCATTCCCAGTCTAAGATCGGACCGGACCGAGGGTTGTGGCAGTAGGATCGGTAGCACACACAGGGGGACCTGGCCGATCCCCAGCTTGCGCATCCCGCCTCTTTGGCCGGCTAAGCGCCCGCACACTCGTTTCATGGGTTGACTTAGGCATGCAACGTTCATTCCCAATCTAAGCATACGGAGTGGACCGAGGGTTGCGGCAGCACCTGCTGGGCTCGGGCATGTGCTGGTGCCTCATTTTTCTTCGCCGGGGCACCATCACGGGAGCATCACCGGAGAACCTGATCGACGGCATTGGGGTTCCGACGATCGGAGGGGCCGGGGGGTTTGCGCACATGATGTGCGATGGGTGCTGGTACTTGGCTCTTATATTGGCCCCCTATCCCTCATCAAACCTCAAGAACTCACACACCCTTAAATAGCATTTGAGATTTTACAGGTTTGCTGCCAGTAGCCATTAAAGTGTCTGAAATGGGGACACTTTTTTCACATGGTCACAAAATCTTGTACACTTCGAGTTTTTAGCTAAATGTTTTTGTGCATGCCAAAAAAAATACAAGGGTCACATCTATCAAGTTTGGGGCCAAAAATCCTTTCAAAAAAATTTTAAAAAATCTCGAACCGTAACAAGTTTCAAAAATCGTGAAAAATAGAAAACGAGTTGTCTTGCCATGAAACTTCATGTGAAGGCTTAAGGGACCATTGTATGAATTTACAAGGTATAAAAATGGCTTTGGCACTCAGAAATATGAAGATGTAACTAAACCCACCTACCACCCTATCGATCCACGGCTTGCGCATCACGTTTCTCTGGCCAGTGTAGTGGCCGCCTGTTTGCCCGCTCATTTCGTCAGTTGGCTTAGGCATACAGAGTTCATTCCCAGTCTAAGATCAGACCAGACCGAGGGTTGTTGCAGTAGGATCGGAAGCACATAGAGGGGGACCCGACCAATCCTCGGCTTATGCATTCATCCCCTCTGGCTGGCTGAGCGCCCGCACGCTCATTCCGTGAGTTGACTTAAGCATACGGAGTTCATTCCCAGTCTAAGCATACGAAGCTCATTCCCTGTCTAAGATCGGACCGGACCGAGGGTTGTGGCAGCACATGCTGGGCTCGGGCATGTGCTGGTGCCGCATTTTTCTTCGCCGGGGCACCATCGTCGGAGCATCGCTGGAGAACCTGATCGGCAGTTTTGGGGTTCCGACGATCGGGGGGGCCGGGGCGGTGTGCGCACATGATGTGCGATGGGTGCTGGTACTTGGCCCTTATATTGGCCCCCTATCCCTCATCAAACCTCAAGAACTCACACCCTCTTAAAGAGCATCTGAGATTTTACAGGTTTGCTGCCAGTAGCCATTAAAGTGTCTGAAATGGGGACGCTTTTTTCAAATGGTCACAAAATCTTTTACTCTTCGAATTTTTAGCTGAATTTTTTTGTGCATGCCAACAAAAATACCAGGATCACGTCTACCAAGTTTGGGGCAAAAAAATCCTTCGAAAAAAATTTTAAAAAATCCCGAACCACAAAAATTTTCAAAAATCGTGAATAAAAGAAAACGAGTCGTCTTGCCATGAAACTTCACGTGAAGGCTTAAGGCACCATTGTATGAATTTACAACCCATAAAAATGGCATTGGCATGCAGAAATATGAAGATGTGCCTAAACCTACCTACCACCCTATCGATCCATGGCTTGTGCATCCCGTCTCTATGGTCGGCATAGTGCCCGCCCGTCCGCTTGCCCGCTCGTTCCGTCAGTTGGCTTAGGCATACAAAGTTCATTCCCAGTCTAAGATTGGACCGGACCGAGGGTTGAGACAGTAGGATCGGCAGCACATAGAGGGGGACCCGACCGATCCCTGGCTTACGCATCTCGCCCCTCCAGCCGGTAGAGTGCCCGCACGCTCGTTTCGTGGGTTGACTTAGGCATACGGAGTTCATTCTCAGTCTAAGCATACGGAGTTCATTCCCATTCTAAGATCAAGCCAGATCGAAGGTTGTGGCAGCACATGCTGGGCTCGAGCATGTGCTGGTGACGCATCTTTCTTCACCGGGGCACCATCACTGGAGCATCGTCGGAGAAGCTGACCGGCGGCATTAGGGTTCTGGCGATCGAGGGGGCCGGGGGGCGTGTGCGCACATGATGTGTGATGGGTGCTGGTACGTGGCCCTTATATTGGCCCCTTATCCCTCATCAAACATCGAGAATTCACACCCCTTAAAGAGCATTTGAGATTTTACAGGTTTGCTGCCAGTAGCCATTAAAGTGTCTGAAATGGGGAGACTTTTTTCAAATGGTCACAAATCTTGTACACTTTGAGTTTTTAGCTGTTTTTTTTTGTGGAAGCCAACAAAAATACAAGGATCACGTCTAAGAAGTTTGGGACCAAAACCCCTTCCGAAAAAATTTCAAAAAATCTCGAACCGTAAAAAGTTTTAAAAATCGTGAAAAATAGAAAACGAGTTGTCTTGCCATGAAACTTCACGTGAAGGCTTAAGGGACCATTGTATGAATTTGCAAGCCATAAAAATGGCATTGGCACATAGAAATATGAAGAGGTGCATAAACCCACCGACCACCCTAACGATCTATAGCTTGCGCATCCCGTCTGTCTGGCCGGCGTGGTGCCCACCCGCCCGTTCGTTTTATCAGCTGGCTTAGGCATACGGAGTTCATTCCCAGTATAAGATCAGACCGAACCAAGGGTTGCGGCAGCAGGATCGGCAGCATGCAGAGGAGGACTCGGTCGATCCCTGGCTTGCGCATCCCGCCCCTCTGGTCGGTTGAGCGCCCGCACGCTCATTTCGTAGGTTGACTTAGGCATACGGAGTTCATTCTCAGTCTAAGCATACGGAGTTCATTGCCAGTCTAAGATCAGACCGGATCAAGGGTTGCGGTAGCACATGCTGGGCTCGGGCATGTGTTGGTGCCGCATTTTTCTTCATCGGGGCACCATCGCCGGAGCATCGTTGGAGAACCTGACCGGCAGCATTAGGGTTTTTAGCTGATTTTTTTATGCAACCCAACAAAAATACAAGGATCACGTCTACCATGTTTGGGGCCAAAACTCCTTCCAAAAAAATTTTAAAAAATCCCGAACAGTAAAAAGTTTCGAAAACCCTGAAAAATAGAAAACGAGTCGTCTTGCCATGAAACTTCACGTGAAGGCTTAAGGGACCATTGTATGAACTTACAAGCCATAAAAATGGCGTTGGCATGCAGAAATATGAAGATGTGCCTAAACCCACCTACCACCCTATCGTTCCACGGCTTGCGCATCCCGTCTCTCTGGCCGACGTAGTGCCCCCCGCCCGCCCGCTCGTTTCGTCGGTTGGCTTAGGCATACGGAGTTCAGTCCCAATCTAAGATCAGACCGGATCGAGGGTTGCGACAGTAGGACCGACAGCATGCAGAGGGGGACCCGACCGATCCTCGGCTTGCGCATCCCGCCCCTCTGGCCGGCTGCGCGCCCGCACGCTCGTTTCGTGGCTTGACTTAGGCATACGGAGTTCATTCCCAGTCTAAGATCGGACCGGACCGAGGGTTACGGTAGCACATGCTGGGCTCGGGCATGTGTTGGTGCCGTATTTTTCTTCATCGGGGCACCATCGCTGGAGCATCATCGGAGAACCTGACCGATGGCATTGGGGTTCCAGAGATTGGGGGGCTAGGGGGTGTGCGCACATGATGTGCGATGGGTGCTGCTACTTGGCCCTATATTGGCCCCCTATCCCTCATCAAACCTCGAGAACTCACACCTCCTTAAAGAGCATTTGAGATTTTACAGGTTTGTTGCCAGTAGCAATTAAAGTGTCTGAAATGGGGACACCATTTTCCAATGGTCACAAAATCTTGTACACTTTGAGTTTTTATCTGAAGTTCTTTGCGCATGCCAACAAAAATGCACGGATCACCTCTACCAAGTTTGGGGCCAAAACTCCTTCCAAAAAAATTTAAAAAATTCTCGAACCACAAAAAGTTTCAAAAATCATGAAAAATAGAAAATGAGTCGTCTTGCCATGAAACTTCACGTGAAGGCTTAAGAGACCATTGTACGAATTTACAAGCCAAAAAAATGGCATTGGCACTCACAAATATTAAGATGTGCCTAAACCCACCTACCACTCTATCGATCCACGACTTGCGCATCCCGTCTCTTTGGCCGACGTGGTGCCCGCCCGTCTGCTCGTTTCGTCGGTTGGCTTAGGCATACGGAGTTCATTCCCGGTACAAGATCAGACCAGACCGAGGGTTGCAGCAGTAGGATCGGCAGCACACAGAGGGGGACCTGGTCGATCCTCGACTTGCGCATCCCGCCCCTTTGGCCGGTTGAGCGCCCACACGCTCGTTTCATGGGTTGACTTAGGCATATGGAGTTCATTCCCAGTCTAAGCATACGGAGTTCATTCCCAGTCTAAGATCTGACCAGATCAAGGGTTGCGGTAGCACATGCTGGGCTCGGGCATGTGCTGGTGCCGTATTTTTCTTCGTCGGGGCACCATCCACGGAGCATCGCCAGAGAACTTGATCGACGGCATTGGGTTCCAGCGATCGGGGTTACCGGGGGGGCGTGCACACGTGATGTGTGATGGGTGCTGGTACTTGGCCTTTATATTGGCCTCCTATCCCTCATCAAACCTCAAGAACTTACACCCCCTTAAAGAGCATTTGAGAGTTTTCAGGTTTGCTGCCAGTAGCCATTAAAGTGTCTGAAATGGGGACACATTTTTCAAATGGTCACAAAATCTTGTACACTTCGAGTTTTTAGCTGAATTTTTTTGTGGAAGCCAAAAAAAATACAAGGATCACGTCTAAGAAGTTTGGGACCAAAACCCCTTCCGAAAAAATTTCAAAAAATCCCGAACCGCAAAAAGTTTCAAAAATCATGAAAAATAGAAAATGGGTCTTCTTGCCATGAAACTTTACGTGAAGGCTTACGGGACCATTGTATGAATTTACAAGCCATAAAAATGGCATTGGCATGTAGAAATATGAAGATGTGCCTAAACCCACCTACCACCCTATCGATCCACGGCTTGCGCATCCTGTCTCTCTGGCCGGCGTGGTGCCCGCCCACCCGCTCGTTTCATCAGTTGGCTTAGGTATACGGAGTTCATTCCCAGTCTAAGATGAGACCAGACCATGGGTTACAGCAGTAGGATCGGCAGCACGCAGAGGGGGACCCGATCGATCCCCGGCTTGCGCATCCCGCCCTTCTGGCAGGCTGAGCGCCCGCACGCTCGTTTCGTGGGTTGACCTAGGCATACGGAGTTCATTCCCAGTCTAAGCAGATGGAGTTCATTCCCAGTCTAAGCAGATGGAGTTCATTCCCAGTCTAAGATCAACCGGACTGAGGGTTACGGCAGCACATACTGGGCTCGGGCATGTGCTGGTGCCGCATTTTTCTTCGTCGGGGCACCATCGTCGGAGCATTGCCGGAGAACCTGACTGGCGGAATTGGGGTTCCGGTGATCGGGGAGCCAGGGGGTGTGCACACAAGATGTGCGATGGGTGCTGGTACTTGGCCCTTATATTGGCCCCCTATCCCCCATCACACCTCCAGAACTCACACCCCTTAAAGAGCATTTGAGACTTTACAGGTTTGCTGCCAGTAGCCATTAAAGTGTCTGAAATGGGGACACTTTTCTCAAATGGTCACAAAATCTTGTAGACTTCGAGTTTTCTACTAAATTTTTTTATGCATTCCAACAAAAATACGAGGATAACGTCTACCTAGTTTAGGGCCAAAACTCCTTCCGAAAAAATTTTAAAAAATCTCGAACCGTAAAAAGTTTTAGAAATCGTGAAAAATAAAAAATGAGTCGTCTTGCCATTAAACTTCACGTGAAGGCTTAAGGGACCATTGTATGAATTTACAAGCCATAAAAATTGCATTGGCATGCAGATATATGAAGATGTGCCTAAACCCACCTACCACCCTATCGATCCACGGCTTGCGCATCCCGTCTCTCTGGCTGGCATAGTGCCCGACCACCCGTCCGCCCGTTCGTTTCATCGGTTGGCTTAGGCATAAGAAGTTCATTCCCAGTCTAAGATCAGACTGAATCGAGGGTTGCAGTAGTAGGATCGGTAGCATGCAGACGGGGACCCGATCGATCCCCAGCTTACGCATCCCGCCCCTCTGGCCGGTTGAGCGCCCGCACGCTCGTTTCGTGGGTTGACTTAGGCATACGGAGTTCATTCCTAGTCTAAGCATATGGAGTGCATTCCCAGTCTAAGATCAAGCTGGACGAAGGGTTGCGGTAGCACATGCTGGGCTCGGGCATGTGCTGGTGTCGCATTTTTCTTCACCGAGGCACCATCGTCGGAGCATCACCGGAGAACCTGACCGACGGCATTGGGGTTCTTGCGATCGGGGGGGCCAGGGGGGTGTGCGCACTTGATGTGCGATGGGTGCTGGCACTTGGCCCTTATATTGGCCCCCTATCCCTCATCAAACCTCAAGAACTCACACCCTCTTAAAGAGCATTTGAGATTTTACAGGTTTGCTGCCAGTAGCCATTAAAGTGTCTAAAATAGGGACACTTTTTTCAAATGGTCACAAAATCTTGTACACTTCGAGTTTTTAGCTAATTTTTTTGTGCAAGCCAACAAAAATAGAAGGATCACGTCTACCAAGTTTGGGGCCAAAACTCCTTTCGAAAAAATTTAAAAAAATCCTGAACTGTATAAAGTTTTGAAAATCGTGAAAAATAGAAAACGGGTCGTCTTGCCATGAAACTTCACGTGAAGGCTTAAGGGACCATTGTATGAACTTACAAGCCATAAAAATGGCATTGGCACGTAGAAATATGAAGATCTGCCTAAACCCACCTACCACCCTATCGATCCACGGCTTGCGCATCCCGTCTCACTGGCTGGCGTGGTGCCCTCTCGCCTGCTCGTTTCATCAGTTGGCTTAGGCATACGGAGTTTATTCCCAGTCAAAGATCAGACCAGACCAAGGGTTGCAGCTACAGGATCGACAGCACGCAGAGGGGGACCCGATCGATCCCCGGCTTGCGCATCCCACCCCTCTGGCCGACTGAGCGCTCACACGTTCATTTCGTGGGTTGACTTAAGCATACGGAGTTCATTCCCAGTCTCAAATCTGACCAGACTGAGGGTTACGGAAGAACATGCTGGGCTCGAGCATGTGCTGGTGTCGTATTTTTCTTCGCCGGGGCACCATCACTGGAGCATCGTCGAAGAACCAGACCAGCGGCATTAGGGTTCCGACGATCGGCGGGGTCGGGGGGGTGTGCACACATGATGTGCAGTGGGTGCTGGCACTTGGCCCTTATATTGGCCCCCTATCCCTCATCAAACCTCGAGAACTCACACCCCCTTAAAGAGCATTTGAGATTTTACAGGTTTGCTGCCAGTAGCCATTAAAGTGTCTGAAATGGGGACACTTTTTTCAAATGGTCACAAAATCTTGTACACTTCGAGTTTTTAGCTAAATGTTTTTGTGAAAGCCAAAAAAAATACAAGGATCACGTCTACCAAGTTTGGGGTAAAAACTCCTTCCGAAAAAATTTTAAAAAATCTCGAACCGCAAAAAGTTTTGAAAATCATGAAAAATAGAAAATGAGTCATCTTGCCATGAAACTTTACATGAAGGCTTAAGGGACCATTGTATGAATTTACAAGCCATAAAAATGGCATTGGCACGTAGAAATATGAAGATGTGCCTAAACCCACTTACCACCCTATCGATCCGTGGCTTGCGCATCCCGTCTCTCTAGCCGACGTAGTGCCCGCCCGCCCGCCCTCGCGCTCTTTTCGTCGGTTGGCTTAGGCATAGGGAGTTCATTCCCAGTCTAAGACTGGACCGAATCAAGGGTTGCAGCAGCATGATCGGCAGCACACAGTGGGGGACCCGACCGATCCCCGACTTGCGCATCCCGCCCCTCTGGCCGACTGAGTGCCCGTAAGCTCGTTTCATGGGTTGACTTAGGCATACGGAGTTCATTCCCAGTCTAAGCATACGGAGTTCATTCCCAGTCTAAGATCGGGCTGGACTGAGGGTTTCGGCAGCACATACTGGGCTCGCGCATGTGCTGGTGACGCATTTTTCTTCACCGGGGCACCATCGCTGGAGCATCGCCGGAGCACCTGACCGGCAGCATTGGGGTTCCGACGGCCGGGGGGCCGACGGGGTGTGAGCACAAGATGTGCGATGGGTGCTGGTACTTGGCCCTTATATTGGACCCCTATCCCTCATCAAACCTCGAGAACTCACACCCCCTTAAGGGGCATTTGAGATTTTACAGGTTTGCTGCCAGTAGCCATTAAAGTGTCTGAAATGGGGAGACTTTTTCAAATGGTCACCAAAATCTTGTACACTTCGATTTTTTAGCTGAATTTCTTTCTGCATGCCAAGAAAAATACAAGGATCACGTCTACCAAGTTTGGGGCCAAAAGTCCTTCCAAAAAAATTTTTAAAAATCTCGAACCGTAAAAAGTTTTGAAAATCATGAAAAATAGAAAACGAGTTGTTTTGCCATGAAACTTCACGCGAAGGCTTAAGGGACCATTGTGTGAATTTGCAAGCCATAAAAATGGCATTGGCTCTTAGAAATATGAAGATGTGCCTAAACCCACCTACCACCCTATCGATCCATGGCTTGCGCATCCCATCTCTCTGGCCAGCGTAGTGCCCGCCCGCCCGCCCGCCCGCTTGTTTCGTCGGTTGGCTTAGGCATACGGAGTTCATTCCCAGTCTAAGATCAGACTGGACTGAAGGTTGCGGCAGCAGGATCAGCACCATTCAGAGGGGGACCCGGTCGATCCTCTGCTTGCGCATCCCGCCCCTCTGGCCAACTGAGCGCCTGCACGCTCGTTTCGTGGGTTGACTTAGGCGTATGGAGTTCATTCCTAGTCTAAGCATACGGAGTTCATTCCCAGTCTAAGCATACAGAGTTCATTCCTAGTCTAAGATCGGACCTGACCAATTGTTACGGTAGCACATGCTGGGCTCGGGCATGTGCTGGTGATGCATTTTTATTCGTCGGGGCACCATCATCGGAGAACCTAACCTGCGGCATTGGGGTTCCGACGGTCGGGGGGGCCGACGGGGTGTGCGCTCATGATTTGCAATGGGTGCTGGTACTTGGCCCTTATATTGGCCCCCTATCACTCATCAAACCTCGAGAACTCACACCCCCTTAAAGGGCACTTGAGATTTTACAGGTTTGCTGCCAGTAGCCATTAAAGTGTCTGAAGTGGGGACACTTTTTTCAAATGGTCACAAAATCTTGTACACTTCGAGTTTTTAGCTGAATTTTTTTATGCACGCCAACAAAAATACAAGGATCACATCTACCAAGTTTAGGGCTAGAACTCCTTTCGAAAAAATTTTAAAAAATCTCGAACAGCGAAAAGTTTTGAAAATCATGAAAAATAGAAAACGAGACGTCTTGCCATGAAACTTCATGTGAAGGCTTAAGGGACCATTGTATGAATTTACAAGCCATAAAAATGGCTTTGGCATGAAGAAATATGAAGATGTGCCTAAACCCACCTACCACCCTATTGATCCACGGCTTTCACATCCCGTCTCTCTGGCCGACGTAGTGCCGGCCCGTTCGTTTTATCGGTTGGCTTAGGCATACGGAGTTCATTCCTAGTCTAAGATCAGACTGGATCGAGGGTTTCGGCAGCACGCAGAGGGGGACCCTTCCGATCCTGACTTACGCATCTCACACCATTGGCCGACTGAGCGCTCGCACGCTCATTTCGTAATTTGACTTGGGCATACGGAGTTCATTCCCAATCTAAGCATACAGAGTTCCTTCCTAATCTAAGATCGGACCGGATCGAGGGTTGCGGCAGAACATGCTGGGCTTGGGCATATGCTGGTGTCGTATTTTTCTTCATCGGTGGACCATAGTCGGAGAACCTGACCGACAGAATTGGGGTTCCGGTGATCGGGGGGGTCGGGGGGGGTGTGCGCACATGACGAGCGATGGGTGCTGGTACTTGGCCTTTATATTAACCCCCTATCCCACATCAAACCGTGAGAACTCACACCCCCTCATTTCGTCAATTGGGCTTAGGCATATGGAGTTCATTCTGAGTCTAAGATTGGACCGGACTGAGGGTTGTGGCAGTAGGATTGGCAGCACGCAGAAGGGGACCCAGCTGATCCCTGTCTTGTGCATCTCGCCCTTCTGGCCGGCTGAGCACCCGCACGCTTGTTTCGTCGGTTGGCTTATGCATACGGAGTTCATTCCCAGTCTAAGATCGGACCAGATCGAGGGTTGTGGCAGCAAGATCGGTAGCACGCAGAGGGGGACCCAACTGATCCCCAACTTATGCATCCCACCCTTCTGGCCGGTTAAGCGCCCGCATGCTCATTTCGTGGGTTGACTTAGGCATACGGAGTTCATTCCCAGTCTAAGCATACGGAGTTCAATCCCAATCTAAGATCGAACTGGACCGAGGGTGGCAGCAGCACATACTGGGCTCGAGCATGTGTTGGTGCCGCATTTTTCTTCACCGGGGCACCATCGTCGGAGCATCGTCGAAGAACCTGACCGACGGCATTGGGGTTCCGGTGATCGGGGGGGCCGGGGGGGTGTACGTACATGATGTGTGAAAGGTGCTGGTACTTGGCCCTTATATTTGCCCCCTATCCCTCATCAAATCTCGAGAACTCACACCCCCTTAAAGAGCATTTGAGATTTTACAGGCTTGCTACCAGTAGCCATTAAAGTGTCTGAAATGGGGATATTTTTTTCAAATGGTCCCAAAATCTTGTACACTTCCAGTTTTTAGTTGAATTTTTTTGTGCCTGCCAAAAAAAATACAAGGATCACGTCTACGAAGTTTGGTTCCAAAACTCCTGAAAAAATTTTAAAAAATACCGAATTGTAAAAATTTCAAAAATCGTGAAAAATAGAAAACGAGTCGTCTTGCAAAGAAACTTCACGTGAAGGCTTAAGGGACCATTGTATGAATTTACAAGCCATAAAAATGGCATTGGCACGTAGAAATATGAAGATGTGCCTAAACCCACCTACCACCCTATCGATCCACAGCTTGCGTATCCCGTCTCTCTGGCCGACGTAGTGTCTGCCTGCCCGCCCGCCCGATCGTTTCGTCGGTTGGCTTAGGCAAACGGAGTTCATTCCTAGTCTAAGATCAGACCTAACTGAGGGTTGCGGCAGCACGCAGAGGGGGACCCAGCCGATCCCCGGCTTGCGCATCCCGCCCCTCTGGTCGACTGAGCGCCCGTACGCTTGTTTCGTAGGTTGACTTAGGCATACAGAGTTCATTCCAATCTAAGCATACGGAGTTCATTCCCAGTCTAAGATCGGACCGAACTGACAGATTCGGCAGCACATGCTGGGCTCGGGCATGTGCTGGTGCCGCATTTTTCTTCATCAGGGCACCATCGCCGGAGCATTGCCGGAGAACCTGACCGGCGACATTGGGGTTTCGACCATCGAGGGGGCCGGTGGGGTGTGCGCACATGATGTGTGATGAGTGCCGCTACTTGGCCCTTATATTCACCCCCTATCCCTCATCAAACCTCAAGAACTCACATCCCCTTAAAGAGCATTTGAGATTTTACAGGTTTGCTGCCAGTAGCCATTAAAGTGTCTGAAATGGGGACACTTTTTTCAAATGTTCACAAAATCTTGTACACTTCGATTTTTCAGTTGAATTTTTTTGCACATGCCAACAAAAATACAAGGATCACGTCTATTAAGTTTGGCGCTAAAAATCCTTCCAAAAAAATTTTAAAAAATCCTGAACCGCATAAAATTTCAAAAGTCACGAAAAATAGAAAACGAGTCGTCTTGCCATGAAACTTCACGTGAAGGCTTAAGGGACCATTGTATGAATTTACAAGCCATGAAAATGGCATTGGCACGTAGAAATATGAAGATGTGCCTAAACCCACCTACCACCCTATCGATCCACGGCTTACGCATCCCGTCTCTCTGGTCGACCTAGTGCCCGCCTGTCCGCCCTCCCATTCGTTTCATCGGTTGGCTTAGGCATACGTAGTTCATTCCCAGTCTAAGATCGGACCGGACTGAGGGTTGCGGCAGCAGGATCGATAGCACGCAGAAGGGGACCCGATCGATCCACGCCTTGAGCATCTTGCCCCTCTGGCCGGCGGAACGCCTGCACGCTCGTTTTGTGGGTTGATTTAGGCATATGGAGTTCATTCCCAGTCTAAGATCAGACTGGGCTGAGGGTTGCGACAGCACATGCTGGGCTAGGGCTTGTGCTGTGTCATATTTTTCTTTGCCGGGGAACCATCGCCAAAGCATCACCGGAGAGCCTGACCGACGGTGTTCCGACGATCGAGGGGGTCGGGGGGTGTGCGCACATGATGTGTGATGGGTGCGGCTACTTGGCCCTTATATTGGCCCCCTATCCCTCATCAAACCTCAAGAACTCACACCCCCTTAAAGAGCATTTCAGATTTACGGGTTTGCTGCCAGTAGCCATTAAAGTGTCAGAAATGGGGACACTTCTTCAAAATGGTTACAAAATCTTGTACACTTCGAGTTTTTAGCTGAATTTTTTTGTGGCATGCCAAAAAAATACAAGGATCACGTCTACCAAGTTTGGGGTTAAAACTCCTTCCGAAAAAATTTTAAAAAATCTGGAATTGCAAAAAGTTTCAAAAATCATGAAAAATAAAAAACGAATCATCTTGCCATGAAACTTCACGTGAAGGCTTAAGGGACCATTGCATGAATTTACAAGCCATAAAAATGGCATTGGCACATAGAAATATAAAGATGTGCCTAAACCCACCTACCACCCTATCGATCCACGGCTTGCGCATCCCGTCTCTCTGGTCGGTGTAGTGCCCGCCTGCCCACCCGCCCGCTCGTTTCATCGGTTGGCTTAGGCATACGGAGTTCATTCACAGTCTAAGATCGGATGAGACAGAGGGTTGCGGCAGCACTTGCTGGGCTCGGGCATGTGCTGGTGCCGCATTTTTCTTCATCGGAGCACCATCGCCGGAGCATCGTTGGAGAACCTGACCGACGGCATTGGGGTTCCGGCGATCGAGGAGCGGGGGGGTATGCACATGATGTGCGATGGGTGCTGGTACTTGGCCCGTATATTGGCCCCCTATCCCTCATCAAACCTCGAGAACTCACACCCGCTTAACGAGCATTTGAGATTTTACATGTTTGCTGCCACTAGCCATTAAAGTGTTTGAAATCAAGACACTTTTTTCCAATGGTCACAAAATCTTGTAAACTTCGAGTTTTTAGCTGAATTTTTTTGTGCATGCCAAAAAAAATACAAGGATCACGTCTGCCAAGTTTGGGGTCAAAACGCCTTCCGAAAAAATTTTAAAAAATCTCAAACCGCAAAAAGTTTCAAAAATCGTGAAAAATAGAAAATGAGTCGTCTTGCCATGAAACTTCACGTGAAGGCTTAAGGGACTATTGTATGAGTTTAAAAGCCATAAAAATGGCATTGGCACGCAAAAATATGAAGATGTGCCTAAACCAACCTACCACCATATCGATCCACGGCTTGCACATCCTGTCTCTCGGCCAGCGTAATGCCCACCTGCCCGCCCGCCCGCTCGTTTCGTCGGTCGGCTCAGGCATACGGAGTTCATTCCCAGTCTAAGATCAGACCAGACCGAGGGTTGTGGCAGCACATGTTGGGCTCGGGATGTGCTGTGCCGTATTTTTCTTCGCCGGAGCATCACTGGAGAACCTGACCGACGGCATTAGGGTTCCGGCGATCGGGGGGGCCGGTAGGGTGTGTGCACATGATGTGCGATGGGTGCTGGTACTTGGCCCTTATATTGGCCCCCTATCCCTCATCAAACCTCAAGAACTCACACCCCCTTAAAGAGCATTTGAGATTTTACAGGTTTGCTGCCAATAGCCATTAAAGTGTCCGAAATGGGGACACTTTTTTCAAATAGTCACAAAATCTGGTACACTTTGAGTTTTTAGCTGAAATTTTTCTTGCATGCCAAAAAAAATACAAGGATCACGTCTACCAACTTTGGGGCCAAAATTCCTTCTGAAAAAATTTTAAAAAATCCCGAACCATAAAAAGTTTCAAAAATCGTGAAAAATAGAAAACGAGTCATCTTGCCATGAAACTTCACGTGAAGGCTTAAGGGACCATTGTATGAATTTACAAGAAATAAAAATGGGATTGGCATGCAGAAATATGAAGATGTGCCTAAACCCACCTACCACGCTATCGATCCACGGCTTGCGCATCCCGTCTCTCTGGCCGACGTAGTGCCTGCCCGCCCGCTCGCTCGCTCGTTTCGTCGGTTGGCCTAGGCATACGGAATTCATTCCCAGTCTAAGATTAGACCAGACTGAGCATTGCGGTAGCAGGATCGGCAGCACGTAGAGGGGGACCCGACCAATCCTCGACTTGCGCATCCCGCCCCTCTGGCCGGCGTAGTGCCCGCCCGCTTGCCTGTCCGCTCGTTTCATCGGTTGGCTTGGGCATACGGAGTTCATTCCCAGTCTAAGATCAGATGGGACTGAGGGTTGTGACAGCAAGATTGGCAGCACGCAGAGGGGGACACGATCGATCCCTGGCTTGCGCATCCCGCCCCTCTAGCCGGCTGAGCGCCCGTATGTTCGTTTCATTGTTAACTTAGGCATACGGAGTTCATTCCCAGTCTAAGCATACGGAGTTCAGTCCTAGTCTAAGATCGGACCGGACCGATGGTTGCGGTAGCACATGCTAGGCTCGGGCATGTGCTGGTGCCGTATTTTTCTTCGCCGTGACACCATCGCCGGAGCATCGTCAGAGAACCTAACCGGCGGCATTGTGGTTCCGACGATCGGAGGGGCCGGGGGGGTGTGCGCACGTGATGTGCATGGGTGCTGGTACTTGGCCCTTATATTGGCCCCCTATCCCTCATCAAAGCTCTAGAACTCACACCCCCTTAAAGAGCATTTGACATTTTACAGGTTTGCTGCCAGTAGCCATTAAAGTGTCTGAAATGGGGACACTTTTTTCAAATGGTCACAAAATCTTGTACACTTCAAGTTTTTAGCTGAATTTTTTTGTGCACACCAAAAAAAATACAAGGATCATGTCTACCAATTTTGGGGCCGAAACTCCTTCCGAAAAAATTTTAAAAAATCTTGATCTGTAAAAAGTTTCAAAAATCATGAAAAATAGAAAACAAGTCGTCTTGCCATTAAACTTCACGTGAAGGCTTAAGGGACCATTGTATGAATTTACAAGCCATAAAAATGGCATTGGCATGCAGAAATATGAAGATGTGCCTAAACTCACCTTCCACCCTATCGATCCATGGCTTGTGCATCCCGTCTCTCTGGCCGGCATAGTGCCCGCCCGCTCGTTTCGTCAGTTGGCTTAGGCATACGGAGTTCATTTCTTGTCTAAGATCGGATCAGATCGAAGGTTGCAGTAGCAGGATTGGCAGCATACGAAGTTCATTCCCAGTCTAAGATCAGACCGGACCGAGGGTTGCGACAGCACATGCTGGGCTCGGGCATGTGCTGGTGCCGCATTTTTCTTCGTTGGGGCACCATCACCGGAGAACCTGACCGACGGCATTGGGGTTCCGATGATCAGGGGGGCCGGGGGTGTGCACACATGATGTGCGATGGGTGCTGGTACTTGGCCCTTATATTGGCCCGCTATCCCTCATCAAACCTCGAGAACTCACACCCCCTTAAAGAGCATTTGAGATTTTACAGGTTTGCTGCTAGTAGCCATTAAAGTGTCTGAAATGGGGACAATTTTTTCAAATGGTCACAAAATCTTGTACACTTCGAGTTTTTAGCTGAATTTTTTTATGCATGCCAACAAAAATACAAGGATCATGTCTACCAAGTTTGGGGCGAAAACTCCTTCCGAAAAAATTTTACAAAATCCTGAATCGTAAAAAGTTTCAAAAATCATGAAAAATAGAAAAGAAGTCGTCTTGCCATGAAACTTCAGGTGAAGGCTTAAGGGAGAATTGTATGAATTTACAAGCCATAAAAATGGCATTGGCATGCAGAAATATGAAGATGTGCCTAAACCCACCTACCATACTATTGATCCACGACTTGTGCATCCCGTCTCTATGGCCGACGTAGTGCCCGCCCGCCCGCCTGCCCGCTCGTTTCGTTGGTTGGCTTAGGCATACGGAGTTCATTCCTAATCTAAGATTGGACTGGACTGAGGGTCGCGGCCGCAGCATCGACAGCACGAAGAGGGGCACTCGATCGATCCTTGGCTTACGTATCCCGCCCCTCTGGTCGGCTAGCGCCCGCACGTTCGTTTCATGGGTTGACTTAGGCATATGAAGTTCATTCGCAGTCTAAGCATACGGAGTTCATTCCCAGTCTAAGATCTAACCAGACCGAGGGTTGCGGTAGCACATGCTGGCTCAGGCATGTGCTGGTGCCGTATTTTTCTTCATCGGGGCACGATCACCGGAGCATCACATGAGAACCTGATCGACGGCATTGGTGTTCCGGCGATCAGGGGGCCGGGGGGTGTCCGCACATGATGTGCGATGGGTGCTGGTACTTGGCTCTTATATTGGCCTCGTATCCCTAATCAAACCTCGAGAACTCACACCCCCTTAAAGAGCATTTGAGATTTTACAGGTTTGCTGCCAGTAGCCATTAAAGTGTCTCAAATGGGGACACTTTTTTCTAATGGTCACAAAATCTTGTACACTTCGAGTTTTTATCTGAATTTTTTTATGCATGCCAACAAAAATACAAGGATCACGTCTATCAAGTTTGGGCCAAAATTCCTTCCGAAAAAATTTTACAAAATCCCGAACCGCAAAACATTTAGAAAATCGTGAAAAATAGAGAACGAGTCGCCTTGCCATGAAACTTCACTTGAAGGCTTAAGGGACCATTCTATGAATTTACAAGGCATAAAAATTGCATTGGCATGCAAAAATATGAAGATGTGCCTAAAACCACCTACCACCCTATCGATACACGGCTTACACATCCCGTCTCTCTGGCCGGCGTAGTGCCCGCCCGTCCGCCCGCTCATTTAATCGGTTGGCTTAGGCATACAGAGTTCATTCCCAGTCTAAGATCAGATCGGATCGAGGGTTACGGCAACAGGATTGGCAGCATGTAGAGGGGGACCCGACCGATCCCCGGCTTGCGGATCCTGCCCCTCTGGCCGACTGAGCGCCCGCACACTCATTTCGGGGGTTGACTTAGGCATACGAAGTTCATTCCCAGTCTAAGCATACGGAGTTCATTCCCAGTCTAAGATTCGATGGGACCGAGGGTTGCAGCAGCACATGCCGGGCTCGGGCATGTGCTGGTGCCGCATTTTTCTTCGCCGGGGCACCATCGTCGGAGGATCGCCAGAGAACTTGACCGGCGGCATTGGGGTTCCGGCGATCAAAGGGGTCGGGGGGTGTGCGCACATGATGTGCGATGGGTGCTGGTACTTGGCCATTATATTGGCCGCCTATCCCTCATCAAACCTCGAGAACTCACACCCCCTTAAAGTGCAATTGAGATTTTATAGGTTTGCTGCCAGTAGCCATTAAAGTGTCTGAAATAGGGACACTTTTTTCAAATGGTCACAAAATCTTGTACACTTTGAGTTTTTAGTAGAATGTTTTTGTGCATGCCAACAAAAATACAAGGATCATGTCTACCAAGTTTGGGGCCAAAACTCCTTACGAAAAAATTTTAAAAAATCTCGAACCGCAAAAAGTTTCAAAAATCGTCAAAAATAGAAATCGAGTCGTCTTGCCATGAAACTTCACGTGAAGGCTTAAGGGACCATTGTATGAATTTACAAGCCATAAAAATGGCATTAGCATGCAGAAATAGGAAGATGTGCCTAAACCCACCTACCACCCTATCGATCCACAGCTTGCGCACCCCGTCTCTCTGGCCGGCGTAGTGCCCGCCCGCCCGCCCGCGTGCTCGTTTTGTCGGTTGGCTTAGGCATACGGAATTCATTCCTAGTCTAAGATCAGACTGAACCGAGGGTTACGGCAGCAGGATTGGCAGCACGCAGAGGGGGACTCGGTCAATCCCCGGCTTGCGCGTCTCGCCCCTCTGGCCGGCTGAGCGCTCGCACGCTCGTTTTGTGCGTTGACTTAGGCATACGCAGTTCATTCCCAGTCTAAGCATACGGAGTTCATTCCCAATCTAAGATCAGACCGGACCGAGGCTTGCGGCAGCACATGCTGGGCTCGGGCATGTGCTGGTGCCACATTTTTCTTCATCGGGGCACCATCCTCGGAGCATCGCCGGAGAACTTGACCGACGGCATTAGGGTTCCGACGATCAGAGGGGCCAAGGGGGGTGTGCACACATGATGTGCGATGTGTGCTGGTACTTGGCCCTTATATTCGCCCCCTATCCCTCATCAAACCTCGAGAACTCTCACCCCCTTAAAGAGCATTTGTGATTTTACAGGTTTGCTGCCAGTAGCCGTTAAAATGTCTGAAATGGGGACACTTTTTTCAAATGGTCACAAAATCTTGTACACTTCGAGTTTTTAGCTGAATTTTTTTGTGCATGCCAAAAAAAATACAGGGATCTCTTCTACCAAGTTTGGGGCCAAAACTCTTTCTGAAAAAATTTTAAAAAATCTCGAACCGCCAAAAGATTTGAAAATCATGAAAAATATAAAACGAGTCGTCTTGCCATGAAACTTCACGTGAAGGCTTAAGGGACCATTGTATGAATTTACAAGCCATAAAAAAGGAATTGGCATGCAGAAATATGAAGATGTGCCTAAACCCACCTACCACCCTATCGATCCAAAGCTTGCGCATCCCGTCTCTCTGGCCGGCGTAGTGCCCGCCCACCCACTCATTTCGTCGATTGGCTTAGGCGTACGGAGTTCATTCCCAATCTAAGATCAGATTGGACCAAGAGTTACGGTAACAGGATCAGTAGCACCCAAATGGGGACCCGGTCGATCCCTGGCTGGTGTATCCGGTCCTTCTGGCCGGCTAAGAGCCTGCACGCTCGTTTCGTTGGTTGACTTAGGCATACGGAGTTCATTCCTAGTCTAAGCATACGGAATTCATTCCAGTCTAAGATTGTACCAGACCGAGGGTTGCGGTAGCACATGCTTGGCTCGGACATGTGCTGGTGCCGCATTTTTCTTCACCGGGGCACTATCGCCAGAGCATCGTCGGAGAACCTGACCGGCGGCATTGGGGTTTCGACGATCGGGGGGGCCGGGGGGTTGTGTGCACATGATGTGCGATGGGTGCTGGTACTGGGCCCTTATATTGGCCCCCTATCCCTCATCAAACCTCAAGAACTCACACCCCCTTAAAAAGCATTTGAGATTTTATAGGTTTGCTGCCAGTAGCCATTAAAGTGTCTGAAATGGGGACACTTTTTTGAAATGGTCACAAAATCTTGTACAGTTCGAGTTTTTACTTAAATTTTTTATGCATGCCAAAAAAATACAAGGATCACGTCTACCAAGTTTGGGGCCAAAACTGCTTCCGAAAAAATTTTACAAAATCCCAAACCGCAAAAAGTTTTGAAAATCATGAAAAATAGAAAACGAGTTGTCTTGCCATCAAACTTCATGTGAAGGCTTAAGGGACCATTGTATGAATTTACAAGCCATAAAAATGGCATTGGCATGCAGAAATATGTAGATGTGCCTAAACCAACCTACCACCCTATCGATGCACCGCTTGCGCATCCCGTCTCTCTGCCCGATGTAGTGGCCGCCCGCCCGCCCGCTCGTTTCATCGGTTGGCTTAGGCATACGGAGTTCATTACCAGTCTAAGATCGAACTAGACCGAGGGTTATGGTAGCAGGATCGGCAACACGCAGAGGGGGCCCCGACCGATCCTCGACTTACGCATCCCGCCCCTCTAGCCGGTTGAGCGCCCGCACGCTCGTTTCGTGGGTTGACTTAGGCATACGGAGTTCATTCCCAGTCTAAGCATACAGAGTTCATTCTCAGTCTAAGATTGGATCGGACGGAGGGTTGCGACAGCACATGCTGGGCTCGGGCATGTGCTGGTGCGGCATTTTTCTTTGCCGGGGCACCATTACCGAAGCATCATCGGAGAACCTGACCGGCGGCATTGGGGTTATGATGATCGGGGGGACCGGGGGGGCTGTGCGCACATGATGTGTGATGGGTGCTGGTACTTGGCCCTTATATTGGCCTCCTATCCCTCATCAAACCTCGAGAACTCACACCCACTTAAGGAGCATTTAAGATTTTACAGGTTTGCTGCCAGTAGCCATTAAAGTGTCTGAAATGGGGACACTTTTTCCAAATGGTCACAAAATCATGTACACTTCGAGTTTTTAGCTGAATTTATTTGTGCATGCCAACAAAAATACAGGGATCACGTCAACCAAGTTTCGGGCCAAAACTCCTTTCCGAAAAAATTTTAAAAAATCTTGAACCGTAAAAAGTTTTGAAAATCATGAAAAATAGAAAACGAGTCGTCTTGCCATGAAACTTCACGTGAAGGCTTAAGGGACCATTGTATGAATTTACAAGCCATGAAAATGGAATTGGCACGCAGAAATATAAAGATGTGCCTAAACCCAGCTGCCACCCTATCGATGCACGGCTTGTGCATCCCGTCTCTCTGCCCCATGTAGTTGTCGCCCGCCCGCTCGTTTCGTCGATTGGCTTAGGCATACGGAGTTCATTACCAGTCTAAGATCAGACCGGACTGAGGGTTGCGGTAGCAGGATCGGTAACACACAGAAGGGGACCCACCCGATCCCCGACTTGCGCATCCTGCCCCTCAGGCTGGCTGAGCGCCTCACGCTCCTTTTGTGGGTTGACTTAGGCATACGGAGTTCATTCCCAGTCTAAGCATACGGAGTTCATTCCCAGTCTAAGCATATGGAGTTCATTCTAGACTGGACCGAGAGTTATGGCAGCACATGCTGGGCTCGGGCATGTGCTGGTGCTGCATTTTTCTTCGTAGGGGCACCATCGTGGAGCATCGGCAGAGAACCTGACCGATGACATTGGGGTTCCAGCGATCGGGTGGGCCGGGGGGTGTGCGCACATATGTTAGATGGGTGCTGGTACTTGGCCCTTATATTGGCCCCCAATCCCTAATCAAACCTCGAGAACTCACACCCCTTTAAAAGGCATTTGAGATTTTACAAGTTTGCTGCTAGTACCCCTTAAAGTGTCTGAAATGGGGACACTTTTTTCAAATGGTCACAAAATCTTGTACAGTTCGAGTTTTTAGCTGAATTTTTTGTGCATGCCAAAAAAAATACAAGGATCACGTCTGCCAAGTTTGGGGCGAAAACTCCTTCTGAGAAAATTTTAAAAAATCCCAAACCGTAAAAAGTTTCGAAAGTCATGAAAAATAGAAAACGAGTCGTCTTGCCTTGAAACTTCACGTGAAGGCTTAAAGGACCATTGTAAGAATCTACAAGCCATAAAAATGGCATTGGCATGCAAAAATATGAAGATGTGCCTAAATCCACCTACCACCCTATCGATGCACGACTTGCGTAGCCCGTCTCTCAGGCCGGCGTAGTACCCGCCCGCCCGCCCGCTTATTTCGTCGGTTGGCTTAGGCATACGAAGTTCATTCCCAGTCTAAGATCGGACCGGACCGAGGGTTGCTGCAGTAGCATGTAGAGGTGGACCCGATCGATCCCTGGCTTGCACATCCCACCCCTCTGGCCGGCTGAGAACTCACACGCCCTTAAAGAGCATTTGAGATTTTATAGGTTTACTGCCAGTAGCCATTAAAGTGTCTAAAAATGGGACACTTTTTTCAAATGGTCACAAAATCTTGTACACATTGAGTTTTTAGCTGAATGTTTTTGTGCATGCCAACAAAAATACAAGGATCACATCTACCAAGTTTGGGGCCAAAAATCCTTCCGAAAAAATTCTCAAAAATCTCGAACCGCAAAAAGTTTCAAAAATCATGAAAAATAAAAAATGAGTCGTCTTGCCATGAAACTTCACGTGAAGGCTTAAGGGACGATTGTATGAGTTTACAAGCCATAAAAATGGCATTGGCATGCAGAAATATGAAGTTGTGTTTAAACCCACCTACCACCCTATCGATCCACGGCATGCGCATCCCATCTCTCTAGCCCGCCCGCTCGTTTCGTCGGTTGCTTAGGCATACGGAGTTCATTCCCAGTCTAAGATTAGATTGAAATGAGGGTTGCGGCAGCAGGATTGATAGCACGCAAAGGGGGACTCGACCGATCCCCGGTTTACGCATCCCGCCCCTCTGGCCGGCTGACTGCCCGCACGCTCGTTTCGTGGGTTGACTTAGGCATACGGAGTTCATTCCCAGTCTAAGATCAGACTAGACCAGGGGTTGCGGCAGCACATGCTAGGCTCGGGCATGTGCTGGTGCCACATTTTTCTTCGCCGAGGCACCATCGTCGGAGCATCGCCGGAGAACCTGACCGACGGCATTCGGGTTCCGACGATCAGGGGCCGGGGGGTGTGCGCACATGATGTGCGATTGGTGCTGGTACTTGGCCCTTATATTGGCCCCCTATCCCTCATCAAACCTCGACAACTCACACCCACTTAAAGAGCATTTGAGATTTTACAGGTTTGCGGCCAGTAGCCATTAAAGTGTTTGAAATGGGGACACTTTTTTAAAATGGTCACAAGATCTTGTACACTTCGAGTTTTTAGCTGAATTTTTTGTGCATGCCAACAAAAATACAAGGATAAGGTCTAAGAAGTTTGGGGCCAAAACTCTTTCCGAAAAAATTTTAAAAAATCTCGAGCCACAAAAAGTTTTGAAGTCATGAAAAATAGAAAACGAGTCGTCTTGCCGTGAAACTTCACGTGAAGGCCTAAGGGACCATTGTATGAATTTACAAGCCATAAAAATTGCATTGGCACGTAGAAATATGAAGATGTGCATAAACCCACCTACCAACCTATCGATCCATGGCTTGCGCATCCTGTCTCTCTGGCTGGCGTAGTGCCCGCTTGCTCGTTTCGTGGGTTGACTTAGGCATACAGAGTTGATTCCCAGTCTAAGCATACGGAGTTCATTCTAAGTCTAAGATCGGACCAGACCGAGGGTTGTGACAGCACATGCTAGGCTCGGGCAGGTGCTGGTGCCACATTTTTCTTCGTCGGGGCACCATCGCCGGAGAACCTAACCGGCGGCATTAGGGTTCCGACGATCGGGGGGTCGGGGGGTGTGCGCACATGATGTGCGATGGGTGCTGGTACTTGGCCCTTATATTGGCCCCCTATCCCTCATCAAACCTCGAGAACACACAACCCCTTAAAGAGCATTTGAGATTTTACAGGTTTGCTGCCAGTAGCCATTAAAGTGTCTGAAATGGGGACACTTTTTTCAAATGGTCACAAAATCTTGTACACTTCGAGTTTTTAGCTGAATTTTTTTGTGCATGCCAACAAAAATACAAGGATCAGGTCAAGTTTGGGGCTAAAACCCCTTCCGAAAAAATTTTAAAAATCCCAAACCCCAAAAAGTTTCAAAAATCATGAAAAATAGAAAACGAGTTGTCTTGCCATGAAACTCCACGTGAAGGCTTGAGGGACCATTGTATGAATTTACAAGCCATAAAAATGGCATTGTCATGCAGAAATATGAAGATGTGCCTAAACCCACCTACCACCCCATCGATCCACGGCTTGCGCATCTCGTCTCTCTGGCCGACGCAGTGCCCGCCCGCCCGCCTGCCTGTCTGCTCGTTTCGTCGGTTGGCTTAGCCATACGGAGTTCATTCCCAGTCTAAGATCAGACCAGACCGAGGATTGCGGCAGCAGGATCGACAGCACACAGACAGGGACCCGAGCCGATCTCTGGCTTACGCATCCCGCCCCTCTGGCCGACTGAGCGCCCTGTACGTTCGTTTCATGGGTTGACTTAGGCATACGGAGTTCATTCCCAGTCTAAGCATATAGAGTTCATTACCAGCCTAAGATCTGACCAGACCGAGGGTTACGACAACACATGCTGGGCTTGGGCATGTGCTGGTGCCGCATTTTTCATCGCCAGGGCACCATCGCTGGAGCATCACCGGAGAACCTGACCGATGGCATTGGGTTTCGGTGATCGAGGGGCCGTGGGGGGTGTGCGCACATGATGTGCGATGGGTGCTGGTACTTGGCCCTTATATTGGCCCCCTATCCCTCATCAAACCTCAAGAACTCACACCCCCTTAAAGTGCATTTGAGATTTTACAGGTTTGCTGCCAGTAGCCATTAAAGTGTCTGAAATGGGGACACTTTTTTCAAACGGTCACAAAATCTTGTACACCTCGAGTTTTTAGCTGAATTTTTTTGTGCATGCCAAAAACATAAATGGAACACATATACGAAGTTTGGGTCCAAAAATCCTTCCGAAAAGATTTTAAAAAATCCCGAACCGTAAAAAGTTTTGAAAATCATGAAAAATAGAAAACGAGACATCTTGCCATGAAACTTCACGTGAAGGCTTAAGGGACCATTGTATGAATTTAGAAGCCATAAAAATGGCATTGGCACACAGAAATATGAAGATGTGCCTAAACCCAACTACCACCCTATCGATCCACGGCTTGCGCATCCCGTCTCTCAGGTCGGCGTAAGATCAGATTCGACCGAGGGTTGCGGTAGCAAGATCAGCAGCATGCAGAGGGGGACCCAACCGATCCCCAGCTTGTGCATCCTGCCCCTCTGGCCGGTTGAGCGCCCGCACGCTCGTTTTATGGGTTGACTTTAGCATACAAAGTTCATTCCCAATCTAAGCATACGGAGTTCATTCCCAGTCTAAGATCGGACTAGACCGAGGGTTATGGCAACACATACTGGGCTCGGGCAAGTGCTGGTGCCACATTTTTCTTCATCGGGGCACCATTGCCGGAGCATCGCTGGCATTACCGGAGAACCTGTCCGGTGACATTGGGGTTCCGACGATCGGGGGGGCCGGGGGGGTGTGCGCACATGATGTGCGGAGGGTGCTGGTACTTGGCCCTTATATTGGCCCCCTATCCCTCATCAAACCTTGAGAACTCACACCCCCTTAGAGAGCATTTAAGATTTTACAGGTTTGCTGCCAGTAGCCATTAAAGTGTCTGAAATGGGGACACTTTTTTCAAATGGTCACAAAATTTTATACACTTCAAGTTTTTGGCTGAATTTTTTTTGTGCATGCCAAAAAAAAATACAAGGATCACGTCTACCAAGTTTGGGGCCAAAACTCCTTCCAAAAAAATTTTAAAAAATCTTGAACCGTAAAAAGTTTCACAAATCGTGAAAAATATAAAACGAGTCATCTTGCCATGAAACTTCACGTGAAGGCTTAAGGGACCATTGTATGAATTTACAAGCCATAAAAATGGCATTGGTATGCAGAAATATGAAGATGTGCCTAAAGCCACCTACCACCCTATCGATCCACGACTTGTGCATCCCGTCTCTCTGGCCAACGTAGCGCCCGCTCGGCCGCCCGTCCGCTCATTTCGTCAGTTGGCTTAGGCATACGGAGTTCATTCCTAGTCTAAGATTAGATCGAACTGAGGGTTGCAGTAGCAGGATCGACAGCACGCAGAGAGGGACCCGATCGATCCCCAGCTTGTGCATCCCGCCCCTCTGGCTGGCTGAGTGACCGCGCACTTGTTTCGTGGGTTGACTTAGGCATACGAAGTTCATTCCCAGTCTAAGATCGGACCAGACCGAGCGTTGCGATAGCAGGATCGACAGCATAGAGAGAGGGACCCGGTCGATCCCCGGCTTGCGCATCCCACCCCTTTGGTCGGCTGAGCGCCCGCACGCTCGTTTCGTGGGTTGACTTAGGCATACGGAGTTCATTCCCAGTCTAAGATCGGATCGGACCGAGGGTTGCGACAGCACATGTTGGGCTCAGGCATGTACTGGTGCCGTATTTTTCTTCGTCGGGGCACCATCGCCAGAGCATCGCTGGAGAACCTAACCGGCGGCATTAGGGTTCCAGCAATCGGGGGGCCTGGGGGGTGTGCAAACATGATGTGCGATGGGTGCTGGTACTTGGCCCTTAAATTGGCCCCCTATCCCTCGTCAAACCTTGAGAACTCACACCCCCTTAAAGAGCATTTGAGATTTTACAGGTTTGCTGCCAGTAGCCATTAAAGTGTCTGAAATTGGGACACTTTTTTCAAATGGTCACAAAATCTTCTACACGTCGAGTTTTTAGCTGAATTTTTTTGTTCATGCAAACAAAAATAAAAGGATCATTTCTACCAAGTTTGGGGCCAAAAATCCTTCCAAAAAAATTTTAAAAAATTACGAACCGTAAAAAGTTTTGAAAATCATGAAAAATAGAAAACGAGTCGTCTTGCCATGAAACTTCACGTGAAGGCTTAAAGGACCATTGTATGAATTTACAAGCCATAAAAATGGCATTGGCATGCAGAAATATGAAGATGTGCCTAAACCCACCTACCACCCTATCGATCCACAGCTTGCGCATCCCGTCTCTCTGGCCGGCGTAGTGACCACCCACCCGCCTGCCCGCTCGTTTCGTCGGTTGGCTTCGGCATACGGAGTTCATTCCCAGTGTAAGATTGAACTGGGCTGAGGGTTGCAGGAGCAGGATTGGCAGCACGTAGAGGGGGACTCGGCCGATCCCTGGCTTGCACATCTCGCCCTCTCTAGCCGGCTGAGCGGCCGCACGCTCGTTTCGTGGGTTAACTTAGGCATACGGAGTTTATTCCCAGTCTAAGCATACGGAGTTCATTCCCAGTCTAAGATCGGACCGGACCGAGGGTTGCGGCAGCACATGTTGGGCTCGGGCATGTGCTGGTGTCACATTTTTCTTCGCCTGTGCACCATCGTCGGAGCATCGCCGGAGAACCTGACTGATAGCATTGGGGTTTCGACGATCGGGGGGACCGGGGGGGTGTGCACACATGATGTGCGATGGGTGCTAGTACTTGGCCCTTATATTGGTCCCCTATCCCTCATCAAAGCTCGAGAACTCACAACCCCTTAAAGAGCATCTGAGATTTTACTGGTTTGCTACCAGTAGCCATTAAAGTGTCTGAAATGGGGACACTTTTTTCAAATGGCCACAAAATCTTGTACACTTCGAGTTTTTAGCTGAATTTTTTTGTGCAACCAAAAAAAAAAATACAAGGATCACGTCTATAAAGTTTGGGACCAAAACTCCTTCCGAAAAAATTTTAAAAAATCCCGAACCGCAAAAAGTTTCAAAAATCATGAAAAATAGAAAACGAGTCGTCTTGCCATGAAACTTCACGTGAAGGCTTAAGGGACCATTGTATGAATTTACAAGCCATAAAAATGGCATTGGCATGCAGAAATATGAAGATGTGCCTAAACCCACCTACCACCCTATCGATCCATGGCTTGCGCATCCTGCCTCTCTGGCCGACGTAGTGCCCGCCCGCCCGCCCGCTCGCTCGTTTCATCGGTTGGCTTAGGCATACGGAGTTCATTCCCAGTATAAGATTAGACCGGACTGAGGGTTGTGGCAGCAAGATTGGCAGCACACAGAGGGGGACCTGACCGATCCCCGGCTTGCGCATCCCGCCCCTCTGGCGGGCTGAGCGCCCGTACGCTCGTTTCGTGGGTTGACTTAGGCATGCAGAGCTCATTCCCAGTCTACGCATACGGAGTTCATTCTCAGTCTAAGATCGGACCAGACGGAGGGTTGCGGCAGCACATGCTGGGCTCGGGCATATGCTGGTGCTGCATTTTTCTTCACCGGTGCACCATCGTCGGAGCATCATTGAAGAACCTGACTGACGGCATTAGGGTTCTGGTGATCGGGGGGATCGGGGGGGTGTGCGCACATGATGTGCGATGCATGCTGGTACTTGGCCCTTATATTGGCCCCCTATCCCTCATCAAACCTCAAGAACTCACAACCCCTTAAAGAGCATTTTAGATTTTACAGGTTTGCTGCTAGTACCCATTAAAGTGTCTGAAATGGGGACATTTTTTTCAAATGGTCACAAAATCTTGTACACTTCGAGGTTTTAGCTGAATTTTTTTGTGCATGCCAAAAAAAATACAAGGATCATGTCTACCAAGTTTGGGAACAAAACTCCTTTCGAAAAAATTTTAAAAAATCCCAAACCGTAAAAAGTTTTGAAAATCATGAAAAATAGAAAACGACTCGTCTTGCCATGAAACTTCACGTGAAGTCTTAAGGGACCATTGTATGAATTTACAAGCCATAAAAATGGCATTGGCATGCAAAAATATGAAGATGTGCCTAAACCCACCTACCACTCTATCGATTCACCGCTTGCGCATCCCGTCTCTCTAGCCGGCGCAGTGCCCGCCTTCCTGCCTGGCCGCTCGTTTCGTCGTTTGGCTTAGGCATACGAAGTTCATTCCCTGTCTAAGGTCAGACCAGATCGAGTGCTATGGCAGCAGGATCGGCAGCACACAGAAGGGGATCGGTCGATCCCCGATTTGCGCATACATCCCCTCTGGCCGGCTGAACGCCCTCACGCTCGTTTCGTGGGTTCACTTAGGCATACGGAGTTCATTCCCAGCCTAAGCATACGGAGTTCATTCCCAGTCTATGATTGGACCAGACCGAGGGTTGCGGCAACACATGCTGGGCTCGGGCATGTGCTGGTGCCCCATTTTTCTTTCTCGGGGCACCATCGTAGGAGCATCGCCGGAGAACCTGACCGGCAGCATTAAGGTTCTGATGATCGGGGGGGCGGGGGGTGTGCGCACATGATGTGCGATGGGTGCTGGTACTTGGCCCTTATATTGGCCCCCTATCCCTCATCAAACCTCGAGAACTCACACCCCCTTAAAGAGCATTTGATATTTTACAGGTTTGCTGCCAATAGCCATTAAAGTGTCTGAAATGGGGACACTTTTTTCAAATGGTCACAAAATCTTGTACACTTCGAGTTTTTAGATAAATATTTTTGTGCATGCCAAGAAAAATACAAGGATCACATCTACCAAGTTTCTGGCCAAAACTCCTTCCGAAAAAATTTTAAAAAATCTCGAAGCGCAAAAAGTTTCGAAAATCGTCAAAAATAGAAAACGAGTTGTCTTGCCATGAAACTTCACGTGAAGGCTTCAGGGACCATTGTATGAATTCACAAGCCATAAAAATGGCAGTGGCACGTAGAAATATGAAGATGTGCCTAAACTGACCTACCACCCGTATCGATCCATGGCTTGCGCATCCCGTCTCTCTGGCCGGCGTTGTGCCCAACCGCCCGCCTCTCGTTTCATGGGTTGGCTTAGGCATACGGAGTTCATTCCCAGTCTAAGTTCAGACCAGACCAAGGGTTGCGGCAGCAGGATTGTCAGCACATAGAGGGGGACCCATCCAATCCTCGGCTTGCGCGTCCCGCCCCTCTGGCCGGCTAAGCACCCGCGCGCTCATTTCGTGGGTTGACTTAGGCATACGGAGTTCATTCCTAGTCTAAGATTAGACCGGACCGAGGGTTTCGGTAGCACATGCTGGGCTCGGGCATGTGCTCGTGCCGCATTTTTCTTCGTCGGAAAACCTGACCGGCGACTTTAGGGTTTCGATGATCGGGGGGGCCGGGGAAGCGTACGCACATGATGTGCGATTGGTGTCGATACTTCACCCTTATATTGGCCCCCTATCCCTCACCAAACCTTGAGAACTCACACCCCCTTAAAGAGCATTTGAGATTTTACAGGTTTGCTGCCAGTAGCCATTAAAGTGTCTGAAATGGAGACACTTTTTTCAAATGGTAACAAAATTTGTACACTTCGAGTTTTTAGCTGAATTTTTTTTGCATGCCAACAAAAATACAAGGATCACGTCTACCAAGTTTAGGGCCAAAACTTCTTCCGAAAGAATTTTAAAAAATCCCGAACCGTAAAAAGTTTTGGAAATCGTGAAAAATAGAAAACGAGTCTTCTCGCCATTAAACTTCACGTGAAGGCTTAAGGGACCATTGTATGAATTTACAAGCCATAAAAATGCCATTGGCACATAGAAATATGAAGATGTGCCTAAACCCACCTACCACCCTATCGATCCACGGCTTACGCATCCCGTCTCTCTGGCCGGCATAGTGCCCGCTTGCCCGCCTCTCGTTTCGTGGGTTGGCTTATGGCATACGGAGTTCATTCCCAGTCTAAGATTGGACCGAACTGAGGGTTGCGACAGCAGGATTGGTAGCACACAGAGGGGGACCCGTCCGATCCCCGACTTGCGCGTCCCGCCCCTCTGGCCAGCTAAGCACCCGCACGCTCGTTTCATGGGTTGACTTAGGCATACGAAGTTCATTCCCAGTCTAAGATCAGATCAGACCAGACCGAAGGTTGTGGCAGCACATGCTAGGCTCGGGCATGTGCTCGTGCCATATTTTTCTTTGTCGAGGCACCATCGTCGGACTTCGCCGGAGAACTTGACCTGCGGCAATAGGGTTCCGGTGATCGGGGGGGTCAGGGGTGTGTGCGCACATGATGTGCAATGGGTGCTGGTATGTGCCCCTTATATTGACCCTCTATCCCTCATCAAACCTCAAGAACTCACATCCCCTTAAAGAGCATTTAAGATTTTACAGGTTTGCTGCAAGTAGCTATTAAAGTGTCTAAAATGGAGACACTTTTTTCAAATGGTCACAAAACCTTGTACACTTCGAGTTTTTAGCTAAATGTTTTTTTGCATGCCAACAAAAATACAAGGATCACGTCTACCAAGTTTGGGGCCAAAACTCCTTTCAAAAATATTTTAAAAAATCTCAAACCGCAAAAAGTTTTGAAAATCCTGAAAAATAGAAAACGAGTCGTCTTGCCATGAAACTTCAAGTGAAGGCTTAAGGGACCATTGTATGAATTTACAAGCCATAAAAGTGGCATTGGCACGCAGAAATATGAAGATGTGCCTAAACCCACCTACCACCCTATCGATCCACAGCTTGTGCATCCCGTCTTTCTGGCCGACGTAGTGCCTGCCCGCCCGCCCGCCCGCTCGTTTCGTCGGTTGGCTTGGGCATACGGAGTTCATTCCCAGTCTAAGATCAGACCAGACTGAGGGTTGTGGCAGCAGGAATGACAGCACGCAGAGGGGGACCCGGGTGATCCCCTGGCTTGCGCATCTCGCCCCTCTGGCCGGCTGAGCGCCCGCATGTTCGTTTCGTGGGTTGACTTAGGCATACGGAGTTCATTCCCAGTCTAAGCATACGGAGTTCATTCCCAGTCTAAGATCGGACCGAACCGAGGGTTGCGGTAGCACATGCTGGGCTTGGGCATGTTCTGGTGCCATATGTTTCTTCCCCAGGGCACTATCAACGGAGCATCACCGGAGAACCTGACCGGCAGCATTAGGGTTCCGACGATCGAGTGGGCCGGGGGGTGTGTGCGCACATGATGTGAGATGGGTACTGGTACTTGGCCCTTATATTGGCCCCCTATCCCTCGTCAAACCTCGAGAACTCACACCCCCTTAAAGAGCATTTGAGATTTTTCAGGTTTGCTGCTAGTAGCGATTAAAGTGTCTGAATTGGGGACACTTTTTTCAAATGGTCACAAAATCTTGTACACTTCGAGTTTTTAGTTGAATTTTTTTTTGCACACTGACAAAAATACAAGGATCACGTCTACCAAGTTTGGGACGAAAAATCCTTATGAAAAAATTTTAAAAAATCCCGAACCACAAAAAGTTTCAAAAATCGTGAAAAATAGAAAACGAGTCATCTTGCCATGAAACTTCACGTGAAGGCTTAAGGGACCATTGTATGAATTTACAAGCCATAAAAATGGCATTGGCATGCAGAAATATGAAGATGTGCCAAAACCCAACTACCACCCTATCGATCCATGGCTTGCGCATCCCGTCTGTCAGGCCGGCGTAGTGCCCGCCCGCCCACTCGTTTCATCGATTGGCTTAGGCATACGGAGTTCATTCCCAGTCTAAGATCGGGCTAGACCAAGGGTTATGGTAGCAGGATCAGCATCACGTAGAGGGGGACCCGTTCGATCCCCGGCTTGTGCATCCCGCCCCTCTGGTCGGCTGAGCGCCCGTACGTTCGTTTTGTGGGTTGACTTAGGCATACGGAGTTCATTCCCAGTCTAAGCATACGGAGGTCATTCCCAGTCTATGATCAGACCGGGCCGAGGGTTGCAGCAGCACATGCTGGGCTCGGGCATGTGCTGGTGCCGCATTTTTCTTCGTCGGGGCATCATCCCCAGAAAACTTGATCGATGGCATCGGGTTTTCGGCAATCGAGGGGGGCCGAGGGGGTGTGCGCACATGATATGCGATGGGTGCTAGTACTTTGCCCTTATATTGGCCCCTTATCCCTCATAAAACCTCGAGAACTCGCACGCCCTCAAAGTGCATTTTAGATTTTACAGGTTTGCTGCCAGTAGCCATTAAAGTGTCTGAAATGGGGACACTTTTTTCAAATGGTCTCAAAATCTTGTACACTTCGAGTTTTTAGCTGAATTTTATTGTGCATGCTAAAAAAAAATACAAGGATCACCTCTACCAAGTATGGGCCAAAACTCCTTCTGAAAAAATTTTGAAAAATCCCGCACCTCAAAAAGTTTCAAAAATCATGAAAAATAGAAAACGAGTCGTCTTGCCATGAAACTTCACGTGAAGGCTTTAGGGACCATTGTATGAATTTACAAGCCATAAAAATGGTATTGGCACGCAAAAATATGAAGATGTGCCAAACCCCATGTACCACCCTATCGATCCACGGCTTGCGCATCCCGTTTCTTTGGCCGACGTAGTGCCCGCCCGCCCGTTCGCTCGTTTTGTCGATTGGCTTAGGCATACGGAGTTCATTCCTAGTCAAAGATCGGACCGGACCAAGGGTTGCGGTAGTAGGATTGGCCGATCCCCGGCTTGCGCATCCCGCTTCTCTGGCCGGCTGAGTGCCCGAACGCTAGTTTCGTGGGTTGACTTAGGCATACGGAGTTCATTCCCAGTCTAAGCATACGGAGTTCATTCCCAGTCTAAGATCAGATCGAACCGAGGGTTACGGTAGCACATGCTGGGCTCGGGCATGTGCTGGTGCCACATTTTTCTTTGTCGGGGCACCATCCCCGGAGAACCTGACCGGCAACATTGGGGTTTCGACGATCGGAGGGGCAGGGGGTGTGCGCACATGATGCATGATGGGTGCTGGTACTTGGCCCTTATATTGGCCCCCTATCCCTCATCAAACCTCAACAACTCACACTCCCTTAAAGAGCATTTGAGATTTTACAGGTTTGCTGCTAGTAGCAATTAAAGTGTTTGAAATGGGGACACTTTTTTCAAATGGTCACAAAATCTTGTACACTTCGAGTTTTTAGCTGAATTTTTTTATGCATGCCAACAAAAATACAAGGATCACGTCTACCATGTTTGGGTGAAAACTCCTTCTGAAAAAATTTAAAGAAATCCCAAACCGCAAAAACTTTCAAAAATCGTGAAAAATAGAAAACGAGTCGTCCTGCCATGAAACTTCACGTGAAGGCTTAAGGGACCATTGTATGAATTTACAAGCCATAAAAATGGAATTGGCATGCAGAAATATGAAGATGTGCCTAAACCCACCTACCACCCTATCGATCCACGGCTTGCACATCCCGTCTCTCTGGCTTAGGCATACGGAGTTCATTCCTAGTCTAAGATCAGACCAGACTGAGGGTTATGGCAGTAGGATCGGTAGCACGCAGAGGGGGACCCGACCGATCCCCGATATGGTAGTAGGATCGGTAGCACACAGAGGGGGCTCCGACATTTGCTGGTGCCACATTTTTCTTCATCAGGGCACCATCGCCGGAGAACCTGATCGATGGCATTGGGGTTCCGACGATCGGCGGGTCGGGGGGTGTACGCACATAATGCATGATGGGTGCTGGTACTTGGCCCTTATATTGGCCCCCTATCCCACATCAAACCTTGAGAACTCACACCTCTTTAAAGAGCATTTGAGATTTTACAGGTTTCTGCCATTAGCCATTAAAGTGTCTGAAATGGGGACAATTTTTTCAAATGGTCACAAAATCTTGTACACTTCCAGTTTTTAGCTGAATTTTTTGTGCATGCCAAAAAAATACAAGGATCACGTCTACCAAGTTTGGTTCAAAAACTCCTTACGAAAAAATTTTAAAAAATCTCGAATCGTAAAAAGTTTCAAAAATCTTGAAAAATAGAAAACGAGTCGTCTTGCCATGAAACTTCACGTGAAGGCTTAAGGGACCATTGTATGAATTTACAAGCCATAAAAATGGCATTGGCATGCAGAAATATGAAGATGTGCCTAAACCCACCTACCACCCTATCGATCCACGGCTTGCGCATCCCGTCTCTCTGGCCGGGGTAGTGCCCACCTGCCCGCCCGCTCGTTCATCGGTTAGCTTAGGCATACGGAGTTCATTCCCAGTCTAAGATCAGACCAGACTGAGGGTTGTGGTAGCAAGATCGATAGCACGCAGAGGGGGACCCGACCGATCCCCAGCTTACGCATCCCGCCCCTCTGGCCTGCTGAGTGCCTGCACGCTCATTTCATGGGTTGACTTAGGCATACGGAGTTCATTCCCAGTCTAAGCATACGAAGTTCATTCCCAATCTAAGATCGAACCAGACTGAGTGTTGCGGTAGCACATGCTGGGCTCGGGCATGTGTTGGTGCCACATTTTTCTTCTTCGGGGCACCATCGTCGGAGCATCGCTGGAGAACCTGACTGGCGGCATTGGGGTTCCGGTGATCGGGGGGGCCGGGGGGTGTGCGCACATGTTGTGCGACTGGTGCTGGTACTTGGCCCTTAGATTGGCTCCCTATCACTCATCAAACCTCGAGAACTCACACCCCCTTAAAGAGCATTTGAGATTTTACAGGTTTGCTGCCAGTAGCCATTAAAGTGTCTAAAATGGGGACACTTTTTTGAAATGGTCACAAAATCTTGTACGCTTCGAGTTTTTAGCTGAATTGTTTCATGCATGTGAACAAAAATACAAGGATCACATCTACCAAGTTTGGGACCAAAAATCCTTTCGAAAAAATTTTAAAAAATCCCGAACCGCAAAAAGTTTTGAAAATCGTGAAAAATAGAAAACGAGTCATCTTGCCATGAAACTTCACGTGAAGGCTTAAGGCACCGTTGTATGAATTTACACACCATAAAAATGGCATTGGCAAGCATAAATATGAAGATGTGCCCAAACCCACCTACCACCCTATCGATCCACGGCTTGTGCATCCCGTCTCTCTAGCGGGGTAGTGCCCGCCCGCCCGCCCGCCAACTCGTTTCGTCAGTTGGCTTAGGCATACGAAGTTCATTCCCAGTCTTAGAATGGACCAGATCGAGGGTTGCGGTAGTAGGATCGATAGCACGAAGAGGAAAACCCGATCGATCCCCGGCTTGTGCATCCCGCCCCTTTGGCCGACTGAGCGCCCGCACGATCATTTCATGGGTTGACTTAGCCATACGGAGTTCATTCCTAGCCTAAGATCAGACCGGACCGAGGGTTGCGGCAGCACATGCTGGGCTCGGGCATGTGCTGGTGCCGCATTTTTCTTCGTCGGGGCACCATCGCCAGAGAACTTGACTGGAGGCATTGGGGTTTCGACGATCGGGGGGCCCGGGGGGGCTGTGCGCACATGATGTCCGATGGGTGCTGGTACTTGGCCCTTATATTGGCCCCCTATCCCTCATCAAACCTTGAGAACTCACACCCCCTTAAAGAGCATTTGAGATTTTACAGGTTTGCTACCAGTAGCCACTAAAGTGTTTGAATTGTGGACACTATTTTCAAATGGCCACAAAATCTTGTACACTTTGAGTTTTTAGCTGAATTTTTTTGCTCAGGCCAACAAAAATACAAGGATCACGTCTACCATGTTTGGGGCCAAAACTCCTTCCGAAAAAATTTTAAAAAATCCCGAACCGTAAAAAGTTTTGAAAATCATGAAAAATAGAAAACGAGTCGTCTTGCCATGAAACTTCACGTGAAGGCTTAAGGGACCATTGTATGAATTTACAAGCCATAAAAATGGCATTGGCACGTAGAAATATGAAGATGTGCCTAAACCCACCTACCACCCTATCGATCCGCAGCTTGCGCATCCCGTCTCTCTAGTCATCATAGTGGCCGCCCACTCGTCCGCTCATTTCGTCGGTTGGCTTAGGCATACGGAGTTCATTCCCAGTCTAAGATTAGATCGGATCGAGGGTTGCTACAGCAAGATCGGCAGCACGTAGAGGGGGACTCGACCGAACCCCGGCTTGCGCATCCCGCCCCTCTGGTCGGTTGAGCGCCCGCTCGCTCGTTTCGTGGGTTGACTTAATCATACGGAGTTCATTCCCAGTCTAAGCATACGGAGTTCTTTCCCAGTCTAAGATCGGACCGAACCGAGGGTTGTGGCAGCACATGCTGGCTCGGGCATGTGCTGGTGCCGTATTTTTCTTCACCGGGGCACCATCACCGAAGCATCACCGGAGAACCTGACAGGCGGCATTGGGGTTTTGACGATCGGGTGGGCCGGGGGGAGTGTGCGCACATGATGTGCGATGGGTGCTTGTACTTGGCCCTTATATTGGCCCCCTATCTCTCATCAAACCTTGAGAACTCACACCCCCTTAAAGAGCATTTGAGATTTTACAGGTTTGCTACCAGTAGCCATTAAAGTGTCTGAAATGGGGAAACTTTTTTCAAATGGTCACAAAATCTTGTACACTTCGAGTTTTTAGCTGAATGTTTTTTTGCTTGCCAAAAAAAATACAAGGATCGCGTCTACCAAGTTTGGGGCTAAAACTCCTTCCGAAAAAATTATAAAAAATCACGAACCGAAAAAAGTTTCAAAAATCATGAAAAATAGGAAACGAGTCATCTTGGCAAGAAACTTCAAGTGAAGGCTTAATGGACCATTTTACTAAAAATGGCATTGGCACGTAGAAATATGAAGATGTGCCTAAACCCACCTATCACCTTATCGATCCACGGCTTGCGCAACCCGTCTCTCTGGCCGATGTAGTGCCCGTCGGCCCGCACGTTTCGTCGGTTGGCTTAGGCATACAGAGTTCATTCCCATTCTAAGATCAGATCGGACCGAGGCTTGTGGCAGCAGGATTGACAGCACACAAAGGGGGACCCGATCGATCCTCGGCTTGCGCATCCCACCCCTCTGGCCGGCTGAGCGCCCGTACGCTCGTTTCGTGGGTTGACTTAGGCATACGGAGTTCTTTCCCAGTCTAAGCATACGGAGTTCATTCCTAATCTAAGATCGGACTGGATCGAGGGTTGTGACAGCAGGATCGACAGCACGTAGAGGGGGACCCGACCGATCCTCGGCTTGCGCACTCCCGCCCCTCTGCCGGCTGAGCGCCCGTACGCTCGTTTCGTGGGTTGACTTAGGCATACGGAGTTCATTCCCAGTCTACACATATGGAGTTCATTCCCATTCTAAGATCGGACCGAGCCGAGGGTTTTGGCAGCACGTACTGGGCTCGGGTATATGCCGGTGCCACATTTTTCTTCGTCGGGGCACTGTTGCCGGAGCATCATCGGAGAACCTGTCCGGCAGCATTGGGGTTCCGATGATCGGGGGTGCCGGAGGGGTGTGCGCACATGATGTGTGATGGGTGCTGGTACTTGGCCCTTATATTGGCCCCCTATCACTCATCAAACCTCGAGAACTCACACCCCCTTAAAGAGCATTTGAGATTTTACAGGTTTGCTGCCAGTAGCCATTAAAGTGTCTAAAATGGGGACACTTTTTTCAAATGGTCACGAAATCTTGTACATTTCGAGTTTTTAGCTTAATTTTTTTGTGCATGCCAAAAAAAATACAAGGATCACGTCTACCAGGTTTGGGGCCAAAATTTCTTCCGAAAAAATTTTAAAAAATCCCGAACCGCAAAAAGTTTCAAAAATCGTGAAAAATAAAAAACGAGTCGTCTTGCAATGAAACTTCACGTGAAGGCTTAAGGGACCATTGCATGAATTTACAAGCCATAAAAATGGCATTGGCACGCAGAAATATGAAGATGTGCCTAAACACACCTACCACCCTATTGATCCACGGCTTGCGCATCCCGTCTCTCTGGCCGACGTAGTGCCCGCCCGCCCGCCCGCTCGTTCCGTCGGTTGGCTTAGGCATACGGAGTTCATTCCCAGTCTAAGATCGGACCAGACCAAGGGTTGCGACAGTAGGATCGGCAGCACGCAGAGGGGGGACCTGGCCGATCCCCAGCTTGTGTATCCCGCCCCTCTGGCGGCTGAGTGCCCGCACGCTCGTTTCGTGGGTTGACTTAGGCATACGGAGTTCATTCCTAGTCTAAGATCAGACCAGATTGAGGGTTGTGGCAGCACATGCTGGGCTCGGGCATGTGCTGGTGCCGTATTTTTCTTCACCAGGGAACCATCAACGGAGCATCGTCGGAGAACCTGACCGACGGCATTGGGGTTCCAACGATCGGGGGAGCCCGGGGGGGTGTGTGCACATGATGTGCGATGGTTGCTGGTACTTGGCCAATTATATTGGCCCCCTATCCCTCATCAAACCTCGAGAACTCGCACCCTCTTAAAGAGCATTTGAGATTTTACAGGTTTGCTACCAGTAGCCATTAAAGTGTCTGAAATAGGGACACTTTTTTCAAATGGTCACGAAATCTTGTACATTTCGAGTTTTTAGCTTAATTTTTTTGTGCATGCCAAAAAAAATACAAGGATCACGTCTACCAGGTTTGGGGCCAAAACTTCTTCCGAAAAAATTTTAAAAAATCCCGAACCGCAAAAAGTTTCAAAAATCGTGAAAAATAAAAAACGAGTCGTCTTGCCATGAAACTTCACATGAAGGCTTAAGGGACCATTGTATGAATTACAAGCCATAAAAATGGCATTGGCATGCAGAAATATGAAAATGTGCCTAAACTCACCTACCACCCTATCGATCCACGGCTTCCACATCCCGTCTCTTTGGTCGGCGTAGTGCCCGCCCGCCCACCCAACCGCTCGTTTCGTCGGTTCGCTTAGGAATATGGAGTTCATTCCCAGTCTAAGATCAGACTGGCCGAGTGTTGCGGCAGCAAGATCGACAGCACGTAGAGGGGGACTCGACCGATCCCTGGCTTGCGCATCCTGCCCCTTTGGCCGGCTGTGCGCCCGTACACTCCTTTCGTGGGTTAACTTAGGCATACGGAGTTCATTCCCAGTCTAAGCATACGGAGTTCATTCCCAGTCTAAGATAGGACCGGACCAAGGGTTGCAACAGCACATGCTCGGGTTGGGCATGTGCTGGTGCCGCATTTTTCTTCGTCGGGGCACCATCGCCGGAGCATCGCCAGAGAACCTGACCGGTGGCATTGAGCATCGCCAGAGAACGAGGGGGCTGGGGGGTGTGCGCACATGATGTGCGATGGGTGCTGGTACCTGGCCCTTATATTGGCTCCTATCTCTCATCAAACCTCTAGAACTCACACCCCTTAATGAGCATTTGAGATTTTACAGGTTTGCTGCCAGTAGCCATTAAAGAGTCTGAAATGGGGACATTTTTTTCGAATGGTCACAAAATCTTGTACACTTCGAGTTTTTAGCTGAAATTTTCTGTGCATGCCAACAAAAATACAAGGATCACGTCTACCAGGTTTGGGGTGAAATCTCCTTTCGAAAAAATTTAAAAAAATCTCGAACCGTAAAAAGTTTCAAAAATCGTGAAAAATAGAAAACGAGTCGTCTTGCCATGGAACTTCACGTGAAGGCTTAAGGGACCATTGTATGAATTTACAAGCCATAAAAATGGCATTGGCACATAGAAATATGAAGATGTGCCTAAACCCACCTACCACCCTATCGATCCACGGCTTACGCATCCCGTCTCTCTGGCCGGCGTCGTGCTCGCCCTCCCGGCCTGTCGCTCGTTTCGTCGGTTGGCTTAGGCATACGGAGTTTAATCCCAATCTAAGATCGGACCGAACTGAGGGTTGCAATAGCAGCATCAGCAGCATGCAAAGGGGGACCCGACCGATCTTCGGCTTGCGCATCTCGCCCCTCTGGCCGACTGAGCGCCCGCACGCTTGTTTCATGGGTTGACTTAAGCATACAGAGTTCATTTCCAGTCTAAGCATACGGAGTTCATTCCCAGTCTAAGATCGGACCGGACCAAGGGTTGCGGCAGCACATGCTGGGCTCGGGATGTGCTGGTGTCGTATTTTTCTTCCCCGGGGCACCATCGTCGGAGCATCGTCGGAGAACCTGACGGGCGGCATTGGGGTTCCGACGATCGGGGGCTCCGGGGAGGTGTGCGCACATGGTGTGCGATGGGTGCTGGTACTTGGCCCTTATATTGGCCCACTATTCCTCATCAAACCTCGAGAACTCACAACCCCTTAAAGAGCATTTGAGATTTTACAGGTTTGCTGCCAGTAGCCATTAAAGTGTCTGAAATGGGGACACTTTTTTCAAATGGTCACAAAATGTTGTACACTTCAAGTTTTTAGCTAAATTTTTTTGTGCATGGCAAAAAAAATACGAGGATCACGTCTACCAAGTCTGGGGCCAAAACTCCTTCCAAAAAAATTTTAAAAAATCCCCAACCGTAAAATGTTTCAAAAATCGTGAAAAATAGAAAACGAGTAGTCTTCCCATGAAATTTCACGTGAAGGCTTAAGGGACCATTGTATGAATTTACAAGCCATAAAAAATGGCTTTGGCACACAGAAATATGAAGATGTGCCTAAACCCACCTACCACCCTATCGATCCACGGCTTGCGCATCCCGTCTCTCTGGCAGGGCGTAGTGCCCGCCCGCACGCCCGCTCGTTTCGTCGGTTGGCTTAGGCATACGGAGTTCATTGCCAGTCTAAGATCGGACCAGACCGAGGGTTGCGGCAGCAGGATTGACAGCACGTAGAAGGAGACTCGGCCGATCTTTGGCTTGCAGATCCCACCCCTCTGGCCGGCTGAGCACCCGCACGCTCGTTTCGTGGGTTGACTTAGGCATACGGAGTTCATTCCCAGTCTAAGATCGGACCAGACCGAGGGTTGCGGCATCACATGCTTGGCTCGCGCATGTGCTGATGCCGCATTTTTCTTCACCGGGGCACCATCGCCGGAGCTTCGCCGGAGAACCTGACCAGCGGCATTAGGGTTTCGACGATCAGGGGCCGGGGGGTGTGTGCACATGATGTGCGATGGGTGCTGGTACTTAGCCCTTATATTGGCCCCCTATCCCTCATCAAACCTCAAGAACTCACACCCCCTTAAAGAGCATTTGAGATTTTACAGGTTTGCTGCCAGTAGCCATTAAAGTGTCTAATATGGGGACACTTTTTTCAAATGGTCACAAAATCTTGTACACTTTGAGTTTTTAGCTGAATTTTTTGTGCATGCCACAAAAAATACAAGGATCATGTCTACCAAGTTTGGGGCCAAAACTCCTTCCGAAAAAATTTTAAAACATCCCGAACCGTAAAAAGTTTTGAAAATCATGAAAAATAGAAAAAGCTATGCATTGGCACGTAGAAATATGAAGATGTGCCTAAACCCACCTACCACCTTATTGATCAACGGCTTGCGCATCCTGTCTTTCTGGTCGGCCTAGTGCCCGCCCGCCCGTCCGCTTGCTCGTTTCGTCGGTTGGCTTAGGCATGCGGAGTTTATTCCCAGTCTAAGATCGAAATGGACCGAGGGTTGCGGTAGCAGGATTGGCAGCACACTGGGGGACCTGACCGATCCTCAGCTTACGCATCCCACCCATCTGGTCGACTGAGTGCCTTCACGCTCGTTTCGTGGGTTGACTTAGGCTTACGAAGTTCATTCCCAATCTAAGATCGGACCGGACCGAGGGTTGCGGCAGCAAGATTGGCAGCACATAGAGGGCGACCCGTCCGAACCCCGGCTTGTGCATCCTGCCCCTCGGGCCGGCTGAGCACCCGCATGTTCGTTTCGTGGGTTGACTTAGGCATACGGAGTTCATTCCCATTGTAAGCATATGGAGTTCATTCCCAGTCTAAGATCAAATCGGACAAAGGGTTGCAGCAGCAGGATTAACAGCACACAGAGGGGGACCCGACTGATCCCCGACTTGCGCATCCCGCCCCTCTGGCCGGCTGAGCGCCCGCAGGCTCGTTTCGTGGGTTGACTTAGGCATACGGAGTTCATTCCCAGTCTAAGCATACGAAGTTCATTCCCAGTCTAAGATCGGACCGAACTGAGGGTTGCGGTACCACATGCTGGGCTAGTACATGTGCTGGTGCCACATTTTTCTTCATCGGGGCACGATCCCCGGAGAACCTGACCGACGGCACTAGGTTTCTGTTGACGGGGGGCCGGGTGTGCGCACATTGATATGGATGTGCAGTATTTTGCCCTTATATTGGCCCTATCCCGCATCAAACATAAGAACTCTACCCCTTTGGAAGAGCATTTGAATTTTACAGGTTTGCCTGCAATAGCCATTAAAGTGTCTAGAATGGGGACACTTTTTTCAAATGTCACAAAATCTTTACACTGTTCAAATTTTACTGAATTTTTTTGTGCATGACAAAAAAAATTGAAGGATACGTTATACCAATTGGGTCAAAACTCCCCATGAAAAATTTTAAAAAACCAAACCGCAAAAAAGTTTCAAAAAACAGTGAAAAATAAAAACGAGTCGTCTTGCCATGAAGCTTTCACGTGAAGGCTTAAGGGACCATTGTATGAATTGACAAGACATAAAAATGGCAATGGCACACAGAAATATGAAGATGTGCCTAAACCGCCTACCACCCTATCGATCCACTGCTTGCGCATCCCGTCTCTCTGGTCGGCGTAGTGCCCGCCCGCCTGCTCGTTTCATCGGTTGGCTTAGGCATACGGACTTCATTCCCAGTCTAAGATCAGACCGAACCGAGGGTAGCGGTGGCAGGATCAATAGCATGCAGAGGAGGACCTGGTCGATCCTCGACTTACGCATCCCGCCCCTCTGGCCGGCTAAGCACCTGCACGCTCGATTCATGGGTTGACTTAGGCATACGGAGTTCATTCTCGGTCTAAGATTGGATCAGACCGAGGGTTACGATGACACATGCAGGGCTTCGGCATGTGTTGGTGTCACATTTTTCTTTGTCGGGGCACCATCGTCGGAGCATCACCGGAGAACCTGACCGACGGCACTAGGGTTCTGGTGATCGGGGGGGCCGGGGGGTGTGCGCACATGATATGCGATGGGTGCTAGTATTTGGCCCTTATATTGGCCCCCTATCCCGCATCAAACCACAAGAACTCACACCCCTTGAAGAGCATTTGAGATTTTACAGGTTTGCTGCCAGTAGCCATTAAAGTGTGTAGAATGGGGACACTTTTTTCAAATGGTCACAAAATCTTGTACACTTCAAATTTTTAGCTGAATTTTTTTGTGCATGACAAAAAAAATTCAAGGATGACGTATACCAAGTTTGGGGTCAAAACTCCTGAAAAAATTTTAAAAAATCCCGAACCGCAAAAAGTTTCAAAAAACATGAAAAATAGAAAACGAGTCGTCTTGCCATGAAACTTCACATGAAGGCTTAAGGGACCATTCTATGAATTTACAAGCCATAAAAATGGCATTGGCACGTAGAAATATGAAGATGTGCCTAAACCCACCTACCACCCTATCGATGCACGGCTTGCGCATCACGTCTCTCTGGCCGACGTAATGCCCTCCCGCCCACCCGCCCGCTCGTTTCGTCTAAGATCAAACCGAACTGAGGGTTGTGGTAGCAGGATCGGTAGCATGAAGAAGGGGACCCGACCGATCCCCAGCTTACGCATCCTGCCCCTCTGGCCGACTGAGCGCCCGCACGCCCGTTTCGTTGGTTGACTTAGGCATACGGAGTTCATTCCCAGTCTGAGCATATGGAGTTCATTCCTAGTCTAAGATCGGACCGGATCGAGGGTTATGGTAGCACATGCTGGGCTCGGGCATGTGCTGGTGCCGTATTTTTCTTCGTCGGGGCACCATCGCCAGAGCATCGTCGGAGAACCTGACCGACGGCATTGGGGTTCCGACGATCGGGGGAGCCGAGGGGAGTGTGCGCACATGATGTGCTATGGGTCCTGGTACTTAGCCCTTATATTGGCCCCCTATCCCTCATCAAACCTCAAGAACTCACACCCCCTTAAAGAGCATTTGAGATTTTACAGGTTTGCTGCCAGTAGCCATTAAAGTGTCTGAAATGGAGACACTTTTCAAATGGTCACGAAATCTTGTACACTTCTAGTTTTTAGCTGAATTTTTTTGTGCAAGCCAACAAAAATACAAGGATCACGTCTAGCATGTATGGGGCCAAAACGCCTTTCAAAAAAATTTTTTAAAAATCCCAAATCGCAAAAAGTTTCAAAAATCGTGAAAAATAGAAAACGAGTCGTCTTGCCATGAAACTTCACGTGAAGGCATAAGGGACCATTGTATGAATTTACAAGCCATAAAAATGGCATTAGCATGCAGAGATATGAAGATGTGCCTAAACCCACCTACCACCCTATCGATCCACGGCTTGCGCATCCCGTCTCTCTGGTCGGTGTAGTGCCAGCCCGCCCGCCCGTCCGCTCGTTTCGTCGGTTGGCTTAGGCATATGGAGTTCATTCCTAATCTAAGACCAGACCAGACCGAGGGTTGCAGCAACAGGATCGGCAGCACGCAAAGGGGGACCCGATCGATCTCCGGCCTGCGCATCCCGCCCCTCTGGCCGGTTGAGCGCCCGCACGCTCATTTCGTGGGTTGACTTAGGCATACGGGGTTCATTCCCAGTCTAAGTATATGGAGTTCATTCCCAGTCTAAGATCGGACCGGAAAGAGGGTTACGACAGCACATGCTGGGCTCCGGCATGTGCTGGTGCCACATTTTTCTTTGTCGGGGCACCATCACCGGAGCATCGCCGGAGAACCTGACTGGCGGCATTGGGGTTCCGACGATCGGGGGGGCCGGGGGGGTGTGCACACATGATGTGCGATGGGTGCTGATACTTGGCCCTTATATTGGCCCCCTATCCCTCATCAAACCTCAAGAACACACACCCCCTTAAAGTACATTTCAGATTTTGCAGGTTTGCTGTCAGTAGCAATTAAAGTGTCTAAAATGGGGACACTTTTTTGAAATGGTCACAAAATATTGTATGCTTCGAGTTTTTAGCTGAATATTTTTTTGCATGCCAACAAAACTACAAGGATCACGTCTACCAAGTTTGGGGCCAAAACTCCTTCCGAAAAAATTTTAAAAAATCCCAAACCGCAAAAAGTTTCAAAAATCGTAAAAAATAGAAAACGAGTCGTCTTGCCATGAAACTTCACGTGAAGGCTTAAGGGACCGTTGTATGAATTTACCACCATAAAAATGGCATTGGCATGCAGAAACCCACCTACCACCTTATCAATCCACGGCTTGCACATCCCATCCTCTGGCCAGCGTAGTGCCTGCCCGTCCGCCCGTCCGCTCCTTTCATCGGTTGGCTTAGGCATACGGAGTGCATTCCCAATCTAAGATTGAACCGAACCATGGGTTGTGGCAGCAGGATCGGTAGCTTGCAGAGGGGGACCCGGCCGATTCTCGGCTTGCGCATCCCACCCCTCTGGTCGGCTGAGCACCCGCACGCTCGTTTCGTGCGTTGACTTAGGCATACGAAGTTCATTCCCAGTCTAAGCATACGAAGTTCATTCCCAATCTAAGATCGGACCAGACCGAGGGTTACGGCAGCACATGCTTGGCTCGGGCATGTGCTGGTGCCACATTTTTCTTCACCGGGGCACCATCGCCGGAGCATTGCCGGAGAACCTGATCGACGACATTCCGATGATTGGGGGGGTCGGGGGGGTGGGCGCACATGATGTGAGATGGGTGCTAGTACTTGGCCCTTATATTGGCCCCCTATCCCTCATCAAACCTCGAGAACTCACACCCCCTTAAAGAGCATTTGAGATTTTATAGGTTTGCTGCCAGTAGCCATTAAAGTGTCTGAAATGGGGACACTTTTTTCAAATGGTCACAAAATCTTGTACGCTCCGAGTTTTTAGCTGAATATTTTTATGCATGCCAACAAAACTACAAGGATCACGTCTACCAAGTTTGGGGTCAAAACTCATTCTGAAAAAATTTTAAAAAATGCCGAACCGTAAAAAGTTTCAAAAATCGTGAAAAATAAAAAATGAGTCGTCTTGCCATGAAACTTCAAGTCAAGGCTTAAAGGACCATTGTATGAATTTACAAGCCATAAAAATGGCATTGGCATGCAAAAATATGAAGATGTGCCTAAACCCACCTACCACCCTATCGATCCACGTCTTGCGCATCCCGTCTCTCTGGCCGGTGTAGTGCCCGCCTGCCCGTCCGTTCGTTCCATCAGTTGGCCTAGGCATACGGAGTTCATTCCCAATCTAAGATCGAACTGGACCGAGAGTTGCAGCAGTAGGATCGGTAGCACGTAGAAGGGGATCTGGTCGATCCCCGGCTTGTGCATCCCGCCCCTTTAGTCGGCTGAGCACCCGCATGCTCGTTTCGTGGGTTGACTTAGGCATACGGAGTTCATTCCCAGTCTAAGCATACGGAGTTCATTCCCAGTCTAAGATCAGACCGGACCGAGGGTTATGGTAGCACATACTGGGCTTGGGCATTTGCTGGTGTCGTATTTTTCTTCATCGGGGCACCATCACCGGAGCATCGTCGAAGAACCTGACCGACGACATTGGGGTTCCAGCGATTGGGGGGACCGGGGGGGTGTGCGCACTTGATGTGCGATGGGTGCTGGTACTTAGCCCTTATATTGGCCCCCTATCCCTCATCAAACCTCGAGAACTCACACCCTCTTAAAGAGTATTTCAGATTTTACAGGTTTGCTGTCAGTAGCAATTAAAGTGTCTGAAATGGGGACACTTTTTTCAAATGGTCACAAAATCTTGTACACTTCGAGTTTTTAGATGAAATTTTTTGAGCATGCCAACAAAAATACAATGATCAGGTCTACCAAGTTTGGGGAAAAACTCCTTCCGAAAAAATTTTAAAAAATCTCGAACCGCATAAAGTTTCAAAAATCGTGAAAAATAGAAAGCGAGTCGTCTTGCCATGAAACCTCACATGAAGGCTTAAGGGACCATTGTATGAATTTACAAGCCATAAAAATGGCATTGGCACGTAGAAATATGAAGATGTGCCTAAACCCACCTACCACCTTATCGATACACGCTTGCGCATCCCGTCTCTCTGGTCGGCGTAGTGCCCGCCCACCCGCCCGCTCGTTTCGTCGGTTGGCTTAGGCATACGGAGCTCATTCCCAATCTAAGATCAGACTGAACCGAGGGTTGCAGCAGCAGGAGGATCGAGAGCATGCAGAGGGGGACCCGACTGATCCTCGACTTACTCATCCCAACCCTCTGGCCTGCTGAGTGCCCGCACGCTCGTTTAGTTGGTTGACTTAGGCATACGGAGTTCATTCCCAGTCTAAGCATATGAAGTTCATTCCTAATCTAAGATCAGACTGGACCGAGGGTTGCGGCAGCACATGCTGGGCTCGGGCATGTGCTGGTGCCACATTTTTCTTCGTCGGGGCACCATCGTCGGAGAATCTAACCGATGGCAGTGGGGTTCCGACGATCGGGGGGGTCGGGGGGTGGCGCACATGTTATGTGACGGGTGCTGGTACTTGGCCCTTAGATTGGCTCCCTATCCCTCATCAAACCTCGAGAACTCGCACCCCCTTAAAGAGCATTTGAGATTTTACAGGTTTGTTGCCAGTTGCCATTAAAGTGTCTAAAATGGGGACACTTTTTTCAAATGGTCACAAAATCTTGTACGCTTCGAGTTTTTAGCTGAATTTTTTTATGCGTGCCAACAAAAATACAAGGATCACGTCTACCAAGTTTGGGGCCAAAAATCATTTCGAAAAAAATTTAAAAAATGTCAAACCCTAAAAAGTTTCAAAAATCGTGAAAAATAGAAAACAAGTCGTCTTGCCATGAAACTTCACGTGAAGGCTTAAGGGACCATTGCATGAATTTACAAGCCATAAAAATGGTATTTTCAAGCAAAAATATGATGACGTGCTAAACCCACCTACCACCCTATCGATCCATGGCTTACGCATCTCGTCTCTGTGGCCGAGGTAGTGCCCGCCCGCCCGCCAACTCTTTTTGTCGGTTGGCTTAGGCATACGGAGTTCATTCCCAATCTAAGAATGGACCAGATCGAGGTTTGCAGCAGTAGGATCGGCAGCACGCAGAGGGGGACCCAATCGATCCCTGGCTTGCCCATCCTGCCCCTCTGGCCGGCTGAGCGCCCGCACGCTCGTTTCATGGGTTGACTTAGGCAAATGGAATTCATTCCTAAGCTAAGATCGGACCGGACCGAGGGTTGCGGCAGCACATGTGGGCTCGGGCATGTGGTGGTGCCGTATTTTTCTTCACCGGGGCACCATCGTCGGAGAAGTTGACCGACGGCATTGTTGTTCAGACGATCGAGGGGTCGGGGGGCTGTGCGCACATAATGTGCGATGGGTGCTGGTACTTGGCCCTCATATTGGCCCCCTATCCCTCATCAAACCTCGAGAACTCTCACCCCCTTAAAGAGCATTTGAGATTTTACAGGTTTGCTGCCAGTAGCCATTAAAGTGTCTGAAATGGGGACACTTTTTTAAAATCGTCACAAAATCTTGTACACTTCGAGTTTTTAGATGAATTTTTTTGAGCATGCCAACAAAAATACAAGGATCACGTCTACCAAGTTTGGGGACAAATCTCCTTTTGAGAATGCCCGTAAGCTCGCTTCGTGGGTTGACTAAGGCATACAGAGTTCATTCCCAGTGTAAGAACGGATCGGACCAATGGTTATGGTAGCACATGCTGGGCTCGGCCATGTGCTGGTGCCGTATTTTTCTTCATCAGGGCAGCATCGTCGGAGCATTGTCGGAGAACCTGACCAGCGGCATTAGGGTTCCGACGATCGGGGGGGCCGGGGGGTGTGCGCACATGATGTGCGATGGGTGCTGGTACTTGGCCCTTATAATGGCCCCCTATCCCTCATCAAACCTCGAGAACTCACACCCCCTTAAAGAGCATTTGAGATTTTACAGGTTTGTTGCCAGTAGCCATTAAAGTGTCTGAAATGGGGACACTTTTTTCAAATGGTCACAAAATCTTGTACACTTCGAGTTTTTAGCTGAATTTTTTTATGCATTCCAACAAAAATACAAGGATCACATCTACCAAGTTTGGGCCAAAACTCCTTCCAAAAATATTTTAAAAAATCCCGAACCGCAAAAAGTTTCAAAAATCATGAAAAATAGAAAATGAGTCGTCTTGCCATGAAACTTCATGTGAAGGCTTGAGGGACCATTGTATGAATTTACAAGCCATAAAAATGGCATTGGCACCCAAAAATATGAAGATGTGCCTAAACCTACCTACCACCCTATCGATCCACGGCTTGCACATCCCGTCTCTCTGGCCAACGTAGCGCTCACCTGCCCGCCCCCCCGCTCGTTTCATCATTTGGATCAGACCGAGGGTTACGGCAGCAGGATCGATAGCATGCAGAAGGGGACCCGATCGATCCCTGGCTTGTGCATCCCACCGCTCTGGTCGGTTGAGCGCCCGCAAGCTCGTTTCGTGGGTTGACTTAGGCATATGGAGTTCATTCCCAGTCTAAGATCAGATCGGACCAACGGTTACAGCAGCACATGCTGGGCTCGGGCATGTGTTGGTGCCATATTTTTCTTCATTGGGGCACCATCGCAGGAGCATCATCGGAGAACCTGACCGGCGGCATTAGGGTTCCGACGATCGGGGGGCCGGGGGGTGTGCGCACATGATGTGCGATGGGTGCTGGTACTTGGCCCTTATATTGGCCCTTATATTGGCCCCCTATCCCTCATCAAACCTCGAGAACTCACACCCCCTTAAAGAGCATTCGAGATTTTATAGGTTTACTGCCAGTAGCCATTAAAGTGTCTAGAATGGGGACACTTTTTTCAAAGGGTCACAAAATCTTGTACACTTCGAGTTTTTAGCTGAATTTTTTTGTGCATGCCAAAAAAAATACAAGGATCATGTCTACCAAGTTTGGCGCCAAAACTCCATTCGAAAACGTGAAAAATCGTGAAAAATCGTGAAAAAACCGCAAAAGGTTTCAAAAATCGTGAAAAATAGAAAACGAGTCGTCTTCCCATGAAACTTCACGTGAAGGCGTAAGAGACCATTGTATGATTTTACAAGCCATAAAAATGGCATTGGCATGAAGAAATATTAAGATGTGCCTAAACCCACCTACCACCCTATCGATCCACGGCTTGCGCATCCCGTCTCTCTGGCCGACGTAGTGCCCGCCCGTCCACCCGTCCGCTTGTTTCATCGGTTGGCTTAGGCATACAGAGTTCATTCCTAGTCTAAGATTAGACCAGACCGAGGGTTGTGACAGCAGGATCGGTAGCATGTAGAAGGGGACCCGACCGATCCTCGGCTTGCACATCCCACCCCTCTGGCCGACTGAGCACCCGCACGCTCGTTTCGTGGGTTGACTTAGGCATACGAAGTTCATTCGCAATCTAAGCATACGGAGTTCATTCCCAGTCTAAGATCGAACCAGACCGAGGGTTGCGGTAGCACATGCTGGGCTCGAGCATGTGCTGGTGCCGTATTTTTCTTAGTCGGGGCACCATCACCGAAGCATCGTCGAAGAACCTGACCGGTGGCATTGGGGTTCCGACGATCGGGGGAACGGGGGGGTGTGCGTACATGATGTGCGATGGGTGCTAGTACTTGGCCCTTATATTGGCCCCCTATCCCTCATCAAACCTCAAGAACTCACACCCCCTTAAAGAGCATTTGAGATTTTACAGGTTTCCTGCCAGTAGCCGTTAAAGTGTTTGGAATGGGAACACTTTTTTCAAATGGTCACAAAATCTCGTACACTTCGAGTTTTTAGCTGAATGTTTTTGTGCATGCCAACAAAAATACAGGGATCACGTCTGGCAAGTTTGGGGCCCAAACACCTTCCAAAAAAATTTTAAAAAATCTCGAACCGTAAAAAGTTTCAAAAATCATGAAAAATAGAATACGAGTCGTCTTGCCGTGAAACTGCACGTGAAGGCTTAAGGGACCATTGTATGAATTTAAAAGCCATAAAAATGGCATTGGCATGCAGAAATATGAAGATGTGCCTAAACCCACCTACTACCCTATCAATCCATGGCTTGCGCATCCCGCCCGTCCACCCGCCAACTCATTTCGTCGGTTGGCTTGGGCTTACGGAGTTCATTCCTAGTCTAAGATCAGACCAGACCAAGGGTTGTGGCAACAGGATCGACAGCACGTAGAGGGGGACCCGGTCGATCCCCGACTTGCCCATCCCACCCCTCTGGCTGGCTGAGCGCCCGCACGCTCGTTTCATGGGTTAACTTAGGCATACGGAGTTCATTCCCAGTCTAAGATCGAACCAGACCGAGAGTTGTGGCAGCACATGTTGGGCTTGGGCATGTGCTGGTGCCATATTTTTCTTCGTCGGGGCACCATCGCCGGAGCATCGTCGAAGAACCTGACCGACGGCATTAGGGTTCCGACGATCGGGGGGCCGGGGGGGGTGTGCGCATATGATGTGCGATGGGTTCTGGTACTTGGCCCTTATATTGGCCCCCTATCCCTCATCAAACCTCAAGAACTCACACCCCTTTAAAGAGCATTCGAGATTTTACAGGTTTGCTGCCAATTGCCATTAAACTGTCTAAAATGGGGACACTTTTTTCAAGTGATCACAAAATCCTGTACACTTCAAGTTTTTAGCTGAATTTTTTTGTGCATGCCAAAAAAAATATGAGGACCACGTCTACCAAGTTTGGGGCCAAAACTCCTTCCGAGAAAATTTTAAAAAATCTTGAACCGCAAAAAGTTTCAAAAATCGTGAAAAATAGAATATGAGTCGTCTTGCAGTGAAACTGCACGTGAAGGCTTAAGGGACCATTGTATGAATTTACAAGCAATAAAAATGGCATTAGCATTTAGAAATATGAAGATGTACCTAAACCCACCTACCGCCCTATCAATCCATGGCTTGCGCATCCCGCCCGTCCGCCCGCCAGCTCATTTCGCCGGCTGGCTTAGGCTTACGGAGTCCATTCCTAGTCTAAGATCAGACCAGACTGAGGGTTACAGTAGCAAGATCGATAGCACACAGAGGGGGACCCGGTCGATCCCCGACTTGCGCATCTCGCCCCTCTGGCTGGCTTAGCGCCCGCACGCTCGTTTCGTGGGTTGACTTAGGCATACGGAGTTCATTCCCAGTCTAAGATCGAACCAGACCGAGGGTTACGGCAGCACATCTGGGGTCGGCCATGTGCTGGTGCCACATTTTTCTTCGCCGGGGCACCTTCGTCGGAGCATCGTCGGAGAACCTGACCGACGGCATTGGGGTTCCGACGATCGGGGGGCCGGGGGGTTGTGTGTATATGATGTGAGATGGGTGCTGGTACTTGGCCCTTATATTGGCCCCCTATCTCTCATCAAACCTCATGAACTCACACCCCTTTAAAGAGCATTTGAGATTTTACAGGTTTGCTGCCAATTGCCATTAAACTGTCTGAAATGGGGACACTTTTTTCAAAAGGTCACAAAATCTTGTACACTTCGATTTTTTAGCTGAATTTTTTTGTGCATGCCAACAAAAATACAAGGACCACGTCAGCCAAGGTTGGATCCAAAACTCCTTCTGAAAAATTTTAAAAAAATCCTGAACAGTAAAAAGTTTCAAAAATCGTGAAAAATAGAATACGAGTCGTCTTGCCGTGAAACTGCACGTGATGGCTTAAGGGACCATTGTATGAATTTACAAGCCATAAAAATGGTATTGGCACAAAGAAATATGAAGATGTGCCTAAACCCACCTACCACCCTATCGATCCACGTCATGCGCTTCCCATCTCTCTGGCCGGCGTAGTGCCCGCGCTTCCGTCCGCCTGCTCGTTTCGTCGGTTGGCTTAGGCATACGGAGTTCATTCCCAGTCTAAGATCAGACCAGAACGAGGGTTGCGACAGCACATCCTGGGCTCGGTCATGTACTGGTGCCATATTTTTCTTCATCGGGGCACCATCGTCGGAGTATCGCCGGAGAACCTGACTGACAGCATTGGGGTTCCAACGATCGGGGGGCCAGGGGGGCGTGTGCGCACATGATGTGCAATGGGTATTGGTACTTGGCCCTTATATTGGGCCCCTATCCCTCATCAAACCTCTAGAACTCACACCCCCTTAAAGAGCATTTGAGATTTTATAGGTTTCCTGCCAGTAGCCATTCGAGTTTTTAGCTGAATATTTTTGTGCATGCCAACAAAAATACAAGGATCACGTCTACCAAGTTTGGGGCCAAAACTCTTGAAAAAATTTTAAAAAATCCCGAACCGTAAAAGGTTTCGAAAATCGTGAAAAATAGAAAATGAGTCATCTTGCCATGAAACTTCACGTGAAGGCTTAAGGGACCATTGTATGAATTTACAAGCCATAAAAATGGCATTGGCACACAAAAATATGAAGATGTGCCTAAACCCACCTACCACCCTATCGATCCACGGCTTGCGCAACCCGTCTCTCTGGTCGACATAGTGCCCACCCACTCGTTTCATCAGTTGGCCTCGGCATACGGAGTTCATTCCCAGTCTAAAATTTGATCGGACCAAGGGTTGTAGCAGCAGGATCGATAGCACGTAGAGGGGGACCAGGTTGATCCCCGACTTGCGCATCCCGCCCCTTTGGCCGAATGAGTGCCCGCATGCTCATTTTGTGGGTTGACCTAGGCATACAGAGTTCAATCCCAGTCTAAGCATATGGAGTTCATTCCCAGTCTAAGATCAGACCGGACCGAGGGTTACGACAGCACATGCTAGGCTCGGGCATGTGCTGGTGCCGTATTTTTCTTCGTCGGGGCACCATCGCATGAGCATTGCCGAAGAACCTTACCGGCGGCCTTGGGGTTCCGGCAATCGAGGGGGCGGGGGGTGTGAGCACATGATATGCGATGGGTGCTGGTACATGGCCCTTATATTGGCCCCCTATCCCTCATCAAACCTCAAGAACTCACACCCCCTTAAAGAGCATTTGAGATTTTTCAGGTTTGCTGCCAGTAGCCATTAAAGTGTCTGAAATGGGGACACTTTTTTCAAATGGTCACAAAATCTTGTACACTTCGAGTTTTTAGCTAAAATTTTTTGTGCATGCCAACAAAAATACAAGGATCACGTCTACCAAGTTTGGGGCCAAAAATCCTTTCGAAAAAACTTAAAAACATCCCAAACCGCAAAAAGTTTTGAAAATCGTGAAAAATAGAAAACGAGTCGTCTTGCCATGAAACTTCACGTGAAGGCTTAAGGGACCATTGTATGAATTTGCAGGTCATAAAAATGGCATTGGCACGCAGAAATATGAAGATGTGCCTAAACCCACCTACAACTCTATCGATCCATGGCTTGCGCATCCCGTCTCTCTGGCCGGCGTAGAGCCCACCCACTCGCCCGCCCGTTCATTTTGTCGGTTGGCTTAGGCATACGGAGTTCATTCCCAGTCTAAGATCAGATTAGACCGAGGGTTGCGGCAGCATGATCGGCAGCACATAGAGGGGGACCCGGCTAATCCCCGACTTGCGCATCCCGCCCCTCTGGTCGGCTGAGCGCCCGCACGCTCGTTTCGTGGGTTGACTTAGGCATACAGTGTTCATTCCCAGTCTAAGCATACGAAGTTCATTCTCAATCTAAGATCGAATCGGACCAAGGGTTACGGCAGCACATGTTGGGTTAGGGCATGTGTCGGTGCCGTATTTTTCTTCACCGGGGGACCATCACCGGAGAACCTGACCAACAGCATTGAGGTTCTGACGATTGGGGAGGCCGGGGGGGTGTGCGCACATGATGTGCGATGGGTGCTTGTACTTCACCCTTATATTGGCCCTCTATCCCTCATCAAACCTCGAGAATCACACCCCCTTAAAGAGCATTTGAGATTTTATAGGTTTGCTGCCAGTAGCCATTAAAGTGTCTGAAAATGGGGACACTTTTTTCAAGTGGTCACAAAATCTTGAACACTTCGAGTTTTTAGCTGAATTTTTTTGTGCATACCAACAAAAATACAAGGATCATGTTTACCAAGGTTGTGGCCAAAAGTCCTCCCAAAAAAATTTTAAAAAATCCCAAATCGTAAAAAGTTTCAAAAATCGTGAAAAATAGAAAATGAGTCGTCTTGCCATGAAACTTCATTTGAAGGCTTAAGGGACCATTGTATGAATTTACAAGCCATAAAAATGGCATTGGCACACAGAAATATGAAGATGTGCCTAAACCCACCTACCACCCTATCGATCCACGGCTTGCGCATCCCGTCTCTCTGACCGACGTGGTGCCCACCTGCCCGCTCGTTTCCAGTCTAAGATCGGACCGGACTGAGGACTATGGCAGTAGGATCGACAGCACACAGAAGGGGACCCAGCCGATCCCTGGCTTGCGCATCCCGCCCCTCTGGCCGGTTGAGCGCCCGCACGCTCGTTTTATGGGTTGACTTAGGCATACGGTGTTCACTCCCAGTCTAAGCATATGGAGTTCATTCCCAATCTAAGATCGGATCGGACCGAGGGTTGCGGCAGCACATGCTGGGCTCGTGCCTATGCTGGTGCCGCATTTTTCTTCGTCGAGGCACCATCGTCGAAGCATCATCGGAGAACCTGACCGGCGGCATTGGGGTTCCGACGATCGGGGGGGTCGGGGGGGTTTGTGCACATGATGTTCGATGGGTGCTGGTACTTGGCCCTTATATTGGCCTCCTATCCCTCATCAAACCTCAAGAACTCACACCCCCTTAAAGAGCATTTGAGATTTTACAGGTTTGCTGCCAGTAGCCATTAAAGTGTTTGAAATGGGGACACTTTTTTCAAATGGTCACAAACCTTGTACACTTCGAGTTTTTAGCTGAATTGTTTTGTGCATGCCAGCAAAAATACAAGGATCATGTCTACCAAGTTTGGGGCCAAAACTCCTTTCGAAAAAATTTAAAAAATCTCGAACCGCAAAAAGTTTCAAAAATCGTGAAAAATAGAAAACAAGTCGACTTGCCATGAAACTTCACGTGCATGCTTAAGGGACCACTGTATGAATTTACAAGCCATAAAAATGGCATTGGCATGTAGAAATATCAAGATGTGCCTAAACCCACCTACCACCCTATCGATCCACGGCTTGTGCATCCTGTCTCTCGGGTCGGCGTAGTGCCCGCCCGCCTGCCCATCAGCTCGTTTCATCGGTTGGCTTAGGCATACAGAGTTCATTCCAGTCTAAGATTGGACTGGACCGAGGGCTGCAGCAGTAGGATCGACAGCATGCAAAGGGGTACCTGGTCGATCCTCAACTTGTGCATCGCGCCCCTCTGGCTGGCTGAGCGCCCGCATGCTCGTTCCGTGGGTTAACTTAGACATACGGAGTTCATTCCTAGTCTAAGCATACGGAGTTCATTCCCAGACTAAGATCAGACCAGACTGAGGGTTACGATAGCACATGCTGGGCTCGGGCATGTGCTGGTGCCGTATTTTTCTTCGTTGGGGCACAATCGCCGGAGAACCTGACCGGCGGCATTGGGGTTCCGACAATCGGGGGGGTGTGCATACATGATGTGCGATGGGTGCTGGTACTTGGCCTTTATATTGGCCCCTTATCCCTCATCAAACCTTGAGAACTCACACCCCCTTAAAGAGCATTTGAGATTTTACAGGTTTGCTGCCAGTAGCCATTAAAGTGTCTGAAATGGGGACACTTTTTTCTAATGGTGACAAAATCTTGTACACTTCGAGTTTTTAGCTGAATTTTTTTATGCATGCGAAAAAAAATACAAGGATCACGTCTACCAAGTTTGGGGCCAAAACTCCTTCTGAAAAAATTTTAAAAAATCTTGAACCGCAAAAAGTTTCAAAAATCGTGAAAAATAGAAAACGAGTCATCTTGCCATGAAACTTCACGTGAAGGTTTAAGGGACCATTGTATGAATTTACAAGCCATAAAAATGCCATCGGCACATAGAAATATGAAGATGTGCCTAAACCCACCTACCACCTTATCGATCCACGGCTTGCACATCCCGTCTCTATGGTCGGCGCAGTGCCCTCCCGCTTGTCTGCCCGCTCGTTTCGTTGGTTAGCTGAGGCACACGGAGTTCATTCCCAGTCTAAGATCAGACTAGACCGAGGGTTGTGACAGCAGGATAGGCAGCACACAAAGGGGCACTCGACCGATCCCCAGCTTGCGCATCCCGCCCTTGTGGCCAGCTGAGCACCCGCATGCTCGTTTCATGGGTTGACTTATTTATACGGAGTTCATTCCCAATCTAAGCACACGGAGTTCATTCCCAGTATAAGCATACAAAGTTCATTCCTAGTCTAAGATCAGACTGGACCGAGGGTTACGACAGCACATGCTGGGCTGGGGCATGTGCTGGTGCCGCATTTTTCTTCGTCGAGGCGCCATCGTCGGAGCATCGTCGGAGAACCTGACCGGTGTCATTGGGGTTCCGACGATCGGGGGGGCCGAGGGGGGTGTGCGCACATGATGTGCGATGGGTGCTGGTACTTGGCCCTTATATTGGCCCCCTATCCCTCATCAAACCTTGAGAACTCACACCCCCTTAAAGAGCATTTGAGATTTTACAGGTTGGCTGCCAGTAGCCATTAAAGTGTCTGAAATGGGGACACTTTTTTCAAATGGTCACAAAATCTTGTACACTTCGAGTTTTTAGCTGAATGTTTTTGTGCATGCCAACAAAAATACAAGGATCACGTCTACCAAGTTTGGGTCCAAAACTCCTTCCAAAAAAATTTTAAAAAATCCCGAACCATAAAAAGTTTTGAAAATCGTGAAAAATAGAAAATGAGTCGTCTTGCCATGAAACCTCACGTGAAGGCTTAAGGGACCATTGTATGAATTGACAAGCCATAAAAATGGCATTGGCACGTAGAAATATGAAGATGTGCCTAAACCCACCTACCACCCTATCGATCCACGGCTTGCGCATCCCGTCTCTCTGGCCAGCGTCATGCCCGCCCGTCCGCTCGTTTTGTCAGTTGGCTTAGTCATACGGAGTTCATTCCCAGTCTAAGATCAGACCGGACTGATGGTTGTGGCAGCAGGATTGACAGCACGCAGAGGGGGACCCGACCGATCCCTGGCTTGCGCATCCCGCCCCTCCGACCGGCTGAGCGCCCGCATGCTCATTTCGTGGGTTGACTGAGGCGTACGGAGTTCATTCCCAGTCCAAGCATACAGAGTTCTTTCCCAGTCTAAGATCGGACCCAATCGAGGGTTTCGACAGCACAAGCTAGGCTCAGGCATGTGCTGGTGCCGCATTTTTCTTCACTAGGGCACCATCGCCGGAGCATCGCCAGAGAACCTGAGCGGCGGCTTTGGGGTTCAGGCGATCGGAGGGGCCGGGGGGCATGTGCGCACATGATGTGCGATGGGTGCTAGTACTTGGCCCTTATTTTGGCCCCCTATCCCTCATCAAACCTCAAGAACTCACACCCCCTAAAGAGCATTTGAGATTTTACAGGTTTGCTGCCAGTAGCCATGAAAGTGTCTAAAGTGGGGACACTTTTTTCAAATTGTCACAAAATCTTGTACACTTTGAGATTTTAGCTGAATTTTTTTGTGCATACCAACAAAGATACAAGGATCACGTCTACCATGTTTGGGACCAAAACTCCTTCCAAAAAGATTTTAAAAAATCCCGAACCGTAAAAAGTTTCAAAAATCACGAAAAATAGAAAACGAGTCGTCTTGCCATGAAACTTCACGTGAAGGCTGAAAGGACCATTGTATGAATTTACAAGCCATAAAAATGGCAATGGCACACAAAAATATGAAGATGTGCATAAACCCACCAACCACCCTATCGATCCACGGCTTGCGTATCCCGTCTCTCTGGTCGACGTCGTGCCCGCCCGCTCGTTTTGTCAGTTGGCTTAGCTATACGGAGTTCATTCCCAATCTAAGATCAGATCGGATTGAGGGTTGCAGCACCAGCACATGCTCGAGCTCAGCATGATGTGCGATCGGGGCTGTCGGAGGGGGGTGTGCGCACATGATGTGCGATGGGTGCTGGTACTTGGCCCTTATATTAGCCCCCTATCCCTCATCAAACCTTGAGAACTCACACCCCCTTAAAGAGCATTTGAGCTTTTACAGGTTTGCTACCAGTAGCCATTAAAGTGTCTGAAATGGGAACACTTTTTTCAAATGGTCACAAAATCTTGTACACTTCGAGTTTTTAGCTGAATCTTTTTGTGCAAGCCAACAAAAATACAAGGATCACGTCTAATTCTTTGGGGCCAAAACTCCTTCCAAAAAAATTATAAAAAATCCCGAACCATAAAAAGTTTCAAAAATCATGAAAAATAGAAAATGGGTCGTCCTGCCATGAAACTTCACGTGAAGGCTTAAGGGACCATTGTACGAATTTACAAGCCATAAAAATGGCATTGGCATGCAGAAATATGAAGATGTGCCTAAACCCACCTACCACCCTATCGATCCACGGCTTGCGCATCTCGTCTCTCTGGTCGGTGTAGTGCCCGCTTTCCCGCCAGCCCGCTCGTTTCATCAGTTGGCTTAGGCATACGAAGTTCATTCCCAGTCTATGATCGGACCAGACCGACGGTTGCGGTAGCAGGATTGGCAGCTCACAGAGGGGGACCCGGCCGATCCCCGACTTGCACATCCCGCCTCTCTGGTTGAGACGCCCGTACACTCGTTTCATGGGTTAACTTACGCATACAGAGTTCATTCCCAGTCTAACCATACGGAGTTCATTCCTAGTCTAAGATCGGACCAGACCGAGGGTTACGACAGCACATGCTGGGCTCGGGCATGTGCTGGTGCTGCATTTTTCTTCCCCGGGGCACCATCGCCGGAGAACCTAACCAGCGACATTGGGGTTCCGGCAATCGGGCGGGCCGGGGGGTGTGCACACATGATGTGTGATGGGTGCTGGTACTTGGCCCTTATATTGGCCCCTGTCCCTTATCAAACCTCGAGAACTCACACCCCCTTAAAGAGCATTTGACATTTTATAGGTTTGCTGCTAGTAGCCATTAAAGTGTCTGAAATGGGGACACTTTTTTCAAATGGTAGCAAAATCTTGTACACATCAAGTTTTTAGCTGAATTTTTTTGTGCATGCCTACAAAAATACAAGGATCACGTCTACCAAGTTTGGGACCAAAATGTTTTGACAATCGTGAAAAATAGAAAACGAGTCGTCTTGCCATAAAACTTCACGTGAAGGCTTAAGGGAGCATTGTATGAATTTACAAGCCATAAAAATGGCATTGGAATGTAGAAATATGAAGATGTGCCTAAACCCACCTACCACCCTATCGATCCACGGCTTGCGCATCCCGTCTATCTGGCTGGCGTAGTGCCCGCCCGCCCATCCGCCCGCTCGTTTCGTCAGTTTGCTTAGGCATACGGAGTTCATTCCCAGTCTATGATCCAACCGAATCAAGGGTTGTGGCAGTAGGATCGGCAGTATGCAGAGGGGTACTCGGTCGATCCTCAGCTTGCGCATCCCACCTCTCTGGCCGGCTGAGCACCCGTACGCTCGTTTCATGGATTGACTTAGGCATACAAAGTAAATTCCCAGTCTAAGCATACGGAGTTCATTGCCAGTCTAAGATCAGACCGAACCGCAGGTTGCGACAGCACATGTTGGGCTCGGGCAAGTGCTGGTACCGTATTTCTCTTCGCCGGGGCACCATCTTCGGAGCATCATCGGAGAACCTGACCGACGGCATTGGGGTTCCAGCGATCGAGGGGGCCGGGGGGGTGTCCGCACATGATGTGCGACTGGTGCTGGTACTTGGCCCTTATATTGGCCCCCTCTCCCTCATCAAACCTCGACAACTCACACCCCCTTAAAGAGCATTTGAGATTTTACAGGTTTGCTGCCAGTAGCCATTAAAGTGTCTGAAATGTGGACACTTTTTTCAAATGGTCCCAAAATCTTGTACACTTGGAGTTTTTAGCTGAATTATTTTGTGCATGCCAAAAAAAATAGAAGGATCATGTCTACAATGTCTGGGGCCAAAAATCCTTCCGAAAAAATTTTAAAAAATCCCGAACCATAAAAAGTTTCAAAAATCGTGAAAAATACAAAACGAGTCGTCTTGCCATGAAACTTCACGTGAAGGCTTAAGGGACCATTGTATGAATTTACAAGCCATAAAAATGGCATTGGCACACAGAAATATGAAGATGTCCCTAAACCCACCTACCACCCTATCGATCCATGCTTGCGCATCCCGTTTCTCTGGCCGGCGTAATGCCCGCCCGCCTGCCCGTTCGTTTCGTCGATTGGCTTAGGCATAAAGAGTTCATTCCTAGTCTAAGATCAGACCGGATCGAGGGTTGCGGTAGCAGGATCGGCAGCACGTAGAGGGGGACCCGATCGATCCTCACCTTGCACATTCCGCCCCTCTGGTCGGTTGAGCGCCCGCACGCTCATTTCGTGGGTTGACTTAGGCATACGGAGTTCATTCCCAGTCTAAGCATACGACGTTCATTCCCAGTCTAAGATCAGATCAGACTGAAGGTTGCAGCAGCATATGCTGGGCTTGGGCATGTGCAGGTGCCACATTTTTCTTCGTCGAGGCACCATCGTCGGAGCATAGTCAGAGAACTTGACCGGTGGCATTGGGGTTCCGACGATCGGGGGGGCCGGGGGAGGTGTGCGCACACGACGTGCTATGGCTGCTAGTACTTGGCCCTTATATTGGCCCCATATCCCTCATCAAACCTCGAGAACTCACACCCCCTTAAAGAGCATTTGAGATTTTACAGGTTTGCTGTCAGTAGCCATTAAAGTGTCTGAAATGGGGACACTTTTTTCAAATGGTCACAAAATCTTGTACACTTCGAGTTTTTAGCTGAATTTTTTTATGCATGCCAAAAAAAATACAAGGATCATGTCTACCAAGCTTGGGGTCAAAACTCCTTCCGAAAAAATTTTAAAAAATCCCAAACTGCAAAAAGTTTTAAAAATCATGAAAAATAAAAAACGAGTCGTCTTGCCATGGAACTTCGCGTGAAGGCATAAGGGACCATTGTATGAATTTACAAGCCATAAAAATGGCATTGGCATGCATAAATATGAAGATGTGCCTAAACCCACCTACCACCCTATCGATCCACAGCTTGCGCATCCCGTCTCTTTGGCCGGCGTAATGCCCGCCCGCCCGCTCGTTTCGTCGGTTGGCTTAGGCATACGGAGTTCATTCCTAGTCTAAGATCAGACTGGACCGAAGGTTGCAGTAGTAGGATCGACAGCATGCAGAGGGGGACCCGACCGATCCCCGGCTTATGCATCCCGTCCCTCTAGCCGGCTGAGCGGTCGTACGCTCATTTTATAGGTTGACTTAGGCAGACGGAGTTCATTCCCAGTCTAAGCATACGGAGTTCATTCCCAGTCTAAGATCAGACCGGACCAACGGTTGCGACAGCACATGCTAGGCTCGGTAATGTGCTGGTGCCACATTTTTCTTCATCGGGGCACCATCGTCGGAGAACCTGACCGATGGCATTGGGGTTCCGTCGGTCGGGGGGCCGGAGGGGTGTGCACACATGATGTGTGATGGGTGCTGGTACTTGGCCCTTATATTGGCCACCTATCCCTTATCAAACCTCGAGAACTCACACCCCCTTAAAGAGCATTTGACATTTTACAGGTTTGCTGCCAGTAGCCATTAAAATGTCTGAAATGGGGACACTTTTTTCAAATGGTCACAAAATATTGTACACTTCAAGTTTTTAGCTGAATTGTTTTGTGCATACCAACAAAAATATAGGGATCCCATCTACCAACTTTAGGGCCAAAACTCATTCCGAAAAAATTTTAAAAAATCCCGAACCATTAAAAGTTTCAAAAATGGTGAAAAATACAAAACGAGTCGTCTTGCCATGAAATTTCATGTGAAGGCTTAAGGGACCATTGTATGAATTTACAAGCCATAAAAATGGCATTGGCACACAGAAATATGAAGATATGCCTAAACCCACCTACCACCCTATCGATCCACGGCTTGCGCATCCTGTCTCTCTGGTCGGCATAGTGCCTGCCAGCCCGCCCGCCCGCTCGTTTCATCGGTTGGCTTAGGCATACGGAGTTCATTCCTAGTCTAAGATCAGACCAGACAGAGGGTTAGGGCAACATGATTGGCAACACGTAGAGGGGGACCCGATCGATCCTCGGCTTGCGCATCCTGCCCCTCTGGCCGGTTGAGCGCCCGCACGCTCGTTTCGTGGGTTAACTTAGGCGTATGGAGTTCATTCCAAGTCTAAGCATACGGAGTTCATTTCCAGTCTAAGATCGGATCGAACCGAGGGTTGCAGCAGCAGATGCTAGGCTCGGGCATGTGTTGGTGCCCCATTTTTCTTCGTCGGAGCATCGTCGGAGAACCTGACCGGCGGCATTGGGGTTCCGACGATCGGGGGGGCCGGGGGGGGTGTGCGCACATGATGTGTGATGGGTGCTGGTACTTGGCCCTTATATTGGCCCCCTATCCCTCATCAAACCTCAAGAACTCACACCCCATTAAAGAGCATTTGAGATTTTACAGATTTGCTACCAGTAGCCATTAAGGTGTCTGAAATGGGGACACTTTTTTCAAATGGTCACAAAATCTTGTACACTTCGAGTTTTTAGCTAAACTTTTTTGTGCATGCCAACAAAAATACAAGGATCACGTCTACTAAGTTTGGGGCCAAAAATCCTTCCGAAAAAATTTTAAAAAATCCTGAACCATAAAAAGTTTTAAAAATCATGAAAAATAGAAAATGAGTCGTCTTGCCATGAAACTTCACGTGAAGGCTTCAGTGACCATTGTATGAATTTACAAGCCATAAAAATGGAATTGGCACGTAGAAATATGAAGATGTGCCTAAACCCACCTACCACCCTATCGATCCACGGCTTGCACATCCCGTCTCTCTGGCCGACGTAGTGCCCACCCGCTCGCCTGCTCGTTCGTTGGTTGGCTTAGGCATACGGAGTTCATTCCCAATCTAAGATCGGACCAGCCCAAGGGTTGTAGCAGCAGGATCATCAGCACGCAAAGGGGGACCCGATCGATCCCCGGCTTGCGCATCCCACCCCTCTGGCTGGCTGAGCGCACGCACGCTTGTTTCGTGGGTTAACTTAGGCATACAGAGTTGATTCCCAGTCTAAGCATACGGAGTTCATTCCCAATCTAAGATCGGACCAGATCGAGAGTTGTGACAGCACATGCTGGGCTCGAGCATGTGCTGGTGCCGCATTTTTCTTCACCGAGGCACCATCGTCTGTGCATCGTCGGAGAACCTGACTGGCGACATTGGGGTTCCGGCGATCGGGTGGGCCGGGGGGTGTGCGCACATGATGTGTGATGGGTGTAGGTACTTGGCCCTTATATTGGCCCCCTAACCCTCACAAACCTCAAGAACTCACACCGCCATAAAGAGCATTTGAGATTTTACAGGCTTGCTGCCAGTAGCCATTAAGGTGTCTGAAATGGGGACACTTTTTTCAAATGGTCACAAAATCTTGTACACTTCGAGTTTTTTGCTGAATGTTTTTGTGCTTGCCAACAAAAATACAAAGATCATGTCTACAAAGTTTGGAGCCAAAAATCCTTCCAAAAAAATTTTAAAAAATCTCGAACCGCAAAAAGTTTCAAAAATCGTGAAAAATAGAAGACGAGTCGTCTTGCCATGAAACTTCACGGGAAGGCTTAACGGACAATTGTATGAATTTAAAAGCCATAAAAATGGCATTGGCATGCAGAAATTTGAAGATCCCTGGCTTGCGCATCCCGTCCTTCTGGCCGGCTGAGCGCCCGCACGCTCGTTTCGTGGGTTCACTTAGGCATATGGAGTTCATTCCCAGTCTTAGCATACGGAGTTCATTCCCAGTGTAAGATTGGATCAGACCGAGGGTTGTTGCAGCAAATGCTAGGCTCGAGCATGTGCTGGTGCCACATTTTTCTTCGTCGGGGCACCATCGTCGGAGAACCTGACCGACGGCATGGGGTTTCGGCGATCGGGGGGCCGGGGAGGGTGTGTGCACATGATGTACGGTGGGTGCTTGTACTTGGCCCTTATATTGGCCCCCTATCCGTCATCAAACCTCGAGAATTCACACCCCCTTAAAGAGCATTTGAGATTTTACAGGTTTGCTGCCAGTAGCCATTAAAGTGTCCGAAATGGGGACACTTTTTTCAAATGGTCACAAAATCTTGTACACTTCGAGTTTTTAACTGAATTTTTTTTTGCATGCCAACAAAAATACAATGATCACGTCTACCAAGTTTGGGGCTAAAACTCCATCCGAAAAAATTTTAAAAAATCTCGAACCGCAAGAAGTTTTGAAAATCATGAAAAATAGAAAACGAGTCGTCTTGCGATGAAACTTCACGTGAAGGCTTAAGAGACCATTGTATGAATTTACAAGCCATAAAAATGGCATTGGCTTGCAGAAATATGAAGATCCCCAGTTTGCGCATCCTGCCCCTCTGGCCGGCTGAGCGCCCGCACGCTCGTTTTGTGGGTTTACTTAGGCATATGGAGTTCATTCCCAGTCTAAGCATACGGAGTTCATTACCAGTCTAAGATCGGTCCGGACCGAGGGTTGCAGCAGCACATTCTGGGCTTGAGCATGTGCTGGTGCCGCATTTTTCTTCGTCGGGGCACCATCGTCGGAGCATCGTCGGAGAACCTGACTGGCGGCATGGGGTTTCGACGATCGGGGGGCCGGGGAGGGTGTTTGCACATGATGTGCGGTGGGTGCAGGTACTTGGCCCTTATATTGGCCCCCTATCCATCATCAAACCTCGAGAACTCACACCCCCTTAAAGAGCATTTGATATTTTACCAGTTTGCTGCCAGTAGCCATTAAAGTGTCCGGAATGGGGACACTTTTTTCAAATGGTCACAAAATCTTGTACAGTTCGAGTTTTTAGCTGAATGTTTTTGTGCATGCCAACAAAAATACAAGGATCACGTCTACCAAGTTTGGGGCCAAAACTCCTTCCAAAAAAATTTTAAAAAACCCCGAACCGCAAAAAGTTTTGAAAATCGTGAAAAATAGAAAATGAGTCGTCTTGCCATGAAACTTCATGTGACGGCTTAAGGGACCATTGTATGAATTTACAAGCCATAAAAATGGCATTGGGATGTAGAAATATGAAGATGTGCCTAAACCCACCTACCAACCTATCGATCCACGGCATGCGCATCCCGTCTCTCTGGCTGGCATAGTGCCCGCACGCCCGCCCGCCCGCCCGCTTCTTTCGTCGGTTGGCTTAGGCATACAGAGTTCATTCCCAGTCTAAGTTTGGACCAGATCGATGGTTGCGGCAGCAGGATCGACAGCACACAAAGGGGGACCCGACCGGTCCCCAGCTTGCGCATCCCGCCCCTATGGCCGGTTGAGCACCAGCATGCTTGTTTCATGGGTTGACTTAGGCATACGGAGTTCATTCCCAGTCTAAGATTGGATTGGACCGAGGGTTGCAACAGCACATGCTGGGATCGAGCATGTGCTGGTGCCACATTTTTCTTCGCGAGGCACCATCGCTGTAACATCACCAGAGAACCTGACAGGCGGTATTGGGGTTCCGACGATCGGGGGCCATGGGGTGTGCGCACATGATGTGCGATGGGTGCTGGTACTTGGCACTTATATTGGCCCCCTATCCCTCATCAATCCTCGAGAACTCACACCCCCTTTAAAAAGCATTTGAGATTTTACAAGTTTGCTACCAGTAGCCATTAAAGTGTCTGAAATGGGGACACTTTTTTCAAATGGTCACAAAATATTGTACACTTCGAGTTTTTAGCTGAATTTTTTTGTTCATGCCAACAAAAATACAAGTATCAAGTCTACCAAGTTTACGGCCAAAACATTTTTCAAAAAAATTTTAAAAAATCCCGAACCGTAAAAAGTTTCAAAAATCATGAAAAATAGAAAACGAGTCATCTTGCTATGAAACTTCACGTGAAGGCTTGAGGGACCATTGTATGAATTTACAAGCCATAAAAATGGCATTGGCATGCAGAAATATGAAGATGTGCCTAAACCCACTTACCACCCTATCGATCCACGGCTTGCGCATCCCGTCTCTCTGGCCGACGTAGTGCCCGCCCATCCGCCTGCACGCTCGTTTTGTCGGTTGGCTTGGGCATAAGGAGTTCATTCCCAGTCTAAGATTGAACCAGACCAAGGGTTGTGGCAGTAGGATCGGTAGCACGCAGAGGGGGACCCGGTCGATCCCCGGCTTGTGCATCCCGCCCCTCTGGCCGACTGAGCGCTCGCACACTTGTGTTATGGGTTGACTTAAGCATACGGAGTTCATTCCCAGTCTAAGCATACGGAGTTCATTCCCAGTCTAAGATCGGATTGGACCAATGGTTGTGGCAGCACATGCTGGGCTCGAGCATTTGCTGGTGCCGCATTTTTCTTCACTGGGGCACCATCGTCGGAGAACCTGACCGACGGTACTGGCATCTAGCGATCGGGGGGGACGAGGGGGTGTGCGCACATGATGTGCGATGGGTACTGGTACTTGGCCCTTATATTGGCCCCCTATCCCTCATCAATCCTCGAGAACTCACACCCCCTTAAAGAGCATTGGAGATTTTACAAGTTTGCTACCAGTAGCCATTAAAGTGTCTGAAATGGGGGCACTTTTTTCAAATGGTCACAAAATGTTGTACACTTTGAGTTTTTAGCTGAATTTTTTTGTTCATGCCAACAAAAATACAAGTATCAAGTCTACCAAGTTTACGGCCAAAACATTTTTCAAAAAAATTTTAAAAAATCCCGAACCGTAAAAAGTTTCAAAAATCATGAAAAATAGAAAACGAGTCGTCTTGCTATGAAACTTCACGTGAAGGCTTGAGGGACCATTGTATGAATTTACAAGCCATAAAAATGGCATTGGCATGCAGAAATATGAAGATGTGCCTAAACCCACTTACCACCCTATCGATCCACGGCTTGCACATCCCGTCTCTCTGGCCGACGTAATGCCCGCCCATCCGCCTGCACGCTCGTTTTGTCGGTTGGCTTGGGCATACGGAGTTCATTCCCAGTCTAAGATTGAACCAGACCAAGGGTTGTGGCAGTAGGATCGGTAGCACGCAGAGGGGGACCCGGTCGATCCTCGGCTTGTGCATCCCGCCCCTCTGGCCGGCTGAGCGCTCGCACACTTGTGTTATGGGTTGACTTAAGCATACGGAGTTCATTCCCAGTCTAAGCATACGGAGTTCATTCCCAGTCTAAGATCGGATTGGACCAATGGTTGTGGCAGCACATGCTGGGCTCGAGCATTTGCTGGTGCCGCATTTTTCTTCGCTGGGGCACCATCGCCGGAGAACCTGACCGACGGCACTGACTTCTAGCGATCGGGGGGGACGAGGGGGTGTGCGTACATGATGTGCGATGGGTGCTGGTACTTGGCCCTTATATTGGCTCCCTATCCCTCAACAAATCTCGAGAGCTCACACCCCCTTAAAGAGCATTTGAGATTTTACAGGTTTGCTGTCAGTAGCCATTAAAGTGTCTGAAACGGGGACACTTTTCTCAAATCGCCACAAAATCTTGTACACTTCTAGTTTTTAGCTGACTTTTTTTTGTATGCCAACAAAAATACAAGGATCACATCTACTAAGTTTGGGGCCAAAACTCCTTCCGAAAAAATTTTAAAAAATCCTGAACCATAAAAAGTTTTGAAAATCATGAAAAATAGAAAACGAGTCGTCTTGCCATGAAACTTCACGTGAAAGCTTAAGGGACCATTGTATGAATTTACAAGCCATAAAAATGGGATTGGCATGCAGAAATATGAAGATGTGCCTGAACCCACCTACCGACCTATCGATCCACGGCCTGCGCATCCCGTCTCTCTGGCCGACATAATGCTCGCCTGCCTGCCTGCTTGTTCGTTTCGTCGGTTGGCTTAGGCATACGGAGTTCATTCCAAGTCTAAGATCAGACGAGATCGAGGGTTACGACAGCAGGATCGACAACACGTAGAGGGGGACCCGACCGATCCCAGGCTTGCGCATCCCGTCCCTCTGGCCAGCTAAACACCCGCACGCTTGTTTCGTGGGTTGACTTAGGCATACATAGTTCATTCCCAGTCTAAGCATACAAAGTTCATTCCCAGTCTAAGATTGGACCAGACAGAGGGTTGCGACAGTACATGCTGGGCTCGGGCATGTCCTGGTGCCGCATTTTTCTTTGCCGGGGGCACCATCGCCGGAGCATAGTCGGAGAACCTGACCGGCGGCATTGGGGTTTCGGCGATCGGGGGGGCCGGGGGTGGTGTGCGCACATGATGTGCGATTGGTGCTGGTACTTGGCCCTTATATTGGCCCCCTATCCCTCATCAAACCTTGAGAACTCACAACCCCTTAAAGAGCATTTGAGATTTTACAGGTTTGCTGCCAGTAGCAATTAAAGTGTCTGAAATGGAGACATTATTTTCAAATGGTCACAGAATCTTGTACACTTCGAGTTTTTAGCTGAATTTTTTTGTGGATGCCAACAAAAATACAAGGATCACGTCTACCATGTTTGGGGCCAAAACTCCTTGCAAAAAAATTTTAAAATATCCCGAACCATAAAAAGTTTCAAAAATCGTGAAAAATAGAAAACGAGTCGTCTTGCCATGAAACTTAACGTGAAGGCTTAAGGGACCATTTTGTGAATTTACAAGCCATAAAAATGGCATTGGAATGTGGAAATATGAAGATGTGCCTAAACCCACCTACCACCCTATCGATCCACGGCTTGCGCATCCCCCCTCTCTGGCCGGCGCAGTGCCCGCCCTCCCGTCCACCCGTTCGTTTCGTCAGTTGGCTTAGGCATACGAAGTTCATTCCCAGTCTAAGATCATACGGGACATAGGGTTGTGGCAGCAGGATTGGCAGCAAGCAGAGGGGGACCAGGTCGATCCTCGGCTTGCGCAACCCGCCCCTCTGGCCGACTGAGCGCCCGTACACTCGTTTCGTGGGTTGACTTAGGCATACGGAGTTCATTCCCAGCCTAAGCATAAGCAGTTCATTCCCAGTCTAAGATCGGACTAGATCGAGGGTTACGGCAGCACATGCTGGGCTCGGGCATGTGCCGGTGCCACATTTTTCTTCGTCAGAGCACCATCGTCGGAGCATCGCAAGAGAACCTGACCGACAGCATTAGGGTTCCGATGATCGGGGTGGCTGGGGGGTGGGGGTGTGCGCACATGATGTGTGATGGGTGCTGGTACTTGGCCCTTATATTGGCCCCCTATCACTCATCAAACCTTGAGAACTCACAACCCCTTAAAGAGCATTTGAGATTTTACAGGTTTGCTGCCAGTAGCAATTAAAGTGTCTGAAATGGAGACATTTTTTTCAAATGGTCACAGAATCTTGTACACTTCGAGTTTTTAGCTGAATTTTTTTGTGGATGCCAACAAAAATACAAGGATCACGTCTACCATGTTTGGGGCCAAAACTCCTTGCAAAAAAATTTTAAAATATCCCGAACCATAAAAAGTTTCAAAAATCGTGAAAAATAGAAAACGAGTCGTCTTGCCATGAAACTTAACGTGAAGGCTTAAGGGACCATTTTGTGAATTTACAAGCCATAAAAATGGCATTGGAATGTGGAAATATGAAGATGTGCCTAAACCCACCTACCACCCTATCGATCCACGGCTTGCGCATTCCGTCTCTCTGGCCGGTGTAGTACCCTTCCACCCGTCTGCCCGTACGTTTTCCCAGAGTGTTGGCCTAGGCATACGAAGTTCATTCCCAGTCTAAGATCTGACCGGATCAGCAGGATCGGTAGCACGCAGAAGGGGACCCGGTCGATCCCCAGCTTTCGTATCCCGCCCCTCTGGTCGGCTAAGCGCCCGCACGCTTGTTTCATGCATTGACTTAGGCATACAGAGTTCATTCCCAGTCTAAGCATACGGAGTTCATTCCCAATCTAAGATAAGACCGGAGTGAGGGTTACGGCAGCACATGCTGGGCTCGGGCATGTGCTGGTGTCGCATTTTTGTTCGTCGGGGTACCATCGCCAGAGAAGTTGACCGACGACATTGGGGTTCCGACGATCGGGGGGCCAGGGGGGGTGTGCGCACATAATGTGCGATGGGTGCTGGTTCTTGGCCCTCATATTGGCCCCCTATCCCTCATCAAACTGTGAGAACTCACACCCTCTTAAAGTGCATTTGAGATTTTACAGGTTTGCTGCCAGTAGCCATTAAAGTGTCTGAAATGGGGGCACTTTTTTCAAATTGTCACAAAATCTTGTACACTTCCAGTTTTTAGCTGAATTATTTTGTGCATGCCAACAAAAATACAAGGATCACGTCTACCAAGTTTGGGGCTAAAACTCCTTTCAAAGAAATTTTAAAAAATCTCGAACCTTAAAAAGTTTTAAAAATCATGAAAAATAGAAAACGAGCCGTCTTGCCATGAAACTTCACGTGAAGGCTTAAGGAACCATTGTATGAATTTACAAGCCATAAAAATGGCATGGGCATGCAGAAATATGAAGATGTGCCTAAACCCACCTACCACCCTATCGACCCACCTACCACCCTATCGATCCACGGCTTGCGCATCCTGTCTCTCTGGGCGACGTAGTGCCAGCCCGTTTGTTTTGTCGGTTGGCTTAGGCGTACGGAATTCATTCCCAGTCTAAGATTGAATCAGATGGAGGGTTACTGTAGCAGGATCGACAGCATGCAGTGGGGGACCCGATCGATCCCCGGCTTACGCATCCCGCCCCTCTGGCCGGCTGAGCGCCCGCACGCTCGTTTCGTGGGTCGACTTAGGCATATGGAGTTCATTCCCAGTGTAAGCATACGAAGTTCATTCCCAGTATAAGATTGGACCGGACCGAGGGATGCGGCAACACATGCTAGGCTCGGGCATGTGCTGGTGCTGAATTTTTCTTCGTCGTGGCACCATCGCCGGAGAAACTGACCAGCGGGATTTGGGTTCTGACGATCGGGGGGGCCGAGAGGGGGTGTGCGCACATGATGTGCGATGGGTGCTGGTACTTGGCCCTTATATGGGCCCCCTATCCCTCATCAAACCTCAAGAACTCACAACCCCTTAAAGAGCATTTGAGATTTTATAGGTTTGCTGCCAGTAGCCATGAAAGTGTCTAAAATGGGGACACTTTTTTCAAATGGTCACAAAATCTTGTACACTTCGAGTTTTTAGCTGAATTTTTTTGTGCATGCCAAAAAAAATACAAGGATCACGTCTACCAAGTTTGGGGCAAAAACTCCTTCCGAAAAAATTTTAAAAAATCTCGAACCGTAAAAAGTTTCAAAAATCGTGAAAAATAGAAAATGAGTCGTCTTGCCATGAAACTTCACGTGAAGGCTTAAGGGACCATTGTATGAAATTACAAGCCATAAAAATGGCATTGCCATGCAGAAATATGAAGATGTGGTTAAACCCACCTACCACCGTATCGATCCACGGCTTACACGTCTCGTCTCTCTAGCCGGCGTAGTGCCCGCCCGCCCGCTCATTTCATCGGTTGGCTTAGGCATACGGAGTTCATTCCTAGTCCAAGATCAGATCGGACCGAGGGTTGTGGCAACAGGATCGGTAGCACACAGAGGGGGACCCGGCCGATCCCCGACTTGTGCATCCCACCCCTCTGGCCGGATGAGCACCCGCACACTCGTTTCGTGGGTTGACTTAGGCATACGGAGTTCATTCCCAGTCTAAGATCGGACCAGACCGAGGGTTACGGCAACACATGTTGGGCTCAATCATGTGCTAGTGCAGCATTTTTCTTCGCCGGGGAACCATCGCCGGAGAACTTGACCAATGGCATTGGGGTTCCGACGATCGGGGCAGCCGGGGGGCTGTGCGCGCATAATGTGTGATGGGTGCTGGTACTTGGCCCTCATATTGGCCCCCTATCCCTCATCAAACCTCGAAAACTGACACCCCCTTAAAGAACATTTGAGATTTTTCTTCGTCGGGGCACCATCATCGGAGCATCGCATGAGAACCTGACCGGTGGCATTGGGGTTCCGGTGATCGGGGGGGCCGGGGGTGTGTGCGCACATGATGTGCGATGGGTGCTGGTACTTTGCCCTTATATTGGTCCCCTATCCCTCATCAAACCTTGAGAACTCACACCCCCTTAAAGAGCAATTGAGATTTTACAGGATTGCTGCCAGTAGCCATTAAAGTGTCTGAAATGGGGACACTTTTTCCAAATGGTAACAAAATCTTGTACACTTCAAGTTTTCAGCTGAATTTTTTTGTGCATCCCAAAAAAACTACAAGGATCACGTCCACCAAGTTTGGGGCTAAAACTCCTTCCGAAAAAATTTTAAAAAATTTCGAACCATAAAAAGTTTCAAAAATCGTGAAAAATAAAAAAGGAGTCGTCTTGCCAACAAACTTCACGTGAAGGCTTAAGGGACCATTGTATGAATTTACAAGCCATAAAAATGTCATTGGCATGCAGAAATATGAAGATGTGCCTAAACCCACCTACCACCCTATCGATCCACGGCTTGTGCATCCCGTCTCTCTGGCCGACGTAGTGCCCGCACGCCCGTCCGCTCGTTTCATCGGTTGGCTTAGGCATACGGAGTTCATTCCCAGTCTAAGATCCGACCAAACCGAGGGCTGCAGTGGTAGGATCGGTAGCACGTAGAGTGGGACCTGACCAATCATCGGCTTGCACATCCCGTCCCTCTGGTCGACTGAGCGCCTGCACGCTCGTTTCGTGGGTTGACTTAGGCATACGGAGTTCATTCGCAGTCTAAGCAAACAGAGTTCATTCCCAGCCTAAGATCGGATCGGACCAAGGGTTGTGGCAACTCATGCTGGGCTCGGGCATATGCTGGTGCCGCATTTTTCTTCGTCGGGGCACCATCATCGGAGCATCATCGGAGAACCTAACCCGCGACATTGGGGTTCTGGCGGTCGAGGGGGCCGGGGGGTGTGCGCACATGATGTGTGATGGGTGCTGGTACTTGGCCCTTATATTGGCCCCCTATACCTCATCAAACCTCGAGAACTCACACCCCCTTAAAGAGCATTTGAGATTTTACAGGTTTGCTGCCAGTAGCCATTAAAGTGTCTGAAATGGGGACACTTTTTTCAAATGGTCACAAAATCTTGTACACTTCGAGTTTTTAGCTAAATATTTTTGTGCATGCCAACAAAAATACAAGGATCACGTCTACCAAGTTTGGTGCTAAAACTCCTTCCGAAAAAATTTTAAAAAATCTCGAATCGTAAAAAGTTTCAAAAATCTTGAAAAATAGAAAACGAGTCGTCTTGCCATGAAACTTCACGTGAAGGCTTAAGGGACCATTATATGAATTTACAAGCCATAAAAATGTCATTGGCATGCAGAAATATGAAGATGTGCCTAAACCCACCTACCACCCTATCGATCCACGGCTTGCGCATCCTGTCTCTCTGGCTGACGTAGTGCCCGCCTGCCCGCCTGCTCATTTCGTCGGTTGGCTTAGGCATATGGAGTTCATTCCCATTCTAAGATCGGACCCGATCAGGGGTTGTGGTAGCAAGATCGGTAGCACGCAGAGGGGGACCCAGCCGATCCCCAACTTGCGCATCCCGCCCCACTGGCCGGCTGAGCGCCAGCACGCTCGTTTCGTGGGTTGACTTAGGCATACAGAGTTCATTCCCAGCCTAAGCATACAAAGTTCATTCCTAGTCTAAGATCAGACCGAACCGAGGGTTGCGACAGCACATGCTGGGCTCGGGCATGTGCTGGTGCCGAAATTTTTCTTCGTGGGGGCACCTTCGCCGAAGCATCAACGGAGAACCTGATCGGCGGCTTTGGGGTTCTGGTGATCGGGGGGGCCGGGGGGGTGTGCGCACATGATGTGCGATGGGTGCTGGTACTTGGCCCTTATATTGGCCCCTTATCGCTCATCAAACCTCGAGAACTCACACCCCCTTAAATAGCATTTGAGATTTTACAGGTTTGCTACCAGTAGCCATTAAAGTGTCTGAAATGGGGACACTTTTTTTAAATGGTCACAAAATCTTGTACACTTCAATTTTTTAGCTAAATATTTTTGTGCATGCCAACAAAAATACAAGGATCACGTCTACCAAGTTTGGTGCTAAAACTCCTTCCGAAAAAACTTTAAAAAATCTCGAATCGTAAAAAGTTTCAAAAATCTTGAAAAATAGAAAACAAGTCATCTTGCCATGAAACTTCACGTGAAGGCTTAAGGGACCATTGTATGAATTTACAAGCCATAAAAATGTCATTGGCATGCAGAAATATGAAGATGTGCCTAAACCCACCTACCACCCTATCGATCCACGGCTTGCGCATCCTGTCTCTCTGGCTGACGTAGTGCCCGCCTGCCCGCCTGCTCGTTTCGTCGGTTGGCTTAGGCATATCGAGTTCATTCCCATTCTAAGATCAGACTGGATTAGGGGTTGTGGTAGCAGGATCGGCAGCACGCAGAGGGGGACCCAACCGATCCCCAACTTGCGCATCCCGCCCCACTGGCCGGCTGAGCACCCGCACGCTCGTTTTGTGGGTTGACTTAGGCATACGGAGTTCATTCCCAGCCTAAGCATACAAAGTTCATTCCCAGTCTAAGATCGGATCGGACCGAGGGTTGCGGCAGCACATGCTGGGCTCGGGCATGTGCTGGTGCCAAATTTTTCTTCGTCGGGGCACTTTCGCCGAAGCATCACCGGAGAACCTGATCGGCGGCTTTGGGGTTCTGATGATCGGGGGGGCCGGGGGGTGTGCGCACATGATGTACGATGGGTGCTGGTACTTGGCCCTTATATTGGCCCCCTAGCCCTCATCAAACCTCAAGAACTCGCACCCCCTTAAAGAGCATTTGAGATTTTATAGGTTTGCTACCAGTAGCCATTAAAGTGTCTGAAATTGGGACACTTTTTTCAAATGGTCACAAAATCTTGTACACTTCGAGTTTTTAGCTGAATATTTCTGTCCATGCCAACAAAAATACAAGGATCACATCTACCAAGTTTGGGGCAAAAACTCCTTCCGAAAAAATTTTAATAAATCCTGAACCACAAAAATTTTCAAAAATTATGGAAAATAGAAAACGAGTCGTCTTGCCATGAAACTTCACGTGAAGGCTTAAGGGACCATTGTATAAAGTTACAAGCCATAAAAATGGCATTGGCATGTAGAAATATGAAGATGTGCCTAAACCCACCTACCACCCTTTCGATCCACGGCTTGCGCATCCCGTCTCTCTGGCCAGCGTAGTGCCCGACCGCCCGCCCGCTCGTTTTGTTAGTTGGCTTAAGCATACGGAGTTCATTCCCAGTCTAAGATCAGACTGGACTGAGGGTTCCAGAAGTAGGATCGGCAGCACGCAGAGGGGGACCCGATCGATCCCCAGCTTGCGCATACCGCCCATCTGGTTGGCTGAGCCCCCGCACGCTCATTTCATGGGTTGACTTAGGCATGCAGAGTTCATTCCCAGTCTAAGCATACGGAGTTCATTCCTAATCTAAGATCGGACCGGATCGAGGGTTGTGGTAGCACATGCTGCGCTCGGGCATGTTCTGGTGTCGCATTTTTCTTCGTTGGGGCACCATCGTCGAAGAATCGCCGGAGAACCTGACCAGCAGCGTTGGGGTTCTAATGATGCGTGATGGGTGCTGGTACTTGGCCCTTATATTGGCCCCCCTATCCCTCATCAAACCTCGAGAACTCACACCCCCGTAAAGAGCATTTGAGATTTTACAGGTTTGCTGCTAGTAGCCATTAAAGTGTCTAAAATGGGGACACTTTTTTTCAAATGGTCACAAAATCTTGTACACTTCGAGATTTTAGCTGAATGTTTTTGTGCATGCCAACAAAAATACAAGGATCACATCTACCAAGTTTGGGGCCAAAACACTTTCCGAAAAAATTTTAAAAAATACCGAACCGCTAAAAGTTTTGAAAATTGTGAAAAATAGAAAACGAGTCGTCTTGCCATGAAACTTCACGTGAAGGCTTAAGGGACCATTGTATGAATTTACAAGCCATAAAAATGGCATTGGCATGTAGAAAGATGAAGATGTGCCTAAACCCACCTACCACCCTATCGATCCACGGCTTGCGCATCCCGTCTCTCTGGCGGACGTAGTGCCCACCCGCCCGCCTGCACGCTCGTTTCGTCGGTTGGCTTAGGCATATGGAGTTCATTCCCAGTCTAAGATCAAACTGGACCAAGGGTTGTGACAGCAGGATCGGCAACATGCAGAGGGGGACCCAGCCAATCCCCAGCTTGCACATCCCGCCCCTCTGGCCGGCTGAGCGCCCGCATGCTCGTTTCGTGGGTTGACTTAGGCATACGGAGTTCATTCCCTGTCTAAGCATACGGAGTTCATTCCAGTCTAAGATCGGACCAGACCGAAGGTTGCCTCAGCACATGCTGGGCTCGGGCATGTGCTGGTGCCACTTTTTTCTTTGCCGGGGCACCATCCTCGGAGCATCGCCGAAGAACCTGACCGGCGGCATTAGGGTCCGATGATCCGAGGGGCCGGCGGGGTGTGCGCACATGATGTGCGATGGGTGCTGGTACTTGGCCCTTATATTGGCCCCCTATCCCTCATCAAACCTCGAGAACTCACACCCCCGTAAAGAGCATTTGAGATTTTACAGGTTTGCTGCTAGTAGCCATTAAAGTGTCTAAAATGGGGACACTTTTTTCAAATGGTCACAAAATCTTGTACACTTCGAGTTTTTGGCTGAATTTTTTTGTGCATGCCAACAAAAATACAAGGATCACTTCTACCAAGTTTGGGGCCAAAAATCCTTCCGAAAAAATTTAAAAAAAATCCCGAACCACAAAAAGTTTTCAAAATCATGAAAAATAGAAGTCGTCTTGCCATGAAACTTCACGTGAAGGCTTAAGGGACCATTGTATGAATTTACAAGCCAAAAAAATGGCATTGGCATGCAGAAATTTGAAGATGTGCCTAAACCCACCAACCACCCTATCGATCCATGCCTTGCGCATCCCATCTCTCTAGCCGGCGTAGCACCTGCCCGCCCGCTCGCTCGTTCGTTTCGTCGGTTGGCTTAGGCATACAGAGTTCATTCCCAGTCTAAGATCGGACCAGACCGAGGGTTACGACGGCAGAATCGGTAGTACGCAGAGGGGGACCCGACCGATCCTCAGCTTTTGCATCATGCCCTCTTGCTGGCTGAGCGCCCGCACGCTCGTTTCGTGGGTTGACTTAGGCATACGGAGTTCATTCCCAGTCTAAGCATACGGAGTTCATTCCCAGTCTAAGATCAGATCGGAACGAGGGTTACGGCAGTAGGATCGGTAGTGCGCAAAAGAAGACCCGGTCGATCCTCGGCTTGCGCATCCCATCCCTCTAGTCGGTTGGGCACCTGCACGCTCGTTTCTTGGGTTGACTTAGGCATACGGAGTTCATTCCCAGTCTAACACATGCTGGGCTCGGGCAAGTGCTAGTGTCGCATTTTTCTTCGTCGGAGCATCGTCGGAGAACCTGACCGACGACGTTGGGGTTCCGGCGATTGGGGAGGCCGGAGGGGTGTGCGCACATCATGTGCGATGGGTTCTGGTTCTTGGCCCTCATATTGGCCCCCTATCCCTCAGCAAACCTCAAGAACTCACACCCCCTTAAAAAGCATTTGAGATTTTACAGGTTTGCTGCCAGTAGCCATTAAAGTGTCTGAAATGGGGACAACTTTTTTCAAATGGTCACAAAATCTTGTACACTTCGAGTTTTTAGCTGAATGCTTTTGTGCATGCCAACAAAAATACAAGGATCACGTCTACCAAGTTTGGGGCCAAAACTCCTTCCGAAAAAATTTTAAAAATCTCGAATTACAAAAAGTTTCAAAAATCGTGAAATATAGAAAACGAGTCGTCTTGCCATGAAACTTCACGTGAAGGCTTAAGGGACCATTGTATGAATTTACAAGCCATAAAAATGGATTGGCATGCAGAAATATGAAGATGTGCCTAAACCCACCTACCACCCTATCGATCCACGGCTTGCGCATCCCGTCTCTCTGGCCGACGTAGTGCCCGCCCGCCCACTCGTTCGCTTGTTTCGTCGGTTGGCTTAGGCATACGGAGTTCATTCCTAGTCTAAGATCGGATCGGACCGAAGGTTGTGGCAGCAGGATCGGAAGCACATAGAGGGGACCCAACCGATCCCCGGCTTACGCATCCCGCCCCTCTGGCCGGCTGAGCGCCCGCACACTCGTTTCGTGGGTTGACATAGGCATATTGATTTCATTCCCAGTCTAAGCATACGGAGTTCATTCCCTGTCTAAGATCGGACCGGACCGAGGGTTGCAGCAGCACATGTTGGGCTCGGGCATGTGCTAGTGCCACATTTTTCTTCGTCGGGGCACCATTGTCGGATCATCGTCGGAGAACCTGACCGACGGCATTGGGGTTCCGACGATCGGGGGGCCGGGGGGTGTGCGCACATGATGTGCGATGGGTGCTGGTATTTGGCCCTTATATTGGCCCCCTATCCCTCATCAAACCTCGAGAACTCAGACCCCCTTAAAGAGCATTTGAGATTTTATAGGTTTGCTGCCAGTAGCAATTAAAGTGTCTAAAATGGGGACACTTTTTTCAAATGGTCACAAAATCTTGTACACTTCGAGTTTTTAGCTGAATTTTTTTGTGCATGCCAACAAAAATACGAGGATCACGTCTACCAAGTTTGGGGCCAAAACCCTTTCGAAAAAATTTTAAAAAATCTTGAACCACAAAAGTTTCAAAAATCGTAAAAATAGAAATCGAGTCGTTTTGCCATGAAACTTCGCGTGAAGGCTTAAGGGACCATTGTATGAATTTACAAGCCATAAAAATGGCATTGGCACGTAGAAATATGAAGATGTGCCTAAACCCACCTACCACCATATCGATCCATGGCTTGCGAATCCCGCCTCTCTGCCGACGTAGTGCCCGCCAGCCCGTCCGCCCGCTCGTTTCGTCGGTTGCCTTAGGCATCCAGAGTTCATTCCCAGTCTAAGATTGGATCAGACCGAGGGTTGCGACAGCAGGATCGGCAGCACATGATGTGCGATGGGCACTGGTACTTGGCCCTTATATTGGCCCCCTATCACTCATCAAACCTCCAGAACTCACACCCCCTTAAAGAGCATTTGAGATTTTACAGGTTTGCTGCTAGTAGCCATTAAAGTGTCTGAAATGGGGAAACTTTTTTGAAATGGTCACAAAATCTTGTACACTTCGAGTTTTTAGCTGAATTTTTTTGTGCATGCCAACAAAAATACAAGGCTAACGTCTACCAACTTTATGACCAAAACTCCTTCCGAAAAAATTTTAAAAAATCTCGAACAGCAAAAAGTTTCAAAAATCGTGAAAAATAGAGAATGAGTCATCTTGCCATGAAACTTCACGTGAAGGCTTAAGGGACCATTGTAAGAATTTACAAGCCATAAAAATGGCATTGGCACGCAGAAATATGAAGATGTGCCAAAACCCACCAACCACCCTATCGATCCACGGCTTTCGTATCTCGTCCGATGTAGCGCCCGCCCGTCCGCCCGTTCGTTTCATCGGTTGGCTTAGGCATACGAAGTTCATTCCCAGTCTAAGATCAAACCAGACCGAGGGTTGCGGCAGTAGGATTGGCAGCATGTAGAGGGGGACCCGGTCGATCCCCAGCTTGTGCATCCCACCCCTATGGTCGATTGAACGCCCGCACGCTCGTTTTGTGGGTTGACTTAGGCATATGGAGTTCATTCCCAGTCTAAGATTGGACCAGACCGAGGGTGGCAGCAGCATATGCTGGGCTTAGACATGTGTTGGTGCCTCATTTTTCTTCGTCGGGACACCATCGTCGGAGCATCGTCGGAGAACCTGATCGACGACATTGGGGTTCCGACGATCGGGGAGGCCGAAGGGGTGGGTGTGTGCACATGATGTATGATGGGTGCTGGTACTTGGTCCTTATATTGGCCCCTTATCCCTCATCAAACCTCGAGAACTCACACCCCCTTAAAGAGCATTTGGGATTTTACAGGTTTGCTGCCAGTAGCAATTAAAGTGTCTGAAATGGGGACACTTTTTTCGAATGATCACAAAATCTTGTACACTTCGAGTTTTTAGCTGAATTTTTTTTTGCATGCCAACAAAAATACAAGGATCACGTCTACCAAGTTTGGGGCCAAAACGCCTTCCGAAAAAATTTTAAAAAATCTCGAATTGTAAAAAGTTTTGAAAATCGTGAAAAATAGAAAACGAGTCGTCTTGCCATGAAACTTCACGTGAAGGCTTAAAGGACCATTGTATGAATTTACAAACCATAAAAATGCCATTGGCATGCAAAAATATGAACATCTGCCTAAGCCCACCTACCACCTATCGATCCATGGCTTGCGCATCCTGTCTCTCTGGCCGGTGTAGTGCCCGATCGCCCGCCCGCCTGCCCGCTCGTTTCGTCGGTTGGCTTAGGCATACGGAGTTCATTCCCTATCTAAGATCATACCGAACCGAGGGTTGCAGCAGTAGGATCGGTACCACGTAGAGGGGGACCCAGCAAATCCCCAACTTGCGCATCCTGCCCCTCTGGCTGGCTGAGCACCCGCACGCTCGTTTCGTAGGTTGACTTAAGCATGCGGAGTTCGTTCCCAATCTAAGCATACGGACTTCATTCGTAGTCTAAGATTGGACCGGACCGAGGGTTACAGCAGCACATGCTGGGCTCGGGCATGTGTTGGTGCCACTTTTTTCTTCGCACGGGCACCATCACCGGAGTATCATCGGAGAACTTGACCGACGGCATTGGGGTTTCGGCGATCGGGGGCCGGGGGGTGTGTGCACATGATGTGCGATGGTTGCTGGTACTTGGCCCTTATATTGGCCCCCTATCCCTCATCAAACATTGAGAACTCACACCCCCTTAAAGAGCATTTGAGATTTTACAGGTTTGCTACCAGTAGCCATTAAAGTGTCTGAATTGGGGACACTTTTTTCAAATGGTCACAAAATCTTATACACTTCGAGTTTTTAGCTGAATTTTTTTGTGCATGCCAACAAAAATACAAGGATCACGTCTACCAAGTTTGGGGCTAAAACTCCTTCCGAAAAAATTTTAAAAACTCTCGAACCGTAAAAAGTTTTGAAAATCGTGAAAAATAGAAAACGAGTCCTCTTGCCATGAAACTTCACGTGAAGCCTTAAGGGACCATTGTATGAATTTACAAGCCATAAAAATGGCATTGGTAAGCAAAAATATGAAGATGTGCCTAAGCCTACTTGCCACCCTATCGACCCACGGCTTGTGCATGCCGTCTCTCTGGCCGACATAGTGCTCGCCCACCCGCTCGTTTCATCGGTTGGCTTAGGCATACAGAGTTCATTCCCAGTCTAAGATCAAACCAGACTGAGGGTTGCGGTAGCAGGATCGGTTACATGCAAAAGGGGACCGACCCGATCCCCAGCTTGCGCATCCTGCCCCTCTGGCCGGCTGAGCACCCGCACGCTACTTTCGTGGGTTGGCTTATGCATACGGAGTTCATTCCCATGCTAGGCTCGGGCATGTGCTGGTGCCGTATTTTTCTTTGCTGGGGCACCATCGTCGAAGAACCTGACCGACGGCATTGGGGTTCCGGCGATCGGACGGGCCGGGGGGATGGGTGGGCGCACATGATGTGTGATGGGTGCTGGTACTTGGCCCTTATATTGGCCCCCTATCCCTCATCAAACCTTGAGAACACAAACCCCCTTAAAGAGCATTTGAGATTTTACAGGTTTGCCGCCAGTAGCCATTAAACTGTCTGAAATGGGGACACTTTTTTCAAATGGTCACAAAATCTTGTACACTTCGATTTTTTAGCTGAATTTTTTTGTGCATGCCAAAAAAAATACAAGGATCACTTCTACCAAGTTTGGGGCTGAAACTCCTTCCGAAAAAATTTTAAAAAAATATTGAACCACAAAAAGTTTTCAAAATCATGAAAAATAGAAGTCGTCTTGCCATGAAACTTCACGTGAAGGCTTAAGGGACCATTGTATGAATTTACAAGCTATAAAAATGGCATTGGCAGGCAGAAATATGAAGATGTACCTAAACCCACCTACCACCCTATCGATCCACTGCTTGCGCATCCCGTCTCTCTGGCCGGTGCAGTGCCCGCCCGCCCGCCCAGCCGCTCGTTTCGTCAGTTGGCTTAGGCATACAGAGTTCATTCCCAGTCTAAGGTCAGTTCGACTGACGATTGCAGCAGCAGGATCGACAGCACTCAGAGAGGGACCCGGCTGATCCCCGGCTTGCGCATTGCGCCCCTCTGGCGGCTGAGCGCCCGTACGCTCGTTCCATGGGTTGACTTAGGCATAGGAGTTCATTCCCAGTCTAAGATCAGAACAGACTAAGGGTTACGGCAGCACATGATGGGCTCGGGCATGTGCTGGTGCCACATTTTTCTTCATCGGGGCACCATCACTGGAGCATCGCCGGAGAACCTGATCGACGGCACTGGGTTCCGGCGATCGGGGGGGCTAGGGGGTGTGCGCACATGATGTGTGATGGGTGCTGGTACTTGGCCCTTATGTTGGCCTCCTATCCCTCATCAAACCTCGAGAACTCACACCCCCTTAAAGAGCATTTGAGATTTTACAGGTTTGCTGCCAGTAGACATTAAAGTGTCTGAAATGGGGACACTTTTTTCAAATGGTCACAAAATCTTGTACACTGCCAGTTTTTAGCTGAATTTTTTTGGGCATGCCAACAAAAATACAAGGATCATGTCTACCAAGTTTATGGCCAAAACTCCTTTCGAAAAAATTTTAAAAAATCCCGAACCGTAAAAAGTTTGAAAAATCGTAAAAAATAAAAAACGAGTCGACTTGCCATGAAACTTCACGTGAAGGCTCAAGGGACCATTGTATGAATTTACAAGCCATAAAAATGGCATTGGCACATAGAAATATGAAGATGTGCCTAAACCAACCTACCACCCTATCGATCCATGGCTTGCGCATCCCGTCTCTCTAGTCGGCGTAGTGCCTGCCCGCCCGCTCGTTTCATTGGTTAGCTTAGGCATACGGAGTTCATTCCCAGTCTAAGATCAGACCAGACTGAGGGTTGCTGCAGCACGATCGGCAGCACACAGAGGGGGACCCGGCCGATCCTCGGCTGAGCGCCCGCACGCTCGTTTCATGGGTTAACTTAGGCATACGGAGTTCATTCCCAGTCTAAGATCAGACCGGACCGAGGGTTGCGGCAGCACATGCTAAGCTCAAGCATGTGTTGGTGCCATATTTTTCTTCACCGGGGCACCATCGTCGGAGCATCGCCGAAAAACTTGACCGACGACATTAGGGTCCCGACGATAGGAGGGGCCGGGGGGGGTCTGCGCACATGAAGTGTGATGGGTGCTGGTACTTGGCCCTTATATTGGCCCCCTATCCCTCATCAAACCTCGAGAACTCAGACCCCCTTAAAGAGCATTTAAGATTTTACAGGTTTGCTACCAGTAGCCATTAAAGTGTCCGAAAAAGGGACACTTTTTTCAAATGGTCACAAAATCTTGTACACTTCGAGTTTTTAGTTGAATTTTTTTGTGCATGCCAAAAAAAATACAAGGATCACGTCTACAAAGTTTGGGGCAAAAAATCTTTCTGAAAAAATTTTAAAAAATCCCGAACTGTAAAAAGTTTTGAAAATCGTGAAAAATAGAAAACGAGTCGTCTTGCCATGAAACTTCACATGAAGGCTTAAGGGACCATTGTATGGATTTACAAGCCATAAAAATGGCATTGGCAGGCAGAAATATGAAGATGTGCCTAAACCCACCTACCACCCTACCGATCAACGGCTTGCTTATCCCGTCTCTCTGGCCGGCGTAGTGCCCACCCGCCACCCGCTCGTTTCGTCGGTTGCCTTTGGCATACGGAGTTCATTCCCAGTCTAAGATCAGACCGGACCGAGGGTTATGGTAGCAAGATCGGTAGCACGTAGAGGGGGACCCAACCGATCCTCAGCTTGCGCATGTCGCCCCTCTGGCTAGCTGAGCGCCCGCATGCTCGTTTCGTGGGTTGACTTAGGCATACAAAGTTCATTCCCAGTCTAAGCATATGGAGTTCATTCCCAGTCTAAGATCGGACCGGACCAAGGGTTGTGGCAGCACATGCTGGGCTCGGGCATGTGCTGGTGCCACATTTTTCTTCACCGGGGCACCACCGCCAGAGCATCATCGGAGAACCTGACTGACGGCATTAGGGTTCCAGTGATCAGGGGCCGGGGGGTGTACACACATGATGTGCGATGGGTGCTGGTACTTGGCCTTATATTGGCCCCTTATCCCTCATCAAACCTCGAGAACTCACGCCCCCTTAAAGAGCATTTGAGATTTTACAAGTTTGCTACCAGTAGCTATTAAAGTGTTTGAAATGGGCACACTTTTTTCAAATGGTCACAAAATCTTGTACACTTCAAGTTTTTAGCTTAATTTTTTTGTGCATGCCAACAAAAATACAAGGATCACGTCTACCAAGTTTGGTGCCAAAACACCTTCCCCAAAAATTTTAAAAAATCCCGAACCGTAAAAAGTTTTGAAAATCATGAAAAATAGAAAACGAGTCGTCTTGCCATGAAACTTCACTTGAAGGCTTAAGGGACCATTGTATGAATTTACAAGCCATAAAAATGGCGTTGGCACATAGAAATATGAAGATGTACCTAAACCCACCTACCACCCTATGGATCCACGCCTTGCGCATCCCGTCTCTCTGGCCGGCATAGTGCCCGCCCGCCCGCTCATTTCGTCGGTTGGCTTAGGCATACTGAGTTCATTCCCAGTCTAAGATTGGACCAGACCAAGGGTTGCAGCAGCACGCAGAGGGGGACCCGGTCGATCCCCGACTTGCACGTCCCGTCCCTCTGGCCGACTGAGCGCCCACACGCTCGTTTCGTGGGTTAACTTAGGCATACAGAGTTCATTCCCAGTCTAAGATCGGACCGGACTGAGGGTTGCGGCAGCACATGCTGCGCTTGGGCATGTGCTGGTGTGCATTTTTCTTCGCCGGGGCACCATCGCTGGAGCATCACTGGAGAACCTGACCGGCGGTATTGGGGTTCAGGCGATTGGAGGGGTCGGGGGGCATTGTGCACACATGATGTTTGATGGGTGCTGGTACTTGGCCCTTATATTGGTCCCCTATCCCTCATCAAACCTCGAGAAACTCACACCCCCTTAAAGAGCATTTGAGATTTTACAGGTTTGCTGCAAGCAGCCATTAAAGTGTCTGAAATGGGGACACTTTTTTCAAATGGTCACAAAATCTTGTACAGTTCGATTTTTTAGCTGAATTTTTTCGTACATGCCAAAGAAAACACAAGGATCATGTCTACTAATTTTGGGGCCAAAAATCCTTCCGAAAAAATTTTAAAAACTCTCAAACTGCAAAAATTTTTGACAATCGTGAAAAATAGAAAACGAGTCGTCCTGCCATGAAACTTCACGTGAAGGCTTAAGGGGCCATTGTATGAATTTACAAGCCATAAAAATGGCATTGGTACATAGAAATATGAAGATGCACCTAAACCCACCTACCACCCTATCGATCCACGGCTTGCGCATCCCGTCTCTATGGCCGGCGTAGTGCCCGCCTGCCCGCCCGCTCGTTTTGTCGGTTGGTTTAGGCATACGGAGTTCATTCCCAGTCGAAGATCAAATCGAACTGAGGGTTGCGGCAGCACGATCAGCAGCATGCAGTAGGGGACCCGACCGATCCCCGGCTTGCGCATCCCGCCCCTCTGGCCGGCTGAGCGTCCGCACGCTCGATTCGTGGGTTGACTTAGGCATACGAAGTTCATTCCCAGTCTAAGCATACAGAGTTCATTCCCAGTCTAAGATCAGACTGGACCGAGGGTTGCAGCAGCACATGCTGGGCTCGGGCATGTGCTGGTGCCGCATTTTTCTTCATCGGGGCACCATCGTCAGAGCATCACCGGAGAACCTGACCAGTAGCGTTGGGGTTCCGACGATCGGGGGGCCGAAGGGGGTGTGCGCTCATGATGTGCAATGGGTGCTGGTACTCGGCCCTTATATTGGCCCCCTATCCCTCATCAAACCTCGAGAAACTCACACCCCCTTAAAGAGCATTTGAGATTTTACAGGTTTGCTGCAAGCAGCCATTAAAGTGTCTGAAATGGGGACACTTTTTTTCAAATGGTCACAAAATCTTGTACAGTTCGAGTTTTTAGCTGAATTTTTTTGTGCATGCCAAAAAAAATACAAGGATCACGTCTACAAAGTTTGGGGCAAAAAATCTTTCCAAAAAAATTTTAAAAAATCTCGAACCGTAAAAAGTTTTGAAAATCGTGAAAAATAGAAAAATAGTCATCTTGCCATGAAACTTCACGTGAAGGCTTAAGGGACCATTGTATGAATTTACAAGCCATAAAAATGGCATTGGGACACAAAAATATGAAGATGTGCCTGAACCCACCTACCAACCTATCGATCCATGGCATACGCATCCCGTCTCTCTGGCCGGCATAGTGCCCGCCTGCCTGCCCGCCCGCTTGTTTCGTCAGTTGGCTTAGGCATACGGAGTTCATTCCCGGTCTAAGTTTGGACCAGACCGATGGTTGCGGCAGCAGGATCGGCAGCACACAGAGGGGGACCCAACCGATCCTCGACTTGCGCATCCCGCCCCTCTGGCCGGTTGAGCACCAGCATGCTTATTTAATGGGTTGACTTAGGCATACGGAGTTCATTCCCAGTCTAAGATCGGATCAGACCGACAGTTGCAACAGCAAATGCTAGGCTCGAGAATGTGCTGGTGCCACATTTTTCTTCACCAGGGCACCATCGCCGTAGCTTCACCGGAGAACCTGACAGGCGGTATTGGGGTTCCAACGATCGGGGGCCGTGGGGTGTGCGCACATGATGTGCGATGGGTGCTGGTACTTGGTGCTTATATTGGCCCCCTATCCCTCATCAATCCTCGAGAACTCACACCCCCTTGTAGAACATTTGAGATTTTACAAGTTTGCTACCAGTAGCCATTAAGTGTCTGAAATGGGGACACTTTTTTTAAAATGGTCACAAAATATTGTACACTTCGAGTTTTTAGCTGAATTTTTTTGTGCATGCCAACAAAAATACAAGTATCACGTCTACCAAGTTTGCGGCCAAAACTTTTTCCGAAAAAATTTTAAAAAATCCTGAACCGTAAAAAGTTTCAAAAATCATGAAAAATAGAAAACGAGTCGTCTTGCTATGAAACTTCACGTGAAGGCTTAAGGGACCATTGTATGAATTTACAAGCCATAAAAATGGCATTGGCATGCAGAAATATGAAGATGTGCCTAAACCCACTTACCACCCTATCGATCCACGGCTTGTGCATCCCGTCTCTCTAGCCGGTGTAGTGCCCGCCCATCCGCCTGCACGCTCGTTTTGTCGGTTGGCTTGGGCATACGGAGTTCATTCCCAATCTAGGATTGAACCAGACCAAGGTTTGCAGCAGTAGGATCGGTAGCACGCAGAGGGGGACCCGGCCGATCCCTGGCTTGCGCATCCCGCCCCTCTGGCCGGCTGAGCGCTCGCACACTCGTGTCGTGGGTTGACTTATGGAGTTCATTCCCAGTCTAAGCATATGGAGTTCATTTCAAATCTAAGATCGGATCGGACCAATGGTTGCGGCAGCACATGCTGGGCTCGGGCATGTGCTGGTGTCGTATTTTTCTTCACCGGGGCACCATCGCCGGAGAACCTGACCGACGACACTAGGCTTCTAGCGATCGGGGGGGACGAGGGGGGTGTGCGCACATGATGTGCGATGGGTGCTGGTACTTGGCCCTTTATATTGGCCCCCTATCCCTCATCAAATCTCGAGAGCTCACACCCCCTTAAAGAGCATTTGAGATTTTATAGGTTTGCTGTCAGTAGCCATTAAAGTGTCTGAAACGGGGACACTTTTCTCAAATGGCCACAAAAATCTTGTACACTTCGAGTTTTTAGCTGACTTTTTTTGTGTATGCCAACAAAAATACAAGGATCACGTCTACCAAGTTTGGGGCCAAAACTCTTCCGAAAAAATTTTAAAAAAATCCCGAACCATAAAAAGTTTTGAAAATCGTGAAAAATAGAAAATGAGTCGTCTTGCCATGAAACTTCACGTGAAAGCTTAAGGGACCATTGTATGAATTTACAAGCCATAAAAATGGGATTGGCACGCAAAAATATGAAGATGTGCCTAAACCCAGCTACCGACCTATCGATCCACGACATGCGCATCCTGTCTCTCTGGCCGACATAATGCCCGCCTGCCCGTTCGTTTCGTCGGTTGGCTTAGGCATACGGAGTTCATTCCAAGTCTAAGATCAGACCAGATCGAGGGTTATGACAGCAGGATCGACAACACGTAGAGGGGGACTCGGTTGATCCCCGGCTTATGCATCCCACCCCTCTGGCTGGCTGAACACCCACACGCTCGTTTCATGGGTTGACTTTGGAATACGGAGTTTCTTCCCAGTCTAAGCATATGGAGTGCATTCCCAGTCTAAGATCAGACAGGACCAAGGGTTGCGGCAGCACATGATGGGCTCGGGCATATGCTGGTGCCGCATTTTTCTTTGTCGGGGCACCATCGCCAGAGAACCTGACCGACGGCATTGGGGTTCTGGCTATCGGGGAAGCCGGGGGGTGTGTGCACATGATGTGAGATGGGTGCTGGTACTTGGCCCTTATATTGGCCCCCTATCACTCATCAAACCTCGAGAACTCACACCCTCTTAAAGAGCATTTGCGATTTTACAGGTTTGCTACCAGTAGCCATTAAAGTGTCTAAAATGGGGACACTGTATTCAAATGGTCACAAAATCTTGTACACTTCAAGTGTTGAGCTGACTTTTTTGTGCTTACCAACAAAAATACAAGGATCACGTCTACCACGTTTGGGGCCAAAACTACTTCTGAAAAAATTTTAAAAAATCCTGAACCGCAAAAAGTTTCAAAAATCGTGAAAAATATAAAACGAGTCGTCTTGCCATGAAACTTCACGTGAAGGCTTAAGGGACCATTGTATGAACTTACAAGCCATAAAATTGGCATTGGCATGCAGAAATATGAAGATGTGCCTAAACCCACCTACCATCCTATCGATCCACGGCTTGCGCATCCCGTCTCTCTGGCCAGTGTAATGCCCGCCTGCCCGCTCGCCTGCTCGTTTCGTCAGTTGGCTTAGGCATACGGAGTTCATTCCTAGTCTAAGATCGGACCGGACCGAGGTTTGTGGCAGCAAGATTGGCAGCACGCAGAGGGGGACCCGGCTGATCCCCGGCTTGCTCATCTCGCCCCTCTGGCCGACTGAGCATCCGCACGCTTGTTTCGTGGGTTGACTTAGGCATACGGAGTTCATTCCCAGTCTAAGCATACGAAGTTCATTCCCAGTCTAAGATTGGACCTAACAGAGGGTTGCGGCAGCACATGTTGGGCTCGGGCATGTGCTGGTGCCGCATTTTTCTTTGCCGGGGCACCGTCACCGGAGCATAGTCGGAGAACCTGACCGGCGGCATTGGGGTTCCAGTGATCGGGGGGCGGGGGGTCTGCGCACATGATGTGCGATGGGTGCTGGTACTTGGCCCTTGTATTGGCCCCTTATCCCTCATCAAACCTTGAGAACTCATAACCCCTTAAAGAGCATTTGAGATTTTACAGGTTTGCTGCCAGTAGCAATTGAAGTGTCTGAAATGGAGACACTTTTTTCAAATGGTCACAAAATCTTGTACACTTCGAGTTTTTAGCTGAATTTTTTTGTGCATGCCAACAAAAATACATGGATCACGTCTACCAAGTTTGGGGCCACAACTCCTTCCGAAAAAATTTTAAAATATCCCGAACCATAAAAAGTTTCAAAAATCATGAAAAATAGAAAACGAGTCGTCTTCCCATGAAACTTCACGTGAAGGCTTAAGGGACCATTGTATGAATTTACAAGCCATAAAAATGGCATTGGGACGTAGAAATATGAAGATGTGCATAAACCCACCTACCACCCTATCGATCCACGGCTTGCGCATCCCATCTCTCTGGCTGGCGTAGTGCCCGCCCACCCGTCCGCCCGCTCGTTTCGTCAGTTGGCTTAGGCATACAAAGTTCATTCCTAGTCTAAGATCATACCGGACATAGGGTTGTGGCAGCAGGATTGGCAGCATGCAGAGGGGGACCAGGTCGATCCCCGGCTTGCGCATTCTGCCCCTCTGGCCCGCTGAATGCCCGCACACTCATTTCGTGGGTTGACTTAGGCATACGGAGTTCATTCCCAGCCTAAACATAAGCAGTTCATTCCCAGTCTAAGATCGGACCGGACCGAGGGTTGTGGCAGCACATGCTGGGCTCGGGCATGTGCTGGTGCCACATTTTTCTTCGTCGGAGCACCATCGTCGGAGCATCGGCAGAGAACCTGACCGACGGCATTAGGGTTCCGACGATCGGGGTGGTCGAGGGGTGGGGGTGTGCGCACATGATGTGTGATGGATGCTGGTAGTTGGCCCTTATATTGGGCCCCGATCCCTCATCAAACCTTGAGAACTCACAACCCCTTAAAGAGCATTTGAGATTTTACAAGTTTGCTGCCAGTAGTAATTAAAGTGTCTGAAATGGAGACACTTTTTTCAAATGGTCACAAAATCTTGTACACTTCGAGTTTTTAGCTGAATTTTTTTGTGCATGCTAACAAAAATACAAGGATCACGTCTACCAAGTTTGGGACCAAAACTCCTTCCGAAAAAATTTTAAAATATCCCGAACCATAAAAAGTTTCAAAAGTCATGAAAAATAGAAAACGAGTCGTCTTGCCATGAAACTTCACGTGAAGGCTTAGGGGATCATTGTATGAATTTACAAGTCATAAAAGTGGCATTGGCATGTAGAAATATGAAGATGTGCCTTAACCCACCTACCACCCTATCGATCCATGGCTTGCGCATCCCGTCTCTCTGGCCGGCGTAGTGCCCACCCGCCCACCTGCCCGCTCGTTTCGTCGGTTGGCTTAGGCATACGGAGTTCATTCCTAGTCTAAGATCAGATCAGACCAAGGGTTATGGTAGCAGGATCAGTAGCATGCAGAGGGGGACCCGACCAATCCCCGGCTTGTGCATCCCGCCCCTCTGGTTAGCTGAGCGCCTGCATGCTCGTTTCATGGGTTGACTTAGGCATACGGAGTTCATTCCCAGTCTAAGCGTACGGAGTTCACTCCCAGTCTAAGATCGGACCAGACCGAGGGTTTCGACAGCACATGTTGGGCTCAGGCATGTGCTGGAGCCGCATTTTACTTCGTCGGGGCACCATCATCAGAGCATCGCCGGAGAACCTGACCGGCGACATTGGGGTTCAGGCGATCGGGGGGGCCGGGGGGGTGTGCGCACATGATGTCCGATGGGCGCTGGCACTTGGCCCTTATATTGGCCCCCTATCCCTCATCAAACCTTGAGAACTCACACCCCCTTAAAGAGCATTTGAGATTTTACAGGTTTGCTGCTAGTAGCCATTAAAGTGTCTGAAATGGGGACACTTTTTTCAAATGGTCACAAAATCTTGTACACTTTGAGTTTTTAGCTGAATTTTTTTGTGCATGCCAATAAAAATACAAGGATCACGTCTACCTAGTTTGGGGCCAAAACTCCTTTCGAAAAAAATCTTGAACCGTAAAAAGTTTCAAAAATCGTCAAAAATAGAAAACGAGTCATCCTGACATGAAACTTCACGTGAAGGCTTAAGGGACCATTGTATGAGGTTACAAGCCATAAAAATGGCATTGGCATGCAGAAATATGAAGATGTGCCTAAACCCACCTACCACCCTATCGATCCACAGCTTGTGCATCCCGTCTCTCTAGCCGACGTAGTGCCCGCCCGCCCTCCCACACGCTCGTTTCGTCGGTTGGCTTAGGCATACGGAGTTCATTCCCAGACTAAGATTGGACCGGACCGAGGGTTGCGGCAGCAGGATCAGCAGCACGCAGAGGGGGACCCGGCCGATTCTTGACTTACGCATCCTGCCCCTCTGGCCTGCTGAGCGCCCGCACGCTCGTTTCGTGGGTTGACTTAGGTATACGGAGTTCTTTCCCAGTCTAAGCATACGGATTTCATTCCCAGTCTAAGATCGGACCAGACCGAGGGTTGCGGCAGCACATCCTGGGCTCGAGCATGTGCTGGGGCCACATTTTTCTTCATCGAAGCACCACCGTCGGAGCATCACCGGAGAACCTGACCGACGGCATTGGGGTTCTGGCGATCAGGGGGGTCGGGGGGGTGTGCGCACATGATGTGCACCCTTATACTGGCCCCCTATCCCTCATCAAACCTCGAGAACCCTCACCCACTGAAAGAGCATTTGAGATTTTACAGGTTTGCTGCCAGTAGCCATTAAAGCATCTGAAATGGGGACACTTTTTGCAAATGGTCACAAAATCTTGCACACATCGAGTTTTTAGCTGAATTTTTTTGTGCATGCCAACAAATATACAAGGATCACATCTACCAAGTTTGGGGCCAAGACTCCTTCCTAAAAAATTTTAAAAAACCCCAAACCGTAAAAAGTTTTAAAAATCGTGAAAAATGAAAAAGAGTCATCTTGCCATGAAACTTCACGTGAAGGCTTAAGGGACCATTGTATGAATTTAAAAGCCATAAAAATGGCATTGGCATGTAGAAATATGAAGATGTGCCTAAACCCAGCTACCACCCTATCAATACACGGCTTACGCATCCCGTCTCTCTGGCCAGCTTGTCCGCCCATTTGTTTCATTGGTTGGGTTAGTTATACGGAGTTCATTCACAATCTAAGATCAAATCAGACAGCGGGTTATGGGAGCAAGATCAGCAACACGCAGAGGGGGACTCGGCCGATCCCCAGCTTGTGCATCGCGCCCCTCTGGCCTGCTGATGACCCGCACGCTCGTTTCGTGGGTTGACTTAGGCATACGGAGTTCATTCCCAGTCTAAGCATACGAAGTTCATTCCCAGCCTAAGCATACGTAGTTCATTCCCAGTCTAAGATCGGACCAGACCGAGAGTTACGGTAGCACATGCTGGGCTCGAGCATGTGCTGGTGCCGTATTTTTCTTCGTTGGGGCACCATCGTCGAAGCATCATCGGAGAACCTGACCGACGGCATTGGGGTTTCGATGATCGGGGGTGTGCAATGGGAGCTGGTACTTGGCCCTTTATATTGGCCCCCTATCCCTCATCATACCTCGAGAACTCACACCCTCTTAAAGAGCATTTGAGATTTTACAGGTTTGCTGCCAGTAGCCATTAAAGTGTCTGAAATGGGGACACTTTTTTCAAATGGTCTCAAAATCTTGTACACTTCGAGTTTTTACCTGAATTTTTTTGTGCATGCCAAAAAAAATACAAGGATCACATCTACCAAGTTTGGGGCCATCCCACCCCTCTGGCCGGCTGAGCGCCCGTACGGTCGTTTCATTTCCAGTCTAAGATCGGACCGGACCGAGGGTTGCAGTAGCACATGCTGGGCTTGGGCATGTGCTGGTGCCGCATTTTCCTTCACTTAGGCACCATCGCCAGAGAACCTGATCGGCGGAATAGGGGTTCCGATGATCGGGGGGGCCGGGGGGGTGTGTGCACATGATATGCGATGGGTGCTGGTACTTGGCCCTTATATTGGCCCTCTATCCCTCATCAAACCTCGAGAACTCACACCCCGTTAAAGAGCATTTGAGATTTTACAGGTTTGCTGCCAGTAGCAATTAAAGTGTTTGAAATGGGGACAATTTTTTCAAATGGTCACAAAATCTTGTACACTTCGAGTTTTTAACTGAATGTTTTTTTGCGTGCCAACAAAAATACAAGGATCACGTCTACCAAGTTTGGGGCGAAAAATCCTTCTGAAAAAATTTTAAAAAATCCCGAACCATAAAAAGGTTCAAAAATCGTGAAAAATAGAAAATGATTCATCTTGCCATGAAACTTCACGTGAAGGCTTAAGGGACCATTGTATGAATTTACAAGCCATAAAAATGGCATTGGCACGTAAAAATATGAAGATGTGCCTAAACAGCCCTACCACCCTCTCGATCCACAGCTTGCGCATCCCATCTTTCTGGCCGGCGTAGTGGCCGCCCGCCCGCCGCTCATTTTGTCGATTGGCTTAGGCATATGGAGTTCATTCCCAGTCTAAGATCAGACCGGACCGAGGGTTGTGGCAGCAGGATTGATAGCACACAGAAGGAGACCCGGCCGATCCTCGGCTTACGCGTCCCGCGCCTCTGGCCGGCTGAGCGCCCGCACGCTTATTTCATGGGTTGACTTAGGCCAACAGAGTTCATTCCTAGTCTAAGCATACGAAGTTCATTCCCAGTCTAAGATCGGACCGGATCGAGGGTTGTGGCAGCACATGCTGGGCTCCAGCATGTGCTAGTGTAGCATTTTTCTTCGTCGGGGCATCATCGTCGGAGCATCGCCGGAGAACCTGACCGACGACATTGGGGTTCCGATGATCGGTGGGGCCGGGGGGTGTACGCACATGATGTGCGATGGGTGCTGGTACTTGGCCCTTATATTGGCCGCTTATCCCTCATCAAATCTCGAGAACTCACACCCCCTTAAAGAGCATTTGAGATTTTACAGGTTTGCTGCCAGTAGCAATTAAAGTGTCTGAAATGGGGACACTTTTTTCAAATGGTCACAAAATCTTAAAAAATCCCGAACCACAAAAAGTTTCAAAAATCGTGAAAAATAGAAAATGAGTCGTCTTGCCATGAAACTTCACGTGAAGGCTTAAGGGACCATTGTATGAATTTACAAGCTATAAAAAAGGCATTGGCATGCAGAAATATGAAGATGTGCCTAAAACCACCTACCACCCTATCGATCAACTGCTTGCGCATCCTGTCTCTCTGGCCGACATAGTGCCGGCCCGCCTGCCCGCTCGTTTCGTCGGTTGGCTTAGGCATACGAAGTTCATTCAAAGTCTAAGATTGGATCGGACTGAGGGTTGTGGCAGCAGGATCGGCAGCACACAGAGGGTGACCAGGTCGATTCTCGGCTTGCGCATCCCGCCCTTCTGGCCGGCTGAGTGCCCACACGCTCGTTTCGTGGGTTGACTTAGGCATACGGAGTTTATTCCCAGTCTAAGCATACGGAGTTCATTTCCAGTCTAAGATCGAACTAGACTGAGGGTTACGACAGCACATGCTGGGCTCAGGCATGTACTGGTGCCGTATTTTTCTTTACCGGGGCACCATCGTCGGAGCATCGTCAGAGAACCTAACCGGCGCCATTGGGGTTTCAACGATCGAGGGGGGCCGGGAGGGTTTGCGCACAAGATGTGTGATGGGTGCTGGTACTTGGCCCTTATATTGGCCCTCTATCCCTCATCAAACCTCGAGGACTCACATCCCCTTAAAGAGCATTTGAGATTTTTCAGGTTTGCTGCCAGTAGCCACTAAAGTGTCTTAAATGGGGACACTTTTTTCAAATGATCACAAAATCTTGTACACTTTGAGTTTTTAGCTGAATGTTTTTGTGCATGCCAAAAAAATTACAAGGATCACGTCTACCAAGTTTGGGGCCAAAACTCCTTCCGAAAAAATTTTAAAAAATCCCGAACCACAAAAAGTTTCAAAAATAATGAAAAATAGAAAACGAGTCATCTTGCCATGAAACTTCACGTGAAGGCTTAAGGGACCATTGTATGAATTTACAAGCTATAAAAATGGCATTGGCAAACAGAAATATGAAGATGTCCCTAAACCCACCTACCACCCTATCGATCCACGGCTTGCGCATCCCGTCTCTCTGGCCGACGTAGTGCCCACCCGCCCGCCCGCCTGCTCGTTTTGTCAGTTGGCTTAGGCATACGAAGTTCATTCCCAGTCTAAGATCAGATTAGACCAAGGGTTGCGGTAGCAGGATCGACAGCACGCAGAGGGGGACCCGATCGATCCCTGGCTTGCGCATCCCACCCCTCTGGCCGGCTGAGCACCCGCACGCTCGTTTCGTGGGTTGACTTAGGCATACGGAGTTTATTCCCAATCTAAGCATACGGAGTTCATTCACAGTCTAGATCGAATCAGACCAAGGGTTGCGACAGCACATGCTGGGCTCAGGCATGTGCTGGTGCCGCAGTTTTCTTCACCGGGGCACTATCGTCGGAGAACCTGACCGGCGACATTGGAGTTCCGGTGATCCGAGGGGGCCGGGGGGGTGTTCGCACAAGATGTGTGATGGGTGCTGGTACTTCACCCTTATATTGGCCCCCTATCCGTCATCAAACCTTGAGAACTCACACCCCCTTAAAGAGCATTTGAGATTTTACAGGTTTGCTGCCAAAAGCCATTAAAGTGTCTGAAATGGGGACACTTTTTTCAAATGGTCACAAAATCTTGTACACTCTGAGTTTTTAGCTAAATTTTTTTGTGCATGCCAAAAAAAATACAAGGATCACGTCTACCAAGTTTGGGACCAAAACTCCTTCCGAAAAAATTTTAAAAAATCCCGAACCGCAAAAAGTTTTGAAAATCATGAAAAATAGAAAACGAGTCGTCTTGCCATGAAACTTCACATGAAGGCTTAAGGGACCATTGTATGAATTTACAAGCCATAAAAATGGCATTGGCATGCAAAAATATGAAGATGTGCCTAAACCCACCTACCACCCTATCAATCCACGACTTACGCATCCCGTCTCTCTGGCCCGCCCGCTCGTTTCGTCGGTTGGCTTAGGCATACAGAGTTCATTCCCAGTCTAAGATCAGACCAGATCGAGGGTTGTGGTAGTAGGATCAACAGTGCACAGAGGGGGACCCGATCGATCTCCGACTTGCACATCCTGCCCCTCTGGCCGGTTGAGTGCCCGCACGCTCGTTTCGTGGGTTGAATAAGGCGTACGGAGTTCATTCCCAGTCCTAGCATACAGAGTTCGTTCCCAGTCTAAGATCGGACCGGACCGAGGGTTGCGGCAGCACATGCTGGGCTCGGGCATGTGCTGGTGCCGCATTTTTCTTCGTCGGGGCAACATCGTCGAAGCATCGCTGGAGAACCTAACCGACGGCATTGGGGTTCCGGTGATCGGGGGGGTCGGGGGGGTGTGCACACATGATGTGTGATGGGTGCTGGTACTTGGCCCTTATATTGGCCCCCTATCCCTCATCAAACCTCGAGAACTCACACCCCCTTAAAGAGCATTGGAGATTTTACAGGTTGGCTGCCAGTAGCTATTAAAGTGTCTTAAACGGGGACACTTTTTTCAAATGGTCACAAAATCTTGTACACTTCAAGTTTTTAGTCAAATTTTTTTTTGCATGCCAGCAAAAATACAAGAATCATGTCTACCAAGGTTATAGCCAAAACTCCTTCTGAAAAAATTTTAAAAAATCCCAAACCGTAAAAAGTTTTGAAAATCGTGAAAAATAGAAAATGAGTCGTCTTGCCATGAAACTTCACGTGAAGGCTTAAGGGACCATTGTATGAATTTACAAGCCATAAAAATGGCATTGGCATGCAAAAATATGAAGATGTGCCTAAACCCACCTACCACCCTATCGATCCACAACTTACGCATCCCGTCTCTCTGGCCCGCCCGCTCGTTTCGTCGGTTGGCTTAGGCATACAGAGTTCATTCCCAGTCTAAGATCAGACCAGATCGAGGGTTGTGGTAGCAGGATCAACAGTGCACAGAGGGGGACCCGATCGATCTCCGACTTGCACATCCTGCCCCTCTGGCCGGTTGAGTGCCCGCACGCTCGTTTCGTGGGTTGAATAAGGCGTACGGAGTTCATTCCCAGTCCTAGCATACAGAGTTCGTTCCCAGTCTAAGATCGGACCGGACCGAGGGTTGCGGCAGCACATGCTGGGCTCGGGCATGTGCTGGTGCCGTATTTTTCTTCATCGGGGCAACATCGTCGAAGCATCGCCGGAGAACCTAACCGACGGCATTGGGGTTCCGGTGATCGGGGGGGTCGGGGGGGTGTGCACACATGATGTGTGATGGGTGCTGGTACTTGGCCCTTATATTGGCCCCCTATCCCTCATCAAACCTCGAGAACTCACACCCCCTTAAAGAGCATTGGAGATTTTACAGGTTGGCTGCCAGTAGCTATTAAAGTGTCTTAAACGGGGACACTTTTTTCAAATGGTCACAAAATCTTGTACACTTCAAGTTTTTAGTCAAATTTTTTTTTGCATGCCAGCAAAAATACAAGAATCATGTCTACCAAGGTTATAGCCAAAACTCCTTCTGAAAAAATTTTAAAAAATCCCAAACCGTAAAAAGTTTTGAAAATCGTGAAAAATAGAAAATGAGTCGTCTTGCCATGAAACTTCACGTGAAGGCTTAAGGGACCATTGTATGAATTTACAAGCCATAAAAATAGTATTGGCACACAGAAATATGAAGATGTGCCTAATCCCACCTACCACCCTATCGATCCACGGGTTGCGCATCCCGTCTCTCAGGCCGACGTAGTGCCCGCCCGTCCGTCTGCTCGTTTCGTCAGTCGGCTTAAGTATACAGAGTTCATTCCCAGTCTAAGATCAGATCAGACAAAGGGTTGCAGCAATAGATCGATAGCATGCAGAAGGGGACCCGGTCTATCCCCGTCTCACGCATCCCGCCGCTCTGGTCGGCTGAGCGCCCGCACGCTTGTTTCATGGGTTGACTTAGGCATATGGAGTTCATTCCCAGTCCTAGCATACACAGTTTGTTCCCAGTCTAAGATCGGACTGGACCGAGGGTTGCGACAGTACATGCTGGGCTCGGGCATGTGTTGGTGCCGCATTTTTCTTCACCGGGGCACCATCGTCGAAGCATCGTCGGAGAACCTAACCGGTGGCATTGGGGTTCCTGTGATCGGGGGGTTGGGGGAGTGCGCACATGATGTGCGATGGGTGCTGGTACTTGCTCCTTATATTGGCCCCCTATCCCTCATCAAACCTCGAGAACTCACACCCCCTTAAAGAGCATTTGAGATTTTACAGGTTGGCTGCCAGTAGCAATTAAAGTGTCTGAAATGGGGACACTTTTTTCAAATGGTCACAAAATCTTGTCCACTTCGAGTTTTTAGCTAAATTTATTTGTGCATGCCAACAAAAATACAAGGATCACGTCTACCAAGTTTGGGGCCAAAACTCCTTCTGAAAAAATTTTAAAAATCTCGAACCGTAAAAAAGTTTTGAAAATAATGAAAAATAGAAAATGAGTCGTCTTACCATGAAACTTCACGTGAAGGCTTAAGGGACCATTGTATGAATTTACAAGCCATAAAAATGGCATTGGCATGCAAAAATATGAAGATGTGCCTAAACCCACCTACCACCCTATCAATCCACGACTTACGCATCCCGTCTCTCTGGCTCGCCCGCTCGTTTCGTCGGTTGGCTTAGGCATACGGAGTTCATTCCCAATCTAAGATTGGATCAAATCGAGGGTTGCGGTAGTAGGATCGGCAGCACGCAGAGGGGGACCCGATTGATCTTCGGCTTGCGCATCCTATCCCTCTAGTCGGCTGAGCGCCTGCACGCTCATTTTGTGGGTTGACTTAGGCATACAGAGTTCATTCCCAATCTAAGATCGGACCGGACCAAGGGTTGCGGCAGCACATGCTAGGCTCGAGCATGTGCTGGTGCCACATTTTTTCTTCATCGGGGCACCATCGTCGGACCATCCAGGAGAACCTCACTGACGGCATTGGGGTTCCATCGATCGGGGGGGCCGGGGGGTGTGCGCACATGATGTGCGATGGTGCTAGTACTTGGCCCTTATATTGGCCCCCTCTCCCTCATCAAACCTCAACAAATCACACCCCTTAAAAAGCGTTTGGGATTCTATAGGTTTGCTACCAGTAGCCATTAAAGTGTCTGAAATGGGGACACTTTTTTCAAATGGTCACAAAATCTTGTACACTTCGAGTTTTTAGCAGAATGTTTTTGTGCATGCCAACAAAAATACAAGCATTACGTCTAATAAGTTTGGGCCCAAAAATCCTTCTGAAAAAATTTTAAAAAATCTCGAACCATAAAAAGTTTCGAAAATCGTGAAAAATAGAAAACGAGTCATCTTGCCATGAAACTTCACGTGAAGGCTTAAGGGACCATTGTATGAATTTACAAGCCATAAAAATGGCATTGGCACGCAAAAATATAAAGATGTGTCTAAACCCGCCTACCACACTATCGATCCACGACTTGAGCATCCCGTCTCTCGGCCTGCGTAGTGCCCGTCCGCCCACCTGCCAGGTCGTTTCGTCGGTCGGCTTATTCATATGGAGTTCATTCCCAGTCTAAGATCAGATTGGATCGAGCGTTGCGGCAGTAGGATCGGTAGCACGCAGTGGGGGACCCGGTCGATCCCCGACTCATGCATCCTACCCCTCTGGCCGGCTGAACGCCCGCACGCTCGTTTCGTGGGTTGACTTAGGCATACGGAGTTCATTCCCATTCTAAGATCAGACCAGACCGAGGGTTACTGCAGCACATGTTGGGCTCGGGCATGTGCTGGTGCAGCATTTTTCTTCGCCAGGGCACCATCGTCGGAGCATCGTCGGAGAACCTGACCGGTGGCATTGGGGTTCCAACGATCGGGGGAGCCAGGGGGTGTTCGCACGTGATGTGCGATGGGTGGTGGTACTTGGCCCTTATATTGGCCCCATATCCCTCATCAAACCTCGAGAACTCACACCCCTTTAAACAGCATTTGAGATTTTAGAGGTTTGCTGCCAGTAGCCATTAAAGTGTCTGAAATGGTGACACTTTTTTCAAACGGTCACAAAATCTTGTACACTTCGAGTTTTTAGCTGAATTTTTTTGTGCATGCCAAAAAAAATAAAAGTATCACAACTACCAAGTTTGGGGTGAAAAATCCTTCTGAAAAAATTTTAAAAAATCTCGAACCGTAAAAAGTTTCAAAAATCATGAAAAATGGAAAATGAGTCGTCTTGCCATGAAACTTCATGTGAAGGCTTAAGGGACCATTTTATGAATTTACAAGCCATAAAAATGGCATTCGCACGCAGAAATATGAAGATGTGCCTAAACCCACCTACCACCCTATCGATCCACGGCTTGCGCATCCCGTCTCTCTGGCCGGCGTAGTGCCCGCCCGCCTGCTTGTTTCGTCGGTTGGCTTAGGCATACGGAGTTCATTCCCAGTCTAAGATCAGATCGGACTGAGGGTTATGGCAGCAGGATCGGTAGTATGCAGAAGGGGACCCGGTCGATCCCCAGCTTGCACATCCCGCCCCTCTAGCCGGCTGAGCGCCCGCACTCTCATTTTGTGGGTTGACTTGGGCATACGGAGTTCATTCCCAGTCTAAGCATACGGAGTTCATTCCCAGTCTAAGATCGGATTGGACCGAGGGTTGCGGTAGCAGATCCTGGGCTCGGGCATGTACTGGTGCTGCATTTTTCTTCGTCAGGACACCATCGTCGGAGCATCGCAAAAGAACCTGAACGACGGCATTGGGGTTCCGATGATCGAGGGGGCCGGGGGGTGTGCGTAAATGACGTGCGATGGGTGCTGGTACTTGGCCCTTATATTGGCCCCCTATCCCTCATCAAACCTCAAGAACTCACACTCCCTTAAAGAGCATTTGAGATTTTACAGGTTTGCTGCCAGTAGCCACTAAAGTGTCTGAAATGGGGACACTTTTTTCAAATGGTCACAAAATCTTGTACACTTTGAGTTTTTTGTGCATCCCAAAGAAAATACAAGGATCATGTCTACCATGTTTGGGGCCAAAACTCCTTCCGAAAAAATTTTAAAAAATCCCAAACCGTAAAAAGTTTCAAAAATCGTGAAAAATAGAAAACAAGTCGTCTTGCCATGAAACTTCACGTGAAGGCTTAAGGGACCATTGTATGAATTTACAAGCCATAAAAATGGCATTAGCATGCAGAAATATGAAGATGTGCCTAAATCCACCTACCACCCTATCGATCCACGGCTTGCGCATCCCGTCTCTCTGGCCGGCGTAGTGCCCGCCTGCCCGCCCGCTCGTTTTGTCGGTTGGCTTAGGCATACGGAGTTTATTCCCAGTCTAAGATCGAACCAGATCGAGGGTTGCAGTAGTAGGATTGGCAGTACACAGAGGGGGACTCGACCGATTCCCGGCTTAAGCATCCCGCCCTGGGGGGCCGGATGAGCGCCTGCACGCTCGTTCTATGGGTTGACTTAGGCATACGGAGTTCATTCCCAGTCTAAGCATGCGGAGTTCATTCCCAATCTAAGATCGGACCTGACCGAGGGTTGCGGCAGCACATGCTGGGCTCAGGCATGTGCTGGTGCCGCATTTTTCTTCCTCGGGGCACCATCGCCAGAGCATCGCCAAAGAACCTGACCGACGACATTGGGGTTCCGACGATCGGGGGGGCCGAGGGGGTGTGTGCACATGATGTGTGATGGGTGTTGCAACTTGGCGCTTATATTGGCCCCCTATCCCTCATCAAACCTCGAGAACTCACACCCCCTTAAAGAGCATTTGAGATTTTACAGGTTTGCTGCCAGTAGCCATTAAAGTGTCTGAAATGAGGACAATTTTTTCAAATGGTCACAAAATCTTGTACACTTTGAGTTTTAGCTGAATTTTTTTGTGCATCCCAAAGAAAATACAAGGATCACGTCTACTAAGTTTGGGGCCAGAACTCCTTCTGAAAAAAATTTAAAAAATCCTGAACCGCAAAAAGTTTCAAAAATCATGAAAAATAGAAAACGAGTCATCTTGCCATGAAACTTCACGTGAAGGCTTAAGAGACCATTGTATGAATTTACAAGCCATAAAAATGGCATTAGCATGTAGAAATATGAAGATGTGCCTAAACCCACCTACCACCCTACCGATCCACGGCTTGCGCATCTCGTCTCTCTGGCCGACGTAGTGGCCACCCGCCCGCCCGCTCGTTTCATTGGTTGGCTTAGGCTTACGGAGTTCATTCCCAGTCTAAGATCGAACCGGATCGAGGGCTGTGGCAGCAAGATCAGTAGTACGCAGAGGGGGACACTTTTTTCAAATCGTCACAAAATCTTGTACACTTCAAGTTTTTAGCTGAATTTTTTTTCCATGAAAACAAAAATACAAGGATCACGTCTACCAAGTTTGGGGCCAAAACTCCTTCCGAAAAAATTTTAAAAAATCTCGAACCGCAAAAAGTTTTGAAAATTGTGAAAAATAGAAAAGGAGTTGTCTTGCCATGAAACTTCACGTGAAGGCTTAAGGGACCATTGCGCGAATTTACAAGCCATAAAAATGGCATTGGCATGCAAAAATATGAAGATGTGCCTAAACCCACCTACCACCCCGTCGATCCACGGCATGCGCATCCCGTCTCTCTGGCCGGCGTGATGCCCGCCCGTCCGCCCACCTGCTCGTTTCATTGGTTGGCTTACGTATATGGAGTTCATTCCCGATCTAAGATCAGACCGGATTGAGGGTTGCGGCAGCAGGATTAGTAGCACACAAAGGGTGACCAAATCGATCCTTGGCTTGCACATCCCGCCCCTCTGGCCGGCTGAGCACCCGCACGCTCGTTTCGTGAGTTGACTTTGGCATATGGAGTTCTCTCCCAGTCTAAGATCGGACCGGACCGAGGGTTGTGGCAGCACATGCTGGGCTGGGGCATGTGCTGGTGCCGCATTTTTCTTCATCGGGGCACCATCGACGGAGCATTGCCGGAGAACCTGATCGACGGCATTGGGGTTCTAGCGATTGGGGGGGCCAGCGGGTGGTGTGCGCACATGATGTGCGATGGGTGCTGGTACTTGGCCCTTATATTGGCCCCCTATCCCTCATCAAACCTCGAGAACTCACACCCCCTTAAAGAGCATTTGAGATTTTACAGGTTTGCTGCCAGTAGCCATTAAAGTGTCTCAAATGGGGACAGTTTTTTCAAATGGTCACAAAATCTTGTACACTTCGAGTTTTTAGCTGAATTTTTTTGTGCATGCCAACAAAAATACATGGATCACGTCTACCAAGTTTGGTTCCAAATTTCCTTCTGAAAAAATTTTCAAAAATCCCGAACCATAAAAAGTTTTGAAAATCGTGAAAAATAGAAAACGAATCGTCTTGCCATGAAACTTCACATGAAGGCTTAAGGGACCATTGTATGAATTTACAAGCCATAAAGATGGCATTCGCATGCAGTAATATGAAGATGTGCCTAAACCCACCTACCACCCTATCAATCCACAGCTTGTGCATCCCATCTCTATGGCCGACGTAGTGCCCACCCGCCCGTCTGCCTGCCTGCTCATTTCGTCGGTTGGCTTAGGCATTCCTAGTCTAAGATCAGACCGAACCGAGGGTTACGGTAGAAGGATCGGTAGCATGCAGAGGGGGACCTGGCCGATCCCCGGCTTGCGCATCCCGCCCCTCTGGCCGGCTGAGCGCCCACACGCTCGTTTCGTGGGTTGACTTAGGCATACGGAGTTCATTCCCAGTCTAAGCATACGCAGTTCATTCCTAGTCTAAGATCGGACCTGACCGAGGGTTGCGGCAGCACATGCTAGGCTCAGGCATGTGCTGGTACCGCATTTTTCTTCCCCGGGGCACCATCGCCAGAGCATTGCCAAAGAACCTGACCGACGACATTGGGGTTCCGACGATCGGGGGGGGCCGAGGGGGTGTGTGCACATGATGTGTGATGGGTGTTGCAACTTGGCCCTTATATTGGCCCCCTATCCCTCAGCAAACCTCAAGAACTCACACCCCCTTAAAGAGCATTTGAGATTTTACAGGTTTGCTGCCAGTAGCCATTCAACTGTCTGAAATGAGGACACTTTTTTAAAATGCTCACAAAATCTTGTACACTTCAAGTTTTTAGCTGAATTTTTTTGTGCATGCCAACAAAAGTACAAGGATCACGGAGTTCATTCCCAGTCTAAGATCGGACCAGACCGAGGGTTGCAGCAGCACATGGTGGGCTCGGGCATGTGCTGGTGCTGTATTTTTCTTCGCCGGGGCACCATCGTCGGAGAACCTGACCGGCGGCATTGGGGTTTCGACAATCGGGGGGGTCAGGGGGTGTGCGCACATGATGTGCGATGGGTGCTGGTACTTGGCCCTTATAGTGGCCCCCTATCCCTCATCAAACCTCGAGAACTAACACTCCCTTAAAGAGCATTTGAGATTTTACAGGTTTGCTACCGGTAGCTATTAAAGTGTCTGAAATGGGGACACTTTTTTCAAATGGTCAGAAAATCTTGTACACGTTGAGTTTTTAGTTGAATTTTTTTGTGCATGCCAACAAAAATACAGGGATCACGTGTACCAATTTTGGGGCCAAAAATCCTTCCGAAAAAATTTTAAAAAATCCCAAACCGCAAAAAGTTTTGAAAATCGTGAAAAATAGAAAACGAGTCATCTTGCCATGAAACTTTACGTGAAGGCTTAAAGGACCATTGTATGAGTTTACAAGCCATCAAAATGGCATTGGCTTGCAGAAATATGAAGATGTGCCTAAACCCACCTACCACCCTATCGATCCACGGCTTGCGCATCACGTCTCTCTAGCCGGCGTAGTGCCCGCCCGCCCGCCCGCTCGTTTCGTCGATTGGCTTAGGCATACGGAGTTCATTCCCAGTCTAAGATCAGACCGGAATGAGGGTTACGGCAGCAGGATCTGCAGCACGCAGAGGGGGGACCCAGCTGATCCCCGACTTGTGCATCCCGCCTCTCTGGCCGACTGAGCGCATGTACGCTCGTTTCGTGGGTTGATTTAGGCATACAAAGTTCATTCCCGATCTAAGCATACGGAGTTCATTCCCAGTCTAAGATCAGACCAGACCAATGGTTAAGGCTGCACATGCTGGGCTAGTGCGTGTGCTGGTGCTGTATTTTTCTTCGTCGGGGCACCATCGTCGTAGCATCGCCAGAGAACCTGACCGACGGCATTGGGGTTCCGGCGATCGAGGGGGCCGGGGGGGTGTGCACACATGATGTGCGATTGGTGCTGGTACTTGGCCCTTATATTTGCCCCCTATCTCTCATCAAACCCTGAGAACTCACACTCCCTTAAAAGAGCATTTGAGATTTTATAGGTTTGCTGCCAGTAGCCATTAAAGTGTCTGAAATGGGGACACTTTTTTGAAATGGTCACAAAATCTTGTACACTTCGAGTTTTTAGCTGAATTTTTTTGTGCATGCCAACAAAAATACAAGGCTCATGCCTACCAAGTTTGGGGCCAAAACTCCTGAAAAAATTTTAAAAAATCTCGAACGGCAAAAAGTTTCAAAAATCGTGAAAAATAGAAAACGAGTCGTCTTGCCATGAAACTTCATGTGAACGCTTAAGGGACCATTGTATGAATTTACAAGCCATAAAAATGGCATTGGCACACAGAAATGTGAAGATGTGCCAAAACCCACCTACCACCCTATCGATCCACGGCTTGCGCATCCCGTTTCTCTGGCCGGTTTAGTGCCCCCCCACCCGCTCATTTCGTCGGTTGGCTTAGGCATACGGAGTTCATTCCTAGTCTAAGATCGAACCAAACTGAGGGTTACGGCAGCAGGATCGGCAGCATGCAGAGGGGGACCTGGTCGATCCTCGACTTGCGCATCCCGCCCCTCTGGCCAGCTGAGTGGCCGCATGCTAGTTTCATGGTTTGACTTAGGCATACGGAGTTCATTCCCAGTCTAAGCATACGAAGTTCATTCCCAGTCTAAGATCAGACCAGACCGAGGGTTGCGACAGCACATGCTGGGCTCGAGCATGTGTTGGTGCCGCATTTTTCTTCGTCGGGGTACCATCCCCCGAGAACCTGACAGACGGCATTGGGGTTCCGGCGATCGGGGGGGCCGGGGGGGTGTGCGCACCTGATGTATGATGGGTACTGGTACTTGGTCCTTATATTGGCCCCCTATCCCTCATCAAACCTCGAGAACTCACACTCCCTTAAAGAGCATTTGAGAATTTACAGGTTTGTTGCCAGTAGCTATTAAAGTGTCTTAAATGGGGACACTTTTTTCAAATGGTCACAAAATTTTGTACACTTCGATTTTTTAGCTAAATTTTTTTTGCATGCCAAAAAAAAATACAAGGATCACGTCTACCAAGTTTGGCTCCAAAACTCCTTCCAAAAAACTTTAAAAAATCTCAAACCGTAAAAAGTTTCAAAAATCGTGAAAAATAGAAAACGAGTCATCTTGCCATGAAACTTCACGTGAAGGCTTAAGGGACCATTGTATGAATTTACAAGCCATAAAAATGGCATTGGCATGCAGAAATATAAAAGATGTGCCTAAACCCACCTACCACCCTATTGATTCATGGCTTACGCATCCCGTCTCTCTGGCCGGTGTAGTGCCCACCCGCCCGTCGGCCTGCTCGCTTCATCGATTGGCTTAGTCATACGGAGTTCATTCCCAGTCTAAGATCAGACCGGACCAAAGGTTACGGTAGCAGGATCGGCAGCACACAGAGAGGGACCCGGTCGATCCCCGGCTTACGAATCCCGCCCCTCTGGCTGGCTGAGCGCCTGCACGATTGTTTCGTGGGTTGACTTAGGCATACAGAGTTCATTCCCAGTCTAAGCATACGGAGTTCATTCCCAGTCTAAGATAAGACCAGACCGAGGGTTACGGTAGCAAATGCTGGGCTCGGGCAAGTGCTGGTGTTGCATTTTTCTTCAGAGGGGCACCGTCACCGGAGAACCTGACCGGCGGCATCGGGGTTCCGACAATCAGAGGGGCCGGGGGGTGTGCGCACATGATATGCGATGGGTGCTAGTACTTGGCCCTTATATTGGCCCCCTATCCCTCATCAAACCTGGAGAACTGACACCCACTTAAAGAGCATATGAGATTTTACAGGTTTGCTGCCAGTAGATGTTAAAGTGTCTGAAATGGGGACACTTTTTTCAAATGGTCACAAAATCTTGTACACTTCGAGTTTTTAGCTGAATTTTTTTGTGCGTACCAAAAAAAATAAAATGATCACGTCCACCAAGTTTGGGGCCAAAAGTCCTTCCGAAAAAATTTTAAAAAATCCCAAATCGCAAAAAATTTCAAAAATCATGAAAAATATAAAACAAGTCGTCTTGCCATGAAACTTCCCGTGAAGGCTTAAGGGACCATTGTATGAATTTACAAGCCATAAAAATAGCATTGGCATGTAGAAATATGAAGATGTGCCTAAACCCACCTACTACCCTATCGATCCACAGCTTGCGCATCCCGCCTCTCTGGCAGGTATAGTGCACGCTTGCCCGTCCGCTCGTTAAGTCAGTTGGCTTAGGCATACGGAGTTCATTCCCAGTCTAAGATCGAACTGGACCAAGGGTTGCGGTAGCAAGATCGGTAGAAAATAGAGGGGGTCCCGGCCGATCCCCGACTTATGCATCCTGCTACTCTGGCCGGTTGAGCGCCCGCACGCTCGTTTCATGGGTTGACTTAGGCATACAGAGTTAATTCCCAGTCTAAGCATCCGGAGTTCATTCCCAGTCTAAGATCGAACCAGACCGAGGGTTGCGTTACCACATGCTGGGCTCAGACATTTGCTGGTGCCGTATTTTTCTTCGGAAGGGCACCATCGTCGGAGCATTGTCGGAGAACCTGACCGGCGACATTGGGGTTCCAATGATCGGGGGGCCGGGGGGAGGTGTACGCACATGATGTGCAATGGGTGTTGGTACTTGGCCCTTATATTGGCCCCTTATCCCTCATCAAACCTCGAGAACTCACACCCCTTAAAGAGCATTTGAGATTTTACAGGTTTGCTGCCAGTAGCCATTAAAGTGTCTAAAATGGGGACACTTTTTTCAAATGGTCACAAAATCTTGTACACTTTGAGTTTTTAGCTGTATTTTTTTGTTCACACCAAAAAAAATACAAGGGATCACGTCTACCAAGTTTGGGGCCAAAACTCCTTCCCAAAAAAATTTTAAAAAATCTCAAACCGTAAAAAGTTTCAAAAATTGTGAAAAATAGAAAACGAGTCGTCTTGCCATGAAACTTCACGTGAAGGCTTAAGGGACCATTGTAAGAATTTACAAGCCATAAAAATGGTATTGGTACGCAGAAATACAAAGATGTGCCTAAACCCACCTACCATCCTATCGATCCACGACTTGCGCATCCCGTCTCTCTGGCCGGCGTAGTGCCCGCCCGCTCGCCTGCCCGCTCGTTTCGTCGGTTGGCTTAGGCATACGGAGTTCATTCCCAGTCTAAGATCAGACCAAACTGAGGGTTACGACAGAAAGATCGGTAGCACGCAGAGGGGGGACCCCGACCAATCCCCGGCTTGTGCATTCCGCCCCTCTGGCCAACCGAGCGTCCAACCGCTCGTTTCATGGGTTGACTTAGGCATACAGAGTTAATTTCCAGTCTAAGCATCTGGAGTTCATTTCCAGTCTAAGATCGGACCAGACCGAGGGTTGTGGCAGAACATGTTGGGCTCAGAGATTTGCTGGTGTCGCATTTTTCTTCGGAAGGGCAGCATCGTCGGAGCATCGTAGGAGAACCTGACCGGCGGCATTGGGGTTCCAACGATCGGGGGGCCGGGGGGAGGTTTGCGCACATGATGTGCGATGGGTGTTGGTACTTGGCACTTATATTGGCCCCCTATCCCTCATCAAACCTCGAGAACTCACACCCCTTAAAGAGCATTTGAGATTTTACAGGTTTGCTACCAGTAGCCATTAAAGTGTCTGAAATGGGGACACTTTTTTCAAATGGTCACAAAATCTTGTACACTTCGAGTTTCTAGCTCAATTTTTTTGTGCGTGCCAAAAAAAATACAATGATCATGTCCACCAAGTTTGGGGCCAAAACTTCTTCCAAAAAATTTTTAAAAATCCCGACCCGTAAAAAGTTTTGAAAATCATGAAAAATAGAAAACGAGTCTTCTTGCCATGAAACTTCACGTGAAGGCTTAAGGGACCATTGTATGAATTTACAAGCCATAAAAATGGCATTGGCATGCAGAAATATGAAGATGTGCCTAAACCCACCTACCACCCTATCGATCCATGGCTTGCGCATCCCGTCTCTCTGGCCGGCGAGGAGCCCGCCCACCCGCTCGCTCGTTTCGTCCGTTGGCTTAGGCATACGAAGTTCATTCCCAGTCTTAGATTAGACCAGACCGTGGGTTATGGCAATGGGATCAGCAGCACGCAGAGGGGGACCCGACCGATCCTCGGCTTGCGCATCCCGCCCCTCTGGCCGACTGAGCACACGCACGCTTGTTTCGTGGGTTAACTTAGGCATACGGTATTCATTCCCAGTCTAAGATCGGATCAGATCGGGGGTTACGGCAGCACATGCTGGGCTTGGGCATGTGCTGGTGCCACATTTTTCTTCCCCGGGGCACCATCGCCGGAGCATCTCCGGAGAACCTGACCGGCGGCATTGGGGTTCCGACGATCGGGGGGCCGGAGGGTGTGCGCACATGATGTGCAATGGGTGCTGGTACTTGGCCCTTATATTGGCCCGCTATCCCTCATCAAACCTCGAGAACTCACACCCCCTTAAAGAGCATTTGAGATTTTACAAGTTTGCTGCCAGTAGCCATTAAAGTGTCTGAAATGGGGACACTTTTTTCAAATGGTCACAAAATCTTGTACACTTCGAGTTTTTAGCTAAATTTTTTTGTGCCTGCCAAAAAAAAAATACAATGATCACGTCCAATAAGTTTGGGAACAAAACTCGTTCCGAAAAAATTTTAAAAAATTCCAAACTGCAAAAAGTTTCAAAAATCATGAAAAATAGAAAACGAGTCGTCTCGCCATGAAACTTCACGTGAAGGCTTAAGGGACCATTGCATGAATTTACAAGAAACAAAAATGGCATTGGCATGCAGAAATATGAAGATGTGCCTAAACCCACCTACCACCCTATCGATCCACGGCTTGCGCGACCCGTCTCTTTGGCCGGCGTAGTGCCCACCCGCCCGTCCGCTCGTTTCGTCGGTTCGCTTAGGCATATGGAGTTCATTCTAAGTCTAAGATAAGACCAGACCGAGGGTTACAGCAGCAAGATTGGTAGCATGCAGAGGGGGACCCGGTCGATCCCCGACTTGTGCATCCCGCCCCTCTAGCCGATTGAGTGCCCACACACTCGTTTCGTGAGTTGACTTAGGCATACAGAGTTTATTCCCAGTCTAAGATCAGACTGGACCGAAGGTTGTGACAGCACAAGCTGGGCTCGGGCATGTGCTGGTGCCGTATTTTTCTTCATCGGGGCACCATCGCCGGAGCATCACCGGAGAACCTGACCGACGACATTGGGGTTCCGACGATCGGAGGGGCCGGGGGGGTGTGCGCATATGATGTGCGATGGGTGCTGGTACTTGGCCCTTATATTGGCCCCCTAACTCTCATCAAACCTCAAGAACTCACACCCCCTTAAAGAGCATTTGAGATTTTACAGGTTTGCTGCCAGTAGCCATTAAAGTGTCTGAAAAGGGGACACTTTTTTTAAATGGTCAAAAATCTTGTACACTTAGAGTTTTTAGCTGAATTTTTTTGTGCATGCCAAGAAAAATACAAGGATTATGTCTACCAAGTTTGGGGCCGAAAATGCTTCCGAAAAAATTTTAAAAAATCCCGAACCGTAAAAAGTTTTGAAAATCATGAAAAATATAAAACGAGTCATCTTGGCATGAAACTTTACGTGAAGGCTTAAGGGACCATTGTATGAATTTACAATCCATAAAAATGGCATTGGCATACAACATTATGAAGATGTGCCTAAACCCACCTACCACCCTATCGATGCACGGCTTGCGCATCCCGTCTCTCTGGCCGACGTAGTGTTCACCCGCCTGCCTGCCCGCCCGCCCGCTCTTTTCATCGGTTGGCTTAGGCATATGGAGTTCATTCCCAGTCTAAGATCAGACCAGACCGAGGGTTGTGGCAGCAGGATCGGCAGCACGCAGAGGGGGACCCGATCGATCCCCGGCTTGCGCATCCCGCCCTTCTGGCTGGCTGGGCGCTCGCACGCTCGTGTCGTGGGTTGACTTAGGCATACGGAGTTCATTCCTAGTCTAAGATCGGACCAGACCGAGGGTTGTGGCAGCAAATACTGGGCTCGGGCATGTGCTGGTGCCGCATTTTTCTTCACCGGGGCACCATCGCCGGAGAACCTGATCGATGGCATTAGGGTTCCGATGATCTGGGGGTCGGGGGGTGTGCGCACATGATGTGCGATGGGTGCCGGTACTTGGCCCTTATATTGGTCCCCTATCCCTCATCAAACCTTGAGAACTTACACCCCTTAAAGAGCAATTGAGATTTTACAGGTTTGCTGCCAGTAGCCATTAAAGTGTCTGAAATGGGGACACTTTTTTCAAATGGTCACAAAATCTTGTACACTTCGAGTTTTTAGCTGAATTTTTTTGTGGATGCCAACAAAAATAGAAGGATCATGTCTAACAAGTTTGGGGCAAAACTCCTTCCGAAAAAATTTTAAAAAATCCCGAACCATAAAAAGTTTCAAAAATCGTGACAAATAGAAAACCAATCGTCTTGCCATGGAACTTCATGTGAAGGCTTAAGTGACCATTTTATGAATTTACAAGCCATAAAAATGGCATTGGCATGCAGAAATATGAAGATGTGCCTAAACCCACCTACCACCCTATCGATCCACGGCTTGCGCATCCCGTCTCTCTGGCCAGCGTAGTGCCCCCCGCCCGCCCGCCCGCTCGTTTCGTCAGTTGGCTTAGGCATATGGAGTTCATTCCCAGTCTAAGAATGGACCGAACCGAGGGTTGTGACAGCAAGATCGGTAACACACAGAAAGGGACCCGACCGATCCTTAACTTGCGCATCTCGCCCCTCTGGCCGGCTAAGCGCCCGCACGCTCATTTTGTGGGTTGACTTAGGCATACGGAGTTCATTCCCAGTCTAACCATACGGAGTTCATTCCCTGTCTAAGATCAGATCGGACCGAGGGTTGCGACAGCAAAACCTGGGCTTGGGCATGTGCTGGTGCCGCATTTTTCTTCACTGGGGCACCATCGTCGGAGCATCGCCGGAGAACCTGACCGGCGACGTTGGGGTTCCGACGATCGGGGGGACTGGTGGGTGTGCTCACATGATGTGCGATGGGTGCTGGTACTTGGCCCTTTTATTGGCTCCCTATCCCTCATCAAACCTCGAGAACTCACACCCCCTTTAAGAGCATTTGAGATTTTACAGTTTTCCTACCAGTAGCCATTAAAGTGTCTTAAATGGGGACACTTTTTTCAAATAGTCACAAAATATTGTACGCTTCGAGTTTTTAGCTGAATTTTTTTGTGCATGCCAAAAAAAATACAAGGATCACATCTACAAAGTTTGTTGCAAAAAATCCTTTCGAAAAAATTTTAAAAAATCCTGAACCGCAAAAAGTTTCAAAAATCGTGAGAAATAGAAAACGAGTCGTCTTGCCATGGAACTTCACGTGAAGGCTTAAGGGACCATTGTATGATTTGACAAGCCATAAAAATGGCATTGGCATGTATAAATATGGAGATGTGCCTAAACCCACCTATCACCCTATCGATCCATGACTTGCACGTCTCGTCTCTTTGGCCGGCATAGTGCCCACCCGCCCGCTTGTTTCGTCAGTTGGCTTAGGCATACGGAGTTCATTCCCAGTCTAAGATCAGACCAAACTGAGGGTGGCGGCAACAGGATCGGCAGCACACAGAGGGTGACCCAGTCAATCCCCGGCTTGCGCATCCCGCCCCTCTGGCCGGCTGAGCGCCCACACGCTCGTTTCGTGGGTTGACTTAGGCATACAGAGTTCATTCCCAGTCTAAGCATACGGAGTTCATTCCCAGTCTAAGATCGGACCAGACTGAGGGTTGCAGCAGCACATGCTGGGCTCGGGCATGTGCTGGTGCCACATTTTTCTTTGTCTGGGCACCATCGCCGGAGCATCGCTAGAGAACCTGACCGACGGTATTGGGGTTCCGTCGATCGGGGGGGCCGGGTAGGTGTGCGCACATGATGTGCGATGGGTGCTGGTACTTGGCCCTTATAATGGCCCCCTATCCCTCATCAAACCTCAAGAACTCACACCCCTTTAAAGAGCATTTGAGATTTTACAGGTTTGCTGCCAGTAGCAATTAAATTGTCTGAAATGGGGACACTTTTTTCAAATGGTCACAAAATCTTGTACACTTCGAGTTTTTGGCTGAATTTTTTTGTGCATGCCAACTAAAATACAAGGATCATGTCTACCAAGTTTGGGGCGAAAACTCCTTCCAAAAAAATTTTAAAAAAAATTGAACCGTAAAAAGTTTTGAAAATCGTAAAAAATATAAAACGAGTCGTCTTGCCATGAAGCTTTACGTGAAGGCTTAAGGGACCATTGTATGAATTTACAAGCCATAAAAATGGCATTGGCACACAGAAATATGAAGATGTAAATAAACCCACATACCACCCTATCGATCCATGGCCTGCGCATCCCGTCTCTTTGGCCGACGTAGTGCCCGCCCGCCCGTCAGCTCACTCGTTTCGTCGGTTGGCTTAGGCATATGGAGTTCATTCCCAGTCTAAGATCGGACCGGACTGAGGGCTGCAGTAGTCAGATTGGTAGCACATAGAGGGGCACCCAGCCGATCCCCGGCTTGCCCATCCCGCCCCTCTGGCCGGCTGAGCGCCCGCACGCTCATTTCGTCAGTTTACTTAGGCATATAGAGTTCATTCCCAGTCTAAGCATACGGAGTTCATTGCCAGTCTAAGATTGGATCAGACCGAGGGTTACGGCAGCACATACTGGGCTCGGGCATGTGCTGGTGCCACATTTTTCTTCGCCAAGGCACCATCGCCGGAGCATCACCGGAGAACCTGACCGACGGCATTGTGGTTCCGATGATCGGGGGGGCCGGGGGGTGTGCGCGCGTGATGTGCGATGGGTGCTGGTACTTGGCCCTTATATTGGCCCCTTATCCCTCACCAAATCATGAGAACTAACACCCCCTTAAAGAGCATTTGAGATTTTACAGGTTTGCTGCCAGTAGCCTTTAAAGTGTCCGAAATGGGGACACTTTTTTCAAATGGTCACAAAATCTTGTACACTTCGAGTCTTTCGCTGAATTTTTTTGTGCATGCCAACAAAAATACAAGGATCACGTCTACCAAGTTTGGGGCCAAAACCCCTTCCGAAAAAATTTTAAAAAATCACAAACCACAAAAAGTTTTGAAAATCGTGAAAAATAGAAAACGAGTCGTCTTGCCATGAATCTTCACGTGAAGGCTTAAGGGACCATTGTATGAATTTACAAGCCATAAAAATGGCATTGGCATGCAGAAATATGAAGATGTGCCTAAACCCACCTACCACCCTATCGATCCATGGCTTGCGCATCCCGTCTCTCGGGTCGGCGTAGTGCCCATCCACCCGTCCTCCCACTCGTTTCGTCGGTTGGCTCAGGCACACTGAGTTCATTCCCATTCTAAGATCAGACCGGATCGAGGGTTGGAGCAGCAGGATCGATAGCACGCAGATGGGGACCTGGTTGATCCCCGGCTTGCGCATCACGCCCCTCTCACCGGCTGAGCACCCGCACACTCGTTTCATGGGTTGACTTAAGCATATGGAGTTCATTCCTAGTCTAAGCATACGGAGTTCATTCCCAGTCTAAGATCGGACCGGACCGAGGGTTGTGATAGCCCATGCTGGGCTAGGGCATGTGCTTGTGCCGCATTTTTCTTCGCCGGGGCACCACCGGCGGAGCATCGTCGGAGCATCATCGGAGAACCTAACTGGTGGCATTGGGGTTCCGACGATCGGGGGGGCCGGGGGGTGTGTGCCCGTGATGTGCGATGGGTGCTGGTACTTGGCCATTATATTGGCCCATTATCCCTCACCAAATCTTGAGAACTAACACCCCCTTAAAAAGCATTTGAGATTTTACAGGTTTGCTGCCAGTAGCCTTTAAAGTGTCCGGAATGGGGACACTTTTTTCAATTGGTCACAAAATCTTGTACACTTAAGGTTTTTAGCTGAATTTTTTTGTGCATGCCAAAAAAAATACAAGGATCAGGTCTACCAAGTTTGATGCCAAAACTCTTTCCAAAAAAATTTTAAAAAATTCCGAACCGCAAAAAGTTTCAAAAATCGTGAAAAATAGAAAACAAGTCGTCTTGCCATGAAACTTCACGTGAAGGCTTAAGGGACCATTGTATGAATTTACAAGCCACAAAAATGGCATTGGTATGCAGAAATATGAAGATGTGCCTAAACCCACCTACCACCCTATCGATCCACGGCTTGCACATCCTGTCTCTCTGGTCGGTGTAGTGCCCGCCCGCCTGTCTGCTCGCTCGTTTCGTCGGTTGGCTTAGGCATACGGAGTTCATTCCCATTCCAAGATCGGATAGGATTGAAGGTTGTGATAGTAGGATCAGCAGCGTGTAGAGTGGGACAGGGTCGATCCCCGACTTGTGAATCCTGCCACTCTGGCCGGCTGAGCACCCGCACGCTCGTTTTGTGTGTTAACTTAGGCATACGGAGTTCATTCCCAGTCTAAGCATACGAAGTTCATTCCCAGTCTAAGATAGGACCGGATTAGAGGTTGCGGCAGCACAAGCTGGGCTCGAGCATGTGCTGGTGCCATATTTTTCTTCATCGGGGTACCATCACCGGAGAACCTGACCGACGGCATTGGGGTTCCGGTGATCGGGGGGGCCGGGGGGTGTGCGCACATGATGTGCGATGGGTGCTGGTACTTGGCCCTTATAATGGTCCGCTATCCCTCATCAAACCTCGAGAACTCACACCCCCTTAAAGAGCATTTGAGATTTTACAGGTTTGCTGGCAGTGGCAATTAAAGTGTCTGAAATGGGGACACTTTTTTGAAAAGGTCACAAAATCTTGTACACTTCGAGTTTTTAGCTGAATTTTTTTATGCTTGCCAACAAAAATACAAGGATCACATCTTCCAAGTTTGGGTTCAAAACTCTTTCCAGAGAAATTTTAAAAAATCTCGAACTGTAAAAAGTTTCAAAAATCATGAAAAATAGAAACAAAGTCGTCTTGCCATGAAACTTCACGTGAAGGCTTACGGGACCATTGTATGAATTTACAAGCCATAAAAATGGCATTACCATGCAGAAATATGAAGATGTTCCTGAACCCACCTACCACCCTATCGATCCACGGCTTGCGCATCCCGTCTCTCAAGCTTGCGTAGTGCCCGTCCGTCCACCCGTTCGCTCATTTCGTCGGTTGGCTGAGGCATACGGAGTTCATTCCCAGTCTAAGATCAGACCAGACTGAGGGTTACGACAGCAGGATTGACAGCACGCAGAGGGGGACCCAGCCAATCCCCGACTTACGCATCCCACCCCTCTGGCCGGTTGAACACCCGCACGCTCGTTTCGTCAGTTGACTTAGGCATACGAAGTTCATTCCCAGTCTAAGATCGGACCGGACTGAGGGTTGCGGCAGCACATGCTGGGCTCGGGCATGTGTTGGTGCTGCATTTTTCTTTGTCGGGGCACCATCATCGGAGCATCAACGGAGAACCTGACGGACGGCATTAGGGTTCCGGCGATAGGGGGGCCAAAATGCCTTTCGAAAAAATTTTAAAAATCCCGAACCGCAAAAAGTTTCCAAAATCGTAAAAAATCAAAAACGAGTCGTCTTGCCATGAAACTTCACGTGAAGGCTTAAGGGACCATTGTATGAATTTACAATCCATAAAAATGGCAATGGCACGTGGAAATAAGAAGATGTGCCTAAAGCCACCTACCACCCTATCGATCCACGGCTTGTGCATCCCATCTCTCTGGCCGGCGAAGTGCCCGCCCGCCCGCACAATCCTCGGCTTGCGCATCCCGCCCCTCTGGCCGGCTAAGCGCCCGCACGATCATCTCATGGGTTGACTTAGGCATATAGAGTTCATTCCCAGTCTAAGCATACGGAGTTCATTCCCAGTCTAAGATCAGACTGGACCGAGGGTTGCGGCAGCACATGCTGGGCTCGGGCATGTGCTGGTGCCACATTTTTCTTTGTCAGGGCACCATCGCCAGAGCCTCACCGAAGAACCTGACCGACGGCATTGGGGTTCCGACGATCAGAGGGGCCGGGGGGGTGTGCGCATATGGTGTGCGATGGGTGCTGGTACTTGGCCCTTATATTGGCCCCCTATCCCTCATCAAACCTCAAGAACTCACACACACCCCTTAAAGAGCATTTGAGATTTTACAGGTTTGCTGCCAGTAGCCATTAAAGTGTCTGAAATTGGGACACTTTTGTCAAATGGTCAAAAAAACTTGTACACTTCGAGTTTTTAGCTGAATTTTTTTATGCATGCCAAAAAAAATACAAGGATCACGTCTACCAAGTTTAGGGCCAAAACTCCTTTCAAAAAAATTTTAAAAAATCTCAAACCGTAAAAAGTTTTGAAAATCGTGAAAAATAGAAAAGGAGTCGTCTTGCCATGAAACTTAACGTGAAGGCTTAAGGGACCATTGTATGAATTTACAAGCCATAAAAATGGCATTGGCATGCAGAATATGAAGATGTGCCTAAACCCACCTATCACCCTATCGATACACGGCTTGCGCATCCCGTCTCTCTGGCCGGTGTAATGCCCGCCCGCCCGCTCGTATCGTCGGTTGGCTTAGGCATACGGAGTTCATTCCCAGCCTAAGATCGGACCGGATTGAGGGTTACAGTAGTAGGATCGACAGCACGCAGAGGGGGACTTGGTCGATCCCCGGCTTGCGCATCCCGCCCTCTGGCCGGGTGAGTGCCCTCACGCTCGTTTCGTGGGTTGACTTAGGCATACGGAGTTCATTCCCAGTCTAAGCATACAGAGTTCATTCCCAGTCTAAGATCGGACTGGACCGAGGGTTGCGGCAGCACATGTTGGGCTTGGGCATGTGCTGGTGCCATATTTTTCTTCACCTGGGCACCATCACTGGAGCATCGTCGAAGAACCTGACCGGTGGCATTGGGGTTCCGGTGATCGGGGGGGCCGGGGGGGTGTGCGCACTTGATGTGCGATGGTTGCTAGTACTTGGCCCTTATATTGGCCCCCTATCCTTCATTAAACCTCGAGAACTCATACCCCTTCAAAGAGCATTTGAGATTTTACAGGTTTGCTGCCAGTAGCCATTAAAGTGTCTGAAATGGGGGCACTTTTTTCAAATGGTCACAAAATCTTGTACACTTCGAGTTTTTAGCTGAATATTTTTGTGCATGCCAACAAAAATACAAGGATCATGTCTACCAATTTTGGGGCCAAAACTCCTGAAAAAATTTTAAAAAATCCCGAACCGCAAAAAGTTTCAAAAATTATAAAAATATAGAAAACGAGTCGTCTTGCCATGAAACTTCACGTGAAGGCTTAAGGGACCACTGTATGAATTTACAAGCCATAAAAATGGCACTGGAATGCAGAAATATGAAGATGTACCTAAACCCACCTACCACCCTATCGATCCACGGCTTGCGAATCCCGTCTCTCTGGCTGACGTAGTGCCCACCCGCTCATTTCATCGGTTGGCTTAGGCATAGGAGTTCATTCCCAGTCTGAGGTCAGATTGGATCGAAGGTTACGGTAGTAGGATCGACAGCACACAGAAGGGGACCCGGCCGATCCCCGGCTTGCACATCTCACCCCTCTGGCCGGCTGAGCGCCCGCACGCTCATTTCGCAGGTTGACTTAGGCATACGGAGTTCATTCTCGACCTAAGATCAGACCGGACAGATGTTTTCAGTAGCACATGTTGGGCTCAGGCATGAGCTGGTGCCGTATTTTTCTTCGCCGGGGCACCATCGCCAGAGCATCGTCGGAGAACCTGACCGGCAGCATTGAGGTTCCGGCGATTGGGAGGGCCGGGGGGTGTGCATACATGATGTGCGATGGGTGCGGGTACTTGGCCCTTATATTGGCCCCCTATCCCTCATCAAACCTCGAGAAATCACACCCCCTGAAAGAGCATTTGAGATTTTACAGGTTCGCTGCCAGTAGCCATTAAAGTGTCTGAAATGGGGACGCTTTTTTCAAATGGTCACAAAATCTTGTACACTTTGATTTTTTAGCTGAATTGTTTTGTGCATGCCAACAAAAAAACAAGAATCACATCCACCTAGTTTAGGGACAAAACTCCTTTCAAAAAAATTTTAAAAAATCTCGAACCGTAAAATGTTTCAAAAATCGTGAAAAATAGAAAACGAGTCGTCTTGCCATGAAACTTCACGTGAAGGCTTAACGGACCATTGTATGAATTTACAAGCCATAAAAATGGCATTGGCATGCAGAAATATGAAGGTGTGCCTAAACCCACCTACCACCCTATCGATCCACGGCTTGCGCATCCCGTCTCTCTGGCCGACGTAGTGCCCGCCCGCCAGCCCGCTCATTTCGTCGGTTGGCTTCGGCATACGGAGTTCATTCCCAGTCTAACATTGGACCGGACTGAGGTTTGTGGCAACAGGATCAGCAACACACAAAGGGGGACCCGGCCGATCCCTGACTTATGCATCCCGCCCCTCTGGCCAGCTGAGCGCCCGCGCGCTCGTTTCGTGGGTTGACTTAGGCATCGGAGTTCATTCCTAGTCTAAGCAAATGGAGTTCATTCCCAGTCTAAGATCGGACCAGACCGAGGGTTACGGTAGCACATGCTGGGCTCGACCATGTGCTGGTGCCGCATTTTTCTTCGTCGGAGCATCGCCAGAGAACCTAACTGATGGCGTTGCGGTTTCGACGATCAGGGGGGTCGGGGGGGTGTGCGCACATGATGTGCGATGGGTGCTGGTACTTGGCCCTTATATTGGCCCCCTATCTCTAATCAATCCTCGAGAACTCACACTCCCTTAAAGAGCGTTTGAGATTTTACAGGTTTGCTGCCAGTAGCCATTAAAGTGTCTGAAATGGGGACACTTTTTTCAAATGGTCACAAAATCTTGTACGCTTCGAGTTTTTAGCTGAATTTTTTTTTTGGATGCCAAAAAAAATACAACGATCATGTCTACCAAGTTTACGGATAAAAATCCTTCCGAAAAAATTTTACAAAATCCCGAACTGCAAAAAGTTTCAAAAATCGTGAAAAATAGAAAACGAGTCATCTTGCCATGAAACTTCACGTGAAGGCTTAAGGGACCATTGTATGAATTTACAAGCCATAAAGATGGCATTGGCATGCAGAAATATGAAGATGTACCTAAACCCACCAACCACCCTATCAATCCACGGCTTGCACATCCCGTCTCTCTGGCCGGCGTAGTGCCCGACCGCCTGCCCGCCCGCTTGTTTCGTCGGTTCGCTTAGGCATACGGAGTTCATTCCCAATCTAAGATCAGACCCGCTCAAGGGTTACAGCAGTAGGATCGGCAACATGCAAAGGGGGACCTGGTCGATTCTTGACTTGTGCATCCCGCCCTCTGGCCGGCTGAGCGACCGCACGCTCATTTCGTGGGTTGACTTAGGCATACGGAGTTCATTCCCAGTCTAAGCATACAGAGTTCATTCCCAGTCTAAGATTAGACCAGACTGAGGGTTGCAACAGCACATGCTGGGCTCGAGCATGTGCTGGTGCCGCATTTTTCTTCTTCGGGGCACCATCGTCGAAGCATTGCCGGAGAACTTGACCGACGGCATTGAGGTTCCGACGATCGGGGGGGCCGGGGGGTGTTTGCACATGAAGTGCGATTGGTGCTGGTACTTGGCCCTTATATTGGCCCATTATCCCTCATCAAACCTCAAGAACTCATACCCCCTTAAAGAGCATTTGAGATTTTATAGGTTTGCTAGCAGTAGCCATTAAAGTGTCTGAAATGGGTACACTTTTTTCAAATGGTCACAAAATCTTGTACACTTCGAGTTTTTAGCTGAAATTTTTTGTGCATGTCAAAAAAAATACAAGGATCACGTCTACCAGGTTTGGGGCTAAAACTCCTTCCAAAAAAATTTTAAAAAATCCCGAATCGCAGAAAGTTTCAAAAATCGTGAAAAATAAAAAACGAGTCGTCTTTCCATGAAACTTCACGTGAAGGCTTACGGGACCATTGTATGAATTTACGAGCCATAAAAATGGCATTGGAACACAGAAATATGAAGATGTGCCTAAACCCACCTACCACCCTATCGATCCACGGCTTGCGCATCCCGTCTCTCTGGCCGACGTAGTGCCCGCCCGCCTGCTCGTTTCATCGGTTGGCTTAGGCATACGGAGTTCATTCCCAGTCTAAGATCGGACTAGACTGAGGGTTACGGTAGCATATACTTGGCTCGGGCATGTTCTGGTGCCACATTTTTCTTCGTCAAGGCACCATCGCCGGAGCATCACCGGAGAACCTGACCGGCGGCATTGGGGTTCTGACGATCGGGGGGGCCAGGGGGTGGTGTACGCACATGATGTGCGATGGGTGCCAGTACTTGGCCCTTATTTTGGCCCCCTATCCCTTATCAAACCTCGAGAACTCACACCCCCTTAAAGAGCATTTGAGATTTTACAGGTTTGCTGCCAGTAGCCATTAAAGTGTCTCAATGGGGACACTTTTTCAAATGGTCACGAAATCTTGTACACTTCGAGCTTTTAGCTGAATGTTTTTGTGCATGCAAACAAAAATACAAGGATCACGTCTACCAAGTTTGGGGCCAAAACTCCTTTCGAAAAAATTTTAAAAAATCTCGAACCGCAAAAAGTTTCAAAATGGTGAAAAATAGAAAACGAGTTGTCTTGCCATGAAACTTCACGTGAAGACTTAAGGGACCATTGTATGAATTTACAAGCCATAAAAAGGGCATTGGCACGTAGAAATATGAAGATGTGCCTAAACTCACTTACCACCCTATCGATCCACGGCTTGCGCATCCCATCTCTATGGCCGGCGTAGTGCCTGCCCACCCGCTTGCTCGTTTCGCCGATTGGCTTAGGCATACGGAGTTCATTCCCAGTCTAAGATCAGACCGGACCAAGGGTTATGGTAGAAGGATCGACAACACGTATAGGGGGACCCGACCGATCCCTGGCTTGCGCATCCCGCCCTTTGGCCGGCTGAGCGCCCGCACGCTCATTTCGTGGGTTGATGTAGCCATACGGAGTTCATTCCCAGTCTAAGCATACGGAGTTCATTCCGAGTCTAAGATTGAACCGGATTGAGGGTTGTGACAGCACATGCTGGGCTCGGGCATGTGCTGGGGCTGCATTTTTCTTCGCCAGGGCACCATCGTCGGAGTAACATCGAAGAACCTGACTGGCGGCATTAGGGTTCCGGCGATCGGGGGGGCCGGGGGGTGTGCGCACATGATGTGCGATGGGTGCTGGTACTTGGCCCTTATATTGGCCCCCTATCACTCATCAAACCTTGAGAACTCATACCCCCTTAAAGAGCATTTGATATTTTACGGGTTTTCTGCCAGTAGCCGTTAAATTGTTTGAAATGGGGACACTTTTTTCAAATGGTCACAAAATCTTGTACACTCCGAGTTTTTAGCTGAATTTTTTTGTGCATAACAAAAAAAATACAAGGATCTTGTCTGCCAATTTTGGGGCCAAAACTCCTTCCGAAAAAATTTTAAAAAATCCTGAACCTCAAAAGTTTCGAAAATCATGAAAAATAGGAAACGAGTCGTCTTGCCATGAAACTTCACGTGAAGGCTTAAGGGACCATTATATGAATTTAAAAGCCATAAAAATGGTATTGGCATGTAGAAATATGAAGATGTGCCTAAACCCACCTACCACTCTATCGATCCGCGGCTTGCGCATCCCGTCTCTCTGGCCGGCGTAGTGCCCGCCCTCTCGCCCGCTCGTTTCGTCGGGTGGCTTAGGCATACGGAGTTCATTCATAGTCTAAGATCAGATCAGATCAAAGGTTGCAGCAGGAGGATCGACAGCACGTGGAGGGGGCCCGACCGATCCTCGGCTTGTGCATCCCGCCCCTCTGGCCGGCTGAGCGCCCGCACGCTCCTTTCGTGGGTTGACTTAGGCATACGGAGTTCATTCCTAGTCTAAGCATACGGAGTTCATTCCCAGTCTAAGATCGAACTGAACCGAGGGTTGCGGCAGCACATGTTGGGCTCGGTCATGTGCTGGTGCCGCTTTTTTCTTCACCGGGGCACCATCGCAGGAGCATCATCGGAGAACCTGACCGGCGGCATTGGGGTTCCGGTGATCGGGGGGGCCGAGGTGGTATGCGCACATGATGTGCGATGGGTGCTGGTACTTGGCCCTTATATTGGCCCCCTATCCCTCATCAAACCTCGAGAAGTCAACCCCTTTAAAGAGCACTTGAGATTTTACAGGTTTGCTAGCAGTAGGCATTAAAGTGTCTGAAATGGGGACATTTTTTTCAAATGGTCACAAAATCTTGTACATTTCGAGTTTTTAGCTGAATTTTTTTGTGCATGCCAAAAAAAATACAAGGATCACGTCTACCAAGTTTGCTGCCAAAACGCCTTCCGCAAAAATTTTAAAAAATCCCGAACTACAAAAAGTTTCAAAAATCGTGAAAAATAGAAAACGAGTCATCTTGCCATGAAACTTCACGGGAAGGCTTAAGGGACCATTGCATGGATTTACAAGCCATAAAAATGGCATTGGCATGCAAAAATATGAAGATGTACCTAAACCCACCTGCCACCCTATCGATCCACAGCTTGGGAATCCCGTCTCTCTGGCCGACGTAGCGCACGCCCGCCCGCCCGCCTGATCCTTGCGTTGGTTGGCTTAGGCATACAGAGTTCATTCCCAGTCTAAGGTCAGACCGGACGGAGGGTTGAGGCAGCAGGATCTACAACATGCAGAGGGGGAACCAGGCGATCCCCGGCTTGCGCATCCCGCCCCTCTGGCTGGCTGAGCACCCGCACGCTCGTTTCGTGGGTTGACTTAGGCATACGAAGTTCATTCCCAGTCTAAGCATACGAAGTTCATTCCCAGTCTAAGATCAGACCAGACCGATGGTTAAGGCAGCACATGCTGGGCTAGCACATGTGCTAGTGCCACATTTTTCTTCGTCGGGGCACCATCGTCGGAGCATCGCCGGAGAACCTGATCGGTGGCATTGGGGTTCCGACGATCAGGGGGGCCGGGGGGTGTGCGCACATGATGTGCGATGGGTGCTGGTACTTGGCCCTTATATTGGCCCCCTATCCCTCATCAAACCTCGAGAACTCACACCCCCTTAAAGAGCATTTGAGATTTTACAGGTTTGCTGCCAGAAGCCATTAAAGTGTCTGAAATGGGGACACTTTTTTCAAATGGGCACAAAATCTTTATACACTTCGAGTTTTTAGCTGAATTTTTTTATGCATGCCAAAAAAAATACAAGGATCACGTCTACTAAGTTTGGGGCCAAAACGCCTTTCGAAAAAATTTAAAAAAATCCTGAACCACAAAAAGTTTCAAAATCGTGAAAAATAAAAAATGAGTCGTCTTGCCATGAAACTTCACGTGAAGGCTTAAGGGACCATTGTATGAATTTGCAAGCCATAAAAATGGCATTGGCATGGAGCAATATGAAGATGTGCCTAAACCCACCTACCACCCTATCGATCCACGGCTTGCGCATCCCGTCTCTCTGGTCGGAGTAGTGCCCGCCCGCCGCCTGCCCGCTCGTTTCGTTAGTTGGCTTAGGCATACGGAGTTCATTCGCAGTCTAAGATTTGACCGGACTGAGGGTTACAGTAGCAGGATTGGCAGCACACAGAGGGGTACACGGCCGATCCCCGACTTACGCATCCCGCCCCTCTGGCCTGCTGAGCGCCCGCACGCTCGTTTCGTGGGTTCACTTAGGCATATGGAGTTCATTCCCAGTCTAAGCATACGGAGTTCATTTTCAGTCTAAGATTGGACCGGACCGAGGGTTGCGGCATCACATGCTGGGCTCGGGCATGTGCTGGTGCCGCATTTTTCTTCGTCGAGGCACCATCGCCGGAGCATCACCGGAGAACCTAACCGACGGCATTAGGGTTCCGGCGATCGAGGGGCCGTGTGGGGTGTACGCACATGATGTGCGATGGGTGCTGGTACTTGGCCCTTATATTGGCCCCCTATCCCTCATCAAGCCTCGAAAACTCACACCCCCTTAAAGAGAATTTGAGATTTTACAGGTTTGCTGCCAGTAGCCATTATAGTGTCTGAAATGGGGACACTTTTTTCAAATGGTCACAAAATCTTGTACACTTCGAGTTTTTAGCTGAATCTTTTTGTGCATGCCAACAAAAATACAAGGATCACGTATACCAAGGTTGGGACCAAAAATCCTTTCGAAAAAATCTTAAAAAATCTCGAACCATAAAAAGTTTCAAAAATCATGAAAAATAGAAAACGAGTCATCTTGCCATGAAAGTTCACGTGAAGGCTTAAGGGACCAATGTATGGATTTACAAGCCATAAAAATGGCATTGGCACGTAGAAATATGAAGATGTGCCTAAACCCAACTACCACCCTATCTATCCATAGCTTGTGCATCCTGTCTCTCAGGCCGGCGTAGTGCCCGCTCGTTTCGTTAGTTGGCTTAGGCATACGGAGTTCATTCCCAGTCTAAGATTTGATCGGACCAAGGGTTGCGGCAGTAGGATCGGTAGCACGCAGAGGGGTACCTGGCCGATCCCCGGCTTGTGCATCCCGTCCCTCTGGCCAGCTGAGCGCCCGCATGCTTGTTTCGTGGGTTGACTTAGGCATACGGAGTTCATTCCCAGTCTAAGCATATGGAGTTCATTCCCAGTCTAAGATCCTGAACCGCAAAAAGTGTCAAAAATCGTGAAAAATAGAAAACGACTCGTCTTGCCATGAAACTTCACGTGAAGGCTTAATGGACCATTGTATGAATTTACAAGCCATAAAAATGGCATTGGCACGTAGAAATATGAAGATGTGCTTAAATTCACTTACCACCCTATTGATCCACGGCTTGCGCATCCCGTCTCTATGGCCGACGTAGTGCCCGCCCGCCTGCCCGCCTGCTCGTTTCGTCGATCGGCTTAGGCATACGGAGTTCATTCCCAGTCTAAGATTAGACAAAACTGAGGTTACGGTAGAAGGATCGCCAGCACGCAGAAGGGGACCCAACCAATCCTCAACTTGCGCATCCCGCCCCTCTGGTCGGCTAAGCACCCGTAATCTCGTTTCGTGGGTTCACGTAGGCATACGGAGTTCATTCCCAGTCTAAGCATACGAAGTTCATTGCTAGTCTAAGATCAAACTGCACTGAGGGTTGCGATAGCACATGCTGGGCTTGGGCATGTGCTGGTGTCGTATTTTTCTTCAACAGGGCACCATCACCGGAGCATCACCGAAGAACCTGATCGGCGACATTGGGGTTTCGATGATCGGGGGGGTCGGGGAGGTGTGCGCACATGATGTGCGATGGGTGCTGGTACTTGGCCCTTATATTGGCCCTCTATCACTCATCAAACCTTGAGAACTCACACCCCCTTAAAGAGCATTTGAGATTTTACGGGTTTGCTGCCAGTAGTCGTTAAATTGTTTGAAATGGGGACACTTTTTTCAAATGGTCACAAAATCTTGTACACTCCGAGTTTTTAGCTGAATTTGTTTGTGCATACCAACAAAAATACAAGGATCATGTCTCCCAAGTTTGGGGCAAAAAATCCTTCCGAAAAAATTTTAAAAAATCACGAACCTCAAAAAATTTTGAAAATCATGAAAAATAAAAAACGAGTCGTCTTGCCATAAACTTCACGTGAAGGCTTAAGGGACCATTGTATGAATTTACAAGCCATAAAAATGGCATTGGCATGCAGAAATATGAAGATGTGCCTAAACCCACCTACCACCCTATCGATCTGCGGCTTGCGCATCACGTCTCTCTGGCCGGTGTAGTGCCCGCCCGCCCGCTCATTTCATCGATTGGCTTAGGCATATGGAGTTCATTCATGGTCTAAGATCGGACCGGATCAAGGGTCACCATAGGAGGATCGGTAGCACGTAGAGGGGGACCTGACCGATCCCCGGCTTGTGCATCCCACCCCTCTGGTCGGCTGAGCGCCCGCACGCTCGTTCCATGGGTTGACGTAGGCATACAGAGTTCATTCCCAGTCTAAGCATATGGAGTTCATTCCCAGTCTAAGATCGGACTGAACCGAGGGTTGCGGCAGCACATGCTTGGCTCGGGCATGTGCTGGTGCCACTTTTTTCTTCACCGGGGCACCATCGTAGGAGCATCACCAGAGAACCTGACCGATGGCATTGGGGTTCCGATGATCGAGGGGGCCGGGGGGGTGTTCGCACATGATGTGCCATGGGTGCTGTACTTGGCCCTTATATTGGCCCCCTATCCCTCATCAAACCTCGAGAACTCACACCCCCTTAAAGAGCATTTGAGATTTTACAGGTTTGCTACCAGAAGCCATTAAAGTGTTTGAAATGGGGACATTTTTTTCAAATGGTCACAAAATCTTGCACAGTTCGAATTTTTGGCTGAATTTTTTTTTGCATGCCAAAAAAAATACAGGGATCTGATCTACCAAGTTCGGGGCCAAAACGCCTTTCGAAAAAATTTTAAAAAATCCCAAACCGTAAAAAGTTTCAAAAATGGTGAAAGATAGAAAACGAGTTGTCTAGCCATGAAACTTCACGTGAAGGCTTAAGGGACCATTGTATGAACTTGCAAGCCATAAAAATGGCATTGGCCTGCAGAAATATGAAGATCTACCTAAACCCACCTGCCACCCTATCGATCCACGGCTTGTGCATCCCGTCTCTCTGGCTGACGTAGTGCCCGCCCGTCCGCTCGCCCGCTCATTTCGTCGGTTGGCTTAGGCATACGGAGTTCATTCATAGTCTAAGATCGGACCGGACCTAGGGTTGTGAGAGCAGGATCGATAGCATGTAGACGGGGACCCGGTCGATCCCCGGCTTACGCGTCCCGCCCCTCTGGCCGGCTGAGTGCCCGCACGCTCATTTCGTGGGTTGACTTAAGCATACAAAGTTCATTCTTAGTCTAAGCATACGGAGTTCATTCCCAGTCTAAGATCAGACCGGATCGAAGGTTACGGTAGCACATGCTGGGCTAGGGCATGTGCTGGTGCCACATTTTTCTTCGTCGGGGCACCATCGCCGGAGCATCACCGAAGAACCTGACCGATGGCATTGGGGTTCCGACTATTGGGGGGGTTGGAGGGGTGTGCGCACATGATGTGCGATGGGTGCTGGTACCTGGCCCTTATATAGGCCCCCTATCCCTCATCAAACCTCAAGAACTCACACTCCCTTAAAGAGCATTTGAGATTTTACAGGTTTGCTTCCAGAAGCCATTAAAGTGTCTGAAATAGGGACACTTTTTTCAAATGGTCACAAAATCTTGTACACTCCGAGTTTTTAGCTGAATTTTTTTGTGCATGCCAACAAAAATACAAGGATCACGTCTACCAAGTTTTGGGCAAAACCTTTTCTGAAAAAATTTTAAAAAATCCCGAACCTTAAAAAGTTTCAAAAATTGTGAAAAATAGAAAACGAATTGTCTTGCCATGAACCTTCACGTGAAGGCTTAAGAGACCATTGTATGGGTTTACAAGCCCTAAAATTGGCATTGGCACGCAGAAATATGAAGATGTGCCTAAACCCACCTACCACCCTATCGATCCACGACTTAAGCATCCCGTCTCTCTGGCCGGTGTAGTGCTCGCCCGCCTGCCCGCCCGCTCGTTTCGTCGGTTGGCTTAGGCATACGGAGTTCATTCATAGTCTAAGATCGGACCAGACCTAGGGTTGCGAGAACAAGATTGACAGCACGTAGAGGGGGACCCGATCGATCCCCGGCTTACGCGTCCCGCCCCTCTGGCCGGCTAAGCGCCCGCACGCTCGTTTCATGGGTTGACTTAGGCATACGATGTTCATTCCTAGTCTAAGCATATGGAGTTCATTCCCAGTCTAAGATCAGACCAGATCGAAGGTTACGGCAGCACATGCTGGGCTAGGGCATGTGCTGGTGCCACATTTTTCTTCGTCGGGGCACCATCGCCAGAGCATCGCCGGAGAACCTGACCGATGGCATTGGGGTTCCGGCTATCGGGGGGGTTGAGGGGGTGTGCGCACTTGATGTGCGATGGGTGCTGGTACCTGGCCCTTATATGGGCCCCCTATCCCTCATCAAACCTCGAGAACTCACACTCCCTTAAAGAGCATTTGAGATTTTACAGGTTTGCTGCCAGAAGCCATTAAAGTGTCTGAAATGGGGACACTTTTTTCAAATGGTCACAAAATCTTGTACACTTCAAGTTTTTAGTTGAAATTTTTTGTGCATGCCAACAAAAATACAGGGATCACGTCTACCAAGTTTGGGGCCAAAACTCTTTCCAAAAAAATTTTAAAAAATCCCGAACCTGAAAAAATTTTGAAAATCGTGAAAAATAGAAAACGAGTTGTCTTGCCATGAAACTTCACGTGAAGGCTTAAGGGACCATTGTATGAATTTACAAGCCATAAAAATGGGATTGGCATGCAGCAATATGAAGATGTGCCTAAACCCACCTACCACCCTATCGATCCACGGCTTACGCATCCCGTCTCTCTGGCCGGCAAAGTGCCCGCCTGGCCACCCGCCTGCTCGTTTCGTTGGTTGGCTTAGGCATACGGAGTTCATTCTCAGTCTAAGATCAAATTGGATCGAGTGTTGCAGCAGCAAGATCGATAGCATGCAGAGTGGGACCTGACCGATCCCCGGCTTGCGCATCCCGGCACTCTGGCCGGCTGAGCACCCGTACGCTCATTTCGTGTTTTGACTTAGGCATACGGAGTTCATTCCCAGTCTAAGCATATAGAGGTCATTCCCAGTCTAAGATCAGACCGGACCAAGGTTTGCGGTAGCACATGCTGGGCTTGGGCATGTGCTGGTGCCGCATTTTTCTTTGCCGGGGCACTATCGTCGGAGCATCGTTGGAGAACCTGACCGGCGGCATTGGGGTTCCGTCGATCAGGGGGGCCTGGGGGGTGTGCGCACATGATGTGCGATGGGTGCTGATACTTGGCCCTTATATTGGCCCCCTATCCCTCATCAAACCTCTAGAACTCACACCCCCTTAAAGAGCATTTGAGATTTTACAGGTTTGCAACGAGTAGCCATGAAAGTGTCTGAAATGGGGACACTTTTTTCAAATGGTCACAAAATCTTGTACACTTCGAGTTTTTAGCTGAATTTTTTTATGCATGCCAACAAAAATACAAGGATCACGTCTACCAAGTTTGGGACCAAAACTCCTTCCAAAAAAATTTTAAAAAATCCCGAACCGCAAAAAGTTTCAAAAATCGTGAAAAATAGAAAACGAGTCGTCTTGCCATGAAACTTCGCGGGAAGGCTTAAGGGACCGTTGCATGAATCTACAAGCCATAAAAATGGCATTGGCAGCAGGACTGAGGGTTACGGCAGCAGGATTGGCAGCACGCACAGGGGGACCCGGCCGATCCCCGGCTTGCGCATCCCGCCCCTTTGGCCCACTGAGTGCCCGCACACTCGTTTCGTGGGTTAACTTAGGCATACGGAGTTCATTCCCAATCTAAGCATACGGAGTTCATTCCCAGTCTAAGATCGGACCAGACCGAGGGTTGCGGCAGCAAATGCTAGGCTCGGGCATGTGTTGGTGCCGCATTTTTCTTTGCCGGGGCACCATCGTCGGAGCATCGCCGAAGAACCTGATCGGCGGCATTGGGGTTCCGACGATCGGGGGGGTCGGGGGGTGTTCACACATGATGTGCGATGGGTGCTGGTACTTGGCCCTTATATTGGCCCCCTATCCCCCATCAAACCTCAAGAACTCACTCCCCCTTAAAGAGCATTTCAGATTTTATAGGTTTGCTGCCAGTGGCCATTAAAGTGTCTGAAATGGGGACACTTTTTTCAAATGGTCGCAAAATCTTGTACACTTCGAGTTTTTAGCTGAATTTTTTTGTGCATGCCTACAAAAATACAAGGATCACGTCTACCAAGTTTGGGGCCAAAAATCCTTCCGAAAAAATTTTAAAAAATCCCAAACCCCAAAAAGTTTTGAAAATCGTGAAAAATAGAAAACGAGTCGTCTTGCCATGAAACTTCACGTGAAGGCTTAAGGGACCATTGTATGAATTTACAAGCCATAAAAATGGCATTGGCACGTAGAAATATGAAGATCTGCCTAAACCCACCTACCACCCTATCGATCCACGGCTTGCACATCCCGTCTTTCTGGCCGGCGTAGTGCCCGCCCGCCCGCCCGCCTGCTCGTTTCGTCGGTTGGCTTAGGCATACAGAGTTTATTCCCAGTCTAAGATTGGACCGGACTGAGGGTTGCGATAGCAGGATCGACAGCACGTAGAGGGGGACCTGGCCGATCCCCGGCTTGCGCATCCCACCCCTCTGGCCGGCTGAGCACCCGCACGCTCGTTTCGTGGGTTGACTTAGGCATACGGAGTTCATTCCCAGTCTAAGCGTAGGAAGTTCATTCCCAATCTAAGATCGGATCGGACCGAGGGTTACGGCAGCACATGTCGGGCTCGGGCAAGTGCTGGTGCCGCATTTTTCTTCGTCGGGGCACCATCGTCTGAGCATCGTAAGAGAACCTGACCAGCGACATTGTGGTTCCGACGATTGGTGGGGCCGGGTGGGGTGTGCGCACAGAATGTGGGATGGGTGCTGGTACTTGGCCATTATATTGGCCCCGTATCCCTCATCAAACCTCAAGAACTCACACCCCCTTAATGAGCATTTGAGATTTTACAGTTTTGCTGCCAGTAGCCATTAAAGTGTCTGAAATAGGGACATTTTTTTCAAATGGTCACAAAATCCTGTACATTTCGAGTTTTTAGTTGAATGTTTTTGTGCATGCCAAGAAAAATACAAGGATAACGTCTACCATGTTTGGGGCCAAAACTCCATCAAAAAAATTTTTAAAAAATCCCAAACTGTAAAAAGTTTCAAAAATCGTGAAAATAGAAAACGAGTCGTCTTGCCATGAAACTTCACGTGAGGGCTTAAGGGACCATTGTATGAATTTACAAGCCATAAAAATGGTATTGGCATGTAGAAATATGAAGATGTGCCTAAACCCACCTACCACCCTATCGATCCACGGCTTGCGCATCCCGTCTCTCTGGCCGACGTAGTGCCCGCCCGCCCGCTCGCCCGCTCGTTTCGTCGGTTGGCTTAGGCATACGGAGTTCATTCCCAGTCTAAGATCAGATCAGATCGAGGGTTGCGACAGCAGGATCAGCAGCACACAGAGGGGGACCCGGCTGATCCTCGGCTTGCGCATCCCACCCCTCTGGCCGGTTGAGTACCCACAAGCTCGTTTCATGGGTTGACTTAGGCATATGGAGTTCATTCCAATTCTAAGCAGAGGGAGTTCATTTCCAGTCTAAGATCGGATCAGACCGAGGATTACGGTAGCACATGCCAGGCTCGGGCAAGTGCTAGTGCCGCATTTTTCTTCATCGGGACACCATCGTCGGAGCGTCGTCAGAGAACCTAACTGACGACATTAGGGTTCCGACGATCGGGTTGGGTGTGCGCACATGATGTGCGATGGGTGCTGGTACTTGGCCGTTATATTGGCCCCCTATCCCTCATCAAACCTCGAGAACTCACACCCCTTTAAAGAGCATTTGAGATTTTATAGGTTTGCTGCCAGTAGCCATTAAAGTGTCTGAAATAGGGACACTTTTTTCAAATGGTCACAAAATCTTGTACACTTTGAGTTTTTAGCTGAATTTTTTTGTGCATGCCAAGAAAAATACAAGGATAACGTCTACCATGTTTGGGGCCAAAACTTCGTCAAAAAAAAATTTTTTAAATCTCGAACGGCAAAAAGTTTTGAAAATCGTGAATAATAGAAAACGAGTTGTCTTGCCATGAAACTTCACGTGAAGGCTTGAAGGACCATTGTACGAATTTACAAGCCATAAGAATGGCATTGGCACATAGAAATACGAAGATGTACGTAAACCCACCTACCACCCTATCTATCCACGGCTTGCGCATCCCGTCTCTCTGGCCGATGTAGTGACTGCCCGTCCGCCCGCTCGTTTCGTCGGTTGGCTTAGGGATACGAAGTTCATTTCCAGTCTAAGATTAGACCAGACCGAGGGTTGTAGTAGTAGGATCGATAGCAAGCAGAGGGGGACCCAACCGATCCTCGGCTTGCGCATCCCGCCCCTCTGGCTGGCTGAGTGCCCGCACGCTCGTTTCGTGGGTTGACTTAGGCATACGAAGTTCATTCCCAGTCTAAGCATACGGAGTTCATTCCTAGTCTAAGATCGGACAAGACCAAGGGTTGCGGCAGCACATGCTGGGCTCGGGTATGTGCTGGTGCCGCATTTTTCTTTGTCGGGACACCATCACCGGAGCATCGTCGGAGAACCTGACCGATGGCATTGGGGTTCCGGCTATCGGGGGGCCGGGGGGGTGTGCGCACATGATGTGCGATGGGTGCTGGTACTTGGCCCTTATATTGGCCCCCTATCCCTCATCAAACCTCAAGAACTCAGACCCCCTTAAAGAGGATTTGAGATTTTACAGGTTTGCTGCCAGTAGCTATTAAAGTGTCTGAAATAGGGACACTTTTTTCAAATGGTCACAAAATCTTGTACATTTCGAGTTTTTAGCTGAATTTTTTTGTGCATGCCAAGAAAAATACAAGGATAACGTCTACCATGTTTGGGGCCAAAACTCCGTCAAAAAAAATTTTAAAAAATCCCGAACCACAAAAAGTTTTGAAAATCGTGAAAAATAGAAAACGAGTCGTCTTGCCATGAAACTTCACGTGAAGTCTTAAGGGACCATTGTATGAATTTACAAGCCACAAGAATGGCATTGGCACATAGAAATATGAAGATGTGCCTAAACTCACCTACCACCCTATCGATCCAGGGCTTGCGCATCCCGTCTCTTTGGCCGGCGTAGTGCCTGCCTGCCCGCCCGCCCACTCATTTCGTCGGTTGGCTTAGGCATACGGAGTTCATTCCAAGTCTAAGATCAGACCAAACTGAGGGTTGCGATAGTAGGATCGACAGCACGCAGAAGGAAAGCCAGTCGATCCCCGGCTTGCGTATCCCACCCCTCTGGCCGGCTGAGCGCCCGCACGCTTGATTCATGGGTTGACTTAGGCATACGGAGTTCATTCCCAGTCTAAGCATACGGAGTTCATTCCTAGTCTAAGATCAGATCGGACCGAGGGTCACAGCAGCACATACTAGGCACGGGCATGTGGTGGTGCTGCATTTTTCTTCGTCAGGGCACCATCACCGGAGCATCGGTGGAGAACCTGATCGACAGCATTGGCGTTCTGACAATCGGGGGGCCGGGGTGTGTGCGCACATGATGTGCGATGGGTGCTCGTACTTGGCCCTTATATTGGCCCCCTATCGCTCATCAAACCTCGAGAACTCACACCCCCTTAAAGAGCATTTGATATTTTACAAGTTTGCTACCAGTAGCCATTAAAGTGTCTGAATTGGGGACACTTTTTTCAAATGGTCACAGAATCTTGTACATTTCGAGTTTTTAGCTGAATAGTTCTGTGCATGCCAACAAAAATTCAAGGATCACGACTACCAAGTTTGAGGCCAAAATTTCTTCCGAAAAAATTTTAAAAAATCCCGAACCGCAAAAAGTTTCAAAAATCATGAAAAATAGAAAACGAGTCATCTTGTCAAGAAACTTCGCATGAAGTCTTAAAGGGACCATTGTATGAATTTACAAGCCATAAAAATGGCATTGGCACGCAAAAATATGAAGATGTTCCTAAACCCACCTACCACCCTATCGATCCATGGCTTGCGCATCCCATCTTTATGGCCTACGTAGTGCCCGCCCGCCCGTCCGCCCACTCGTTTCATCGGTTGGCTTAGGCATACAGAGTTCATTCCCAGTCTAAGATCAGACCAGACCGAAGGTTGTGACAGCAAGATCAGCAGCATGCAGAGCGGGACCCGATCAATCCCTGGCTTGCGCATCCCGCCCCTCTGCTCGACTGAGCGCCCGCACGCTCGTTTTGTGGGTTGACTTAGGCATACAGAGTTCATTCCCAGTCTAAGCATACAAAGTTCATTCCCAGTCGAAGATCAGACCAGACCGAGTGTTACGATAGCACATGCTAGGCTCGGGCATGTGCTGGTGCTGTATTTTTCTTCGTCGGGGCACCATCGTCGGAGCACCGCTGGAGAACCTGACCGGCGACATTGGGGTTCCGATGATTGGGGGACCGGGGGGTGTGCGCACATGATGTGCGATGGGTGCTGGGACTTGGCCCTTATATTGGCCCCCTATCCCTCTTCAAACCTCGAGAACTCACACCCCCTTAAAAAGCATTTGAGATTTTACAGGTTTGCTGCCAGTAGCCATTAAAGTGTCTGAAATGGGGACACTTTTTCAAATGGTCACAAAATCTTGTACACTTCGAGTTTTTAGCTGAATTTTTTTGTACATGCCAACAAAAATACAAGGATCACGTCTACCAAGTTTGGGGCCAAAACGCCTTCCAAAAAAATTTTAAAAAATTCTGAACCATAAAAAGTTTTGAAAATCGTGAAAAATAGAAAATGAGTCGTCTTGCCATGAAACTTCACGTGAAGGCTCAAGGGACCATTGTATGAATTCACAAGCCATAAAAATGGCATTGGCACTTAGAAATATGAAGATGTGCCTAAACCCACCTACCACCCAACCGAGGGTTGTGGCAGCAGGATCAGCAGCACGTAGAGGGGGACGCGACTGATCCCCGGCTTGCACATCCTGCCCCTTTGGCTGACTGAGTGGCCGCAAGCTCATTTTGTAGGGTGACTTAGGCATACGAGTTCATTCCCAATCTAAGCATACAGAGTTCATTCCCAGTCTAAGATTGGACTGGACCGAGGGTTGTGGCAGCACATGTTGGGCTCGAGCATGTGCTGGTGCTACATTTTTCTTCCCCGGGGCACCATCGTCGGAGCATCATCGGAGAACCTGATCGACGGCATTGGGGTTCCGATGATCGGGGGGCCGGGGGGTGTGCGCACATGATGTGCGATGGGTGCTGGTACTTGGCCCTTATATTGGCCCCCTATCCCTCATCAAACCTCGAGAACTCACACCCCTTTAAAGAGGATTTGAGATTTTACAGGTTTGCTGCTAGTAGCCATTAAAGTGTCTGAAATGGGGACACTTTTTTCAAATGGTCACAAAATCTTGTACAATTCGAGTTTTTAGCTAAATTTTTTTATGTATGCCAACAAAAATACAAGGATCACGTCTACCAAGTTTGGGGCAAGAAGTCCTTCCAAAAAAATTTTAGAAAATCCCGAACCACAAAAAGTTTCCAAAATCGTGAAAAATAGAAAACGAGTTGTCTTGCCATGAAACTTCACGTGAAGGCTTAAGGGACCATTGTATGAATTTACAAGCCAAAAAAATGGCATTGGCATGCAGAAATATGAAGTTGTGCCTAAACCCACCTACCACCCTATCGATCCACGGCTTGCGCATCCCATCTCTGTGGCCGGCGTAGTGCTTGCCCGCCCGCCTGCCCGCTCGTTTCGTCGGTTGGCCTAGGCATACGGAGTTAATTCCTAGTCTAAGATCAGACCGGACTGAGGGTTGTGGTAGCAGCATTGGCAGCACGAAAGGGGGACCCGATCGATCCCTAGCTTGTGTATCCCGCCCCTCAGCCGGTTGAGCGCCCATACGCTCGTTTCGTGGGTTGACTTAAGCATACGAATTTCATTCCCAATCTAAGCATACAAAGTTCATTCCCAGTCTAAGATCGGACCAGACCGCGGGTTGCGGTAGCACATGCTGGGCTCGGGCATGTGCTGGTGCTGCAATTTTCTTCGTCGGGGCACCATCGCTGGAGCATCGTCAGAGAACCTGACCGGCGGCATTGGGTTTCCGACGATCGAGGGGGCCGGGGGGTGTGCGCACATCATGTGCTTTGGGTGCTGGTACTTGGCCCTTATATTGGCCCCCTGTCCCTCATCAAACCTCAAGAACTCACACCCCCTTAAAGAGCATTTGAGATTTTATAGGTTTGCTGCCAGTAGCCACTAAAGTGTCTGAAATGGGGACACTTTGTTCAAATGGCCACAAAATCTAGTACACTTCGAGTTTTTAGCTGAATTTTTTTGTGCATGCCAACAAAAATACAAGGATCACGTCTACCAAGTTTGTTGCCAAAACTCTTTCCAAAAAAATTTAAAAAATCTTGAACCGCAAATAGTTTCAAAAATCGTGAAAAATAGAAAACGAGTCATCTTGTGATGAAAGTTCATGTGAAGGCTTAAGGGACCATTATATGAATTTACAAGCCAAAAAAATGGCATTGGCACACAGAAATATGTAGATGTGCCTAAACCTACCTACCACCCTATCGATCCACAGCTTGCGCATCCCGTCTCTCTGGTCGATGTAGTGCCCGCCCGTCCGCCCGCCCACCCACTCATTTCATCGGTTGGCTTAGGCATACGGAGTTCATTCCCAGTCTAAGATTAGATCAGATCGAGGGATACGGCAGCAGGATCGGCAGCATGCAGAGGAGGACCAGGCCGATCCCCGGCTTACGTATCCTGCCCCTCTGGCCGGCTGAGCGCCCGCACGCTCGTTCCGTGGGTTGACTTGGGCATACGGAGTTCATTCCCAGTTTAAGCATACGGAGTTCATTTCCCAGTCTATGATCGGACCAGATTGAGGGTTACGGCAGCACATGCTAGGCTCGGGCATGTGCTAGTGCCACATTTTTCTTCGCTGAGGCACCATCGCCGGGGCATGCCGAAGAACCTGATCGACGGTATTGTGGTTTCGGCGATCAAGGGGGCCGGGGTGGGTGTGCGCACATGTTATGTGATGGGTACTGGTACTTGGCCCTTATATTGGCCCCCTATCCCGCATCAAACCTCGAGAACTCACACCCCCTTAAAGAGCATTTGAGATTTTACAAGTTTGCTGCCAGTAGCCTTTAAAGTGTCTAAAATGGGGACACTTTTTTCAAATGGTCAGAAAATCTTGTAAACTTGGAGTTTTTAGCTGAATTTTTTTGTACGTGCCAAAAAAATTCAAGGATCACGTCTACCAAGTTTGGGGACAAAAATCCTTCCAAAAAAATTTTAAAAAATCCCGAATAGCAAAAAGTTTTGAAAATCGTGAAAAATAGAAAACGAGTCGTCTTGCCATGAAACTGCACGTGAAGGCTTAAGGGACCATTGTATGAATTTACAGGCCATAAAAATGGCATTGGCAGGCAGAAATATGAAGATGTGCCTAAACCCACCTAGCACCCTATCGATCCACGGCTTGCGCATCCCGTCACCCTGGCCGGCGTAGTGCCTCCCTGCCTGCCCGCTCGTTTCGTCGGTTGAGTTAGGCATATGGAGTTCATTCCAAGTCCAAGATCGGACCGGACCAAAGGTTGTGATAGTAGGATCGACAGCATACAGAGGGGGACCCGACCGATCCCCGGCTTGCGCATCTCGCCCCTCTGGCAGGCTGAGCGCACGTACGCTCGTTTCGTGGGTTGACTTAGGCATATGGAGTTCATTCCCAGTCTAACATTGGACCGGACCGAGGGTTGCTACAGTAGGATCGGTAGCATGTAGAGGGGGACCCGGTCAATCCCCGGCTTGTGCATCCCGCCCCTCTAGCCGGCTGAGTGCCCGGACGCTCGTTTCATGGTTTGACTTAGGCATACGGAGTTCATTCATAATCTAAGCATACGGAGTTCATTCCCAGTCTAAGCATACGAAGTTCATTCCCAGTCTAAGATTGGACCGGACCAAGGGTTGCGGTAGCACATGCTAGCTCGGGCATGTGCTGGTTGCCGCATTTTTCTTCGTCGAGGCACCATCGCCGTAGCATTGTCGGAGAACCTGATCGGAGGCATTGGGGTTCTGCCGATCGGGGGGCCAGGGAGCGGGTTGTGCGCACATGATGTGCGATGCGTGCTGGTACTTGGCCCTTATATTCGCCACCTATCCCTCATCAAACCTGGAGAACTCACACCCCCTTAAAGAGCATTTGAGATTTTACAATTTTGCAGCCAGTAGCCATTAAAGTGTCTGAAATGGGGACACTTTTTTCAAATGGTCACAAAATCTTGTACACTTTGAGTTTCTAGTTGAATTTTTTTGTGCATGCCAACAAAAATACAAGGATCACGTCTACCAAGTTTGGGGCCAAAACTCCTTCTAAAAAAACTTTAAAAAATCCTGAACCGTAAAAAGTTTCAAAAATCATGAAAAATAGAAAATGAGTCATCTTGCCATGAAACTTCGCGTGAAGGCTTAAGGGACCATTGTACGAATTTACAAGCCATAAAAATGTCATTGGCGCGCAGAAATTTGAAGATGTTTCAAATTTCTTCGAGTTTCGAATGGTCACAAAATCTTGTAAACTTCGAGTTTCGAATCGTCACAAAATCGTGAAAAATAGAAAACGAGTAGTCTTGCCATGAAACTTCACGTGAAGGCTTAAGGGACCACTATATGAATTTACAAGCCATAAAAATGGCAATGGCTTGCAGAAATATGAAGATCTGCCTAAACCCACCTACCACCCTATCGATCCACGGCTTGCACATCCCGTCTCTCTGGCCGGCGTAGTGCCTGCCCACCCGCCCGCTCGTTTCGTCGGTTGGCTTAGGCATACGGAGTTCATTCCCAGTCAAGAGCAGATCAGACTGAGGGTTGTGGTAGTAGGATCGGCAGCACACAGAAGGGGACCCAGTCGATCCCTGACTTGCACATCCCGCCCCTCTGGCCCGTTGAGCGCCCGCACGCTCATTTCGTGGGTTGACTTAGGCATACAGAGTTCATTCCCAGTCTAAGCATATGGAGTTCATTCCCAGTCTAAGATCAGACCGGACCGAGGGTTGTGGCAGCACATGCTGGGCTCGGGCATGTGCTGGTGCCACATTTTTCTTCACCGGGGGGAGCATCGTCGGAGAACCTGACCGACGGCATTGGGGTTTCGATGATCGGGGGGGTCGGGGGGTGTGCGCACATGATGTGCGATGGGTGCTCGCACTTGGCGCTTATATTGGCCCCCTATGCCTCATCAAACCTTGAGAACTCACACCCCCTTAAAGAGCATTTCAGATTTTACAGGTTTGCTGCCAGTAGCCGTTAAAGTGTCTAGAATGGGGACACTTTTTTCGAATGGTCACAAAATCTTGTACACTTTGAGTTTTTAGCTGAATTTTTTTGTACATGCCAAAAAAATACAAGGATCACGTCTACCAAGTTTGGGGACAAAACTCCATCCGAAAAAATTTTAAAAAATCTCGAATAGCAAAAAGTTTTGAAAATCATGAAAAATAGAAAACGAGTCATCTTGCCATGAAACTTCACGTGAAGGCTTAAGGGACCATTGTATGAATTTACAGGCCATAAAAATGGCATTGGCAGGCAGAAATATGAAGATGTGCCTAAACCTACCTAGCACCCTATCGATCCACGGCTTGCGCATCCCGTCTATCTGGTCGACGTAGTGCCCGCCCGCCTGCCCGCCCGCTCGTTTCATCGGTTGGCTTAGGCATACAGAGTTCATTCCCAGTCCAAGACTGGACCGGACTGAAGGTTGCGACAGCAGGATCGACAGCACGTAGAGGGGACCCGGTCGATCCCCAGCTTGCGCATCCCGCCCCTCTGGCAGGCTGAGCGCCCGTGCGCTCGTTTCATGGGTTGACTTAGGCATACGGAGTTCATGCCCAGTCTAAGATCGGACCGGACCAAGGGTTGCTACAGCAGGATCTGTAGCACACAGAGGGGACCCGACCGATCCTTGGCTTGTGCATCCCGGTCCTTCTGGTTGGCTGAGTGCCCGGACGCTCGTTTCGTGGGTTGACTTAGGCATACGGAGTTCATTCCTAGTCTAAGGATACGGAGTTCATTGCCAGTCTAAGCATACAGAGTTCATTCCCAGTCTAAGATCGGACTGGACCGAGGGTTGCGGTAGCACATGCTAGCTCGGGCATGTGCTGGTGCCGCTTTTTTCTTCATCGGGGCACCATCGTCGGAGCATCGTCGGAGAACCTGACTAGAGGCATTGGCGTTTCGGCGATCGGGGGGCCGGGGAGGGGGTTGTCCACACATGGCGTGCGATGGGTGCTGGTACTTGGCCCTTATATTCGCCCCCTATCCCTCATCAAACCTGGAGAACTCACACCCCCTTAAAGAGCATTTGAGATTTTACAGGTTTGCTGCCAGTAGCCATTAAAGTGTCTGAAATGGGGAAACCTTTTTCAAATGGTCACAAAATCTTGTACACTCCGAGTTTTTAGTTGAATTTTTTTGTGCATGCCAACAAAAATACAAGGATCACGTCTACCAAGTTTGGGGCCAAAACTCCTTCCGAAAAAAGTTTAAAAAATCCTGAATCGTAAAAAGTTTCAAAAATCATGAAAAATAGAAAACGAGTCGTCTTGCCATGAAACTTCACGTGAAGGCTTAAGGGACCATTGTATGAATTTACAAGACATAAAAATGGCATTGGCTTAGGCATACGGAGTTCATTCCCAGTCTAAGATCGGACCGAACCAAGGGTTGCTACAGCAGGATCGGTAGCACACAGAGGGAGACCCGACCGATCCCCGGCTTGTGCATCCCGGCCCTTCTGGCTGGTTGAGTGCCCGGACGCTCGATTCGTGGGTTGACTTAGGCATACGGAGTTCATTCCTAGTCTAAGGATACGGAGTTCATTGCTAGTCCAAGAATACGGAGTTCATTCCCAGTCTAAGATCGGACTGGACCGAGGGTTGCGATAGCACATGCTGGCTCGAGCATGTGCTGGTGCCGTATTTTTCTTCATCGGGGCACCATCGTCGGAGCATCACCAGAGAACCGGACTGGAGGAATTGGGGTTCCGGCGATTGGGGGGGCCGGGGAGGGGGTTGTCCATACATGACGAGCGATGGGTGCTGGTACTTGGCCCTTATATTTGCCCCCTATCCCTCATCAAACCTCGAGAACTCACACCCCCTTAAAGAGCATTTGAGATTTTGCAGGTTTGCTACCAGTAGCCATTAAAGTGTCTGAAATGGGGACACTTTTTTCAAATAGTCACAAAATCTTGTACACTCCGAGTTTTTAGTTGAATTTTTTTGTGCATGCCAACAAAAATACAAGGATCACGTCTACCAAGTTTGGGGCCAAAACTCCTTTCGAAAAGAGTTTAAAAAATCCTAAACCGCAAAAAGTTTCAAAAATCATGAAAAATAGAAAACGAGTCGTCTTGCCATGAAACTTTGCGTGAAGGCTTAAGGGACCATTGTATGAATTTACAAGCCATAAAAATGGCATTGGCACACAGAAATATGAAGATGTGCCTAAACCCACCTACCACCCTATCGATCCATGGCTTGCGCATCCCGTCTCTCTAGCTGGCGCAGTGCCCACCCGCCCGCTCGCTTGTTTCGTTGGTTGGCTTAGGCCTACGGAGTCCATTCCCAGTCTAAGATCGGACCGGACCGAGGGTTACGATAGTAGGATCGACAGCACACAGAGGGGAACCCGGTCGATCCTCGACTTGGGCATCCCGCCCCTCTGGCCCGCTGAGCACCCGCACGCTCGTTTCGTGAGTTGACTTAGGCAAATGGAGTTCATTCCCAGTCTAAGCATACGGAGTTCTTTCATAGTTTAAGATCGGACCGAACCGATGGTTGCAGCAGCATATGCTGGGCTCAGGCATGTGCTGGTGCCACATTTTTCTTCGTCGACGCACCATTGTCGGAGCATCTTCGGAGAACCTGATCGGCGGCATTAGGGTTCCAGCGATCGGGGGGGCCGGGGGGTGTGCGCACATGATGTACGATGGGTGCTGGTACTTGGCCCTTATATTGGTCCCCTATCCCTCATCAATCCTCGAGAACTCACACTCCCTTAAAGAGCATTTGAGATTTTAGAGGATTGCTGCCAGTAGCCATTAAAGTGTCTGAAATGGGGACACTTTCTTCCAATGGTCACAAAATCTTGTACAATTTGAGTTTTTAGATGAATTTTTTTGTACAATGCCAACAAAGATAAAGGATCACGTTCTACCAAGTTGTTGCCCAAAATCCTTCCGAAAAATTTAAAAAAATCCTCGAACCACAAAAAGTGGTTCAAAAATTGAAAAATAAAAAACGAGTCGTCTTTGCCCTGAAACTCACGAGAAGGCCTAAGGGACCATTGTATGAAATTTACAAGCCATAAAAATGGCATTGGCACACAGAAATATGAAGATGTGGCCTAAACCCACCTACCACCTTTTCGATCCACAGCGTTGCGCATCCCGTCTCTTGGCCGGCGTAGTGGCCTGCCCGTCCGTCCGCTCGTTTCGTCGGTTGGCTTAGGCATAAGGAGTTCATTCCCAGTCTAAGATCAGACCTGATCGAGTGTTGCGACAGTAGGATCGGTAGCACATAGAGGGGGACCCAGTCGATCTCCGGCTTGCGCATCCCGCCCCTAGGCCGGCTGAGCGCTCGCATGCTCGTTTCATGGGTTAACTTAGGAATACGACATTCATTCCCAGTCTAAGCATATGGAGTTCATTTCCAGTCTAAGATCGGACCGGACCGAGGGTTGTGGCAGCACATGCTTGGCTTGGGCATGTGCTGGTGCCACATTTTTCTTCGTCGGGGCACCATCGTCAGAGCATCGCCGGAGAACCTGACCGGCTGCATTGGGGTTCCGACGATCGGGGGGCCCGGTGGGGTTGTGCACACATGATGTGTGATGGGTGCTGGTACTTGGCCCTTATATTGGCCCCCTATCCCTCATCAAACCTCGAGAACTCACACCCACTTAAAGAGCATTTGAGATTTTACAGGTTTGCTGCCAGTAGCCATTAGAGTGTCTGAAATGGGGACACTTTTTTCAAAGGGTCACAAAATCTTGTACACTTCGAGTTTTTGGCTGAATTTTTTTATGCATGCCAACAAAAATACAAGGATCACGTCTACCAAGTTTGGGGCCAAAACTCCTTCCGAAAAAAGTTTAAAAAATCTCGAACCGTAAAAAGTTTCGAAAATCATGAAAAATAGAAAACGAGTCGTCTAGCCATGAAACTTCACGTGAAGGCTTAAGGGACCATTGTATTAATTTACAAGCCATAAAAATGGCATTGGCTTGCAGAAATATGAAGATGTGCCTAAACCCACTACCACCCTATCCATCCACGACTTGCATGTCCCGTCTCTCTGGTCGGCGTAGTGCCCACCCGCCCGCCCACTCATTTTGTCGGTTGGCTTAGGCATACAGAGTTCATTCCCAGTCTAAGATCAGACCGGACCACGGGTAGCAGCAGTAGGATCGGCAGCACATAGAGGGGGACCCGACCGATACTCGACTTGCGCATCTCGCCCCTCTGGCCGGCTGAGTGCCCACACGCTCGTTTCGTGGGTTGACTTAGGCATACAGAGTTCATTCCCAGTCTAAGCATACGGAGTTCATTCCTAGTCTAAGATCAGACCAGACCAAGGGTTACGGCAGCACATGCTAGGCTCGAGCATGTGCTGGTGCCACATTTTTCTTCACCGGGGCACCATCGCCAGAGCATCGCCAGAGAACCTGACCGACGATTTTGGGGTTCCGACGATCGGGTGGGCCGGTGGGGCGTGCGCACATGATGTGCGATGGGTGCTAGTACTTGGCCCTTATATTGGCCCCCTATCCTTCATCAAACCTTGAGAACTCACACCCCCTTAAAGAGCATTTGAGATTTTACAGGTTTGCTGCCAGTAGCCATTAAAACGTCTGAAATGGGGACACTTTTTTCAAATGGTCACAAAATCTTGTACACTTCGAGTTTTTAGCTGAATTTTTTTGTGCATGCCAAAAAAAATACAAGGATCACGTCTATGAAGTTTGGGGTCAAACCTCCTTCTGAAAAAATTTTAAAAAATCCTGAACCGTAAAAAGTTTCAAAAATCGTGAAAAATAGAAAACGAGTCATCTTGCCATGAAACTTCATGTGAAGGCTTAAGGGACCATTGTATGAATTTACAAGCCATAAAAATGGCATTAGCATACAGAAATATGAAGATGTGCCTAAACCCACCTAACACCCTATCGATCCACAGCCAGCGCATCCTGTCTCTCTAGCCGGCGTAGTGCCCGCCCCCTTGCCCACCCGCTCGTTTCGTCAGTTGGCTTAGGCATACGGAGTTCATTCCCTGTCTAAGATTAGACTGGCTGAGGGCTGCGGCAGTAAGATCGGCAGCACGCAGAGGGGGACCCGACCGATCCCCGGCTTGCGCATCCCGCCCCTCTAGCCGGCTAAGCGCCCGCACGCTCGTTTCGTGGGTTAACTTAGGCATACAAAGTTCATTCCCAGTCTCAGCATACAGAGTTCATTCCCAGTCTAACATCGGACCGGACCGAGGGTTGCGGCAGCACATGCTAGGCTCGGGCATGTGCTGGTGCCGCATTTTTCTTCGTCGGGGCACCATCGTCAGAGCATCGCAAGAGCCCCTGACATGCGGCATTGGGTTCTGGCGATCGAGGGGGCCGGGGGGTGTGCGCACATTATGTGCGATGGGTGCTGGTACTTGGCCCTTATATTGGCCCCCTATTGCTCATAAAATCTCGAGAACTCACACCCCCTTAAAGAGCATTTGAGATTTTACAAGTTTGCTGCCAGTAGCCATTAAAGTGTCTGAAATGGGGACGTTTTTTTCAAATGATCACAAAATCTTGTATAGTTTGAGTTTTTAGCTGAAATTTTTTGTGCATGCCAAAAAAAATACAAGGATCATGTCTACCAACTTTGGGACCAAAACTCATTCCGAAAAAATTTTAAAAAATCCCGAACCACAAAACTTTTCAAAAATCGTGAAAAATTGAAAACGAGTCGTCTTGCCATGCAACTTCACGTGAAGGCTTAAGGGGCCATTGTATGAATTTACAAGCCATAAAAATGGCATTGGCATGCAGAAATATGAAGATGTGCCTAAACCCACCTACCACCCTATCGATCCACGGCTTGCGCATCCCATCTCTTTGGCCGATGTAGTGCCCGCCCGCTCGTTTTGTCGATTGGCTTTGGCATACGGAGTTCATTCCCAGTCTAAGATTGGATCAGACCGAGGGTTGGGTGGTAGGATCAGCAGCATGTAGAGGGGGACCCGACCAATCCTCAGCTTGTGCATCCCGCCCCTCTGGCTGGCTAAGCGCTCGCACGCTCGTTTAGTGGGTTGACTTAGGCATATGGAGTTCATTCCCACTTTAAGCATACGGAGTTCATTCCCAGTCTAAGATCAGACTGGACCGAGGGTTACGATAGCACATGCTGGGCTCGGGCATGTGCTGGTGCTGCATTTTTCTTCGTCGGGGCACCATCGCTGGAGCATCGTCGGAGAACCTGACCAGCGGTATTGGGGTTGCAGCGATCGGGGGGGCCGGGGGTGTGTGCGCACATTATGTGCAATGGGTGCTGGTACTTGGCTCTTATATCGGCCCCTTATCCCCCATCAAACCTCGAGAACTCACAACCCCTTAAAGGAGCATTTGGGATTTTACCGTTTGCTGCCAGTAGCCATTAAAGTGTCTGAAATGGGGACACTTTTTTCAAATGGTCACAAAATCTTGTTCACTTCGAATTTTTAGGTGAATGTTTTTGTGCATGCCAACAAAAATACGAGGATCACGTCTACCAAGTTTGGGGTGAAAACTCCTTTCGGAAAAATTTTAAAAAATCCCGAACCTTAAAAAGTTTCAAAAATTATGAAAAATAGAAAACGAGTCGTCTTGCCATGAAACTTGACGTGAAGGCTTAAGGGACCGTTGTATGAATTTACAAGCCATAAAAATGGTATTGGCACACAGAAATATGAAGATGTGCCTAAGCCCACCTACCACCCTATCGATCCACGACTTACGCATCCGTCTCTCTGGCCGGGGTAGTGCCCGCCCACCCGTCCTCCCGCTTGTTTCGTCGGTTGGCTTAGGCATACGGAGTTCAATGCCAGTCTAAAATCAGACCGGACCAAGGGTTGCGGTAGCAAGATTGGCAGCACACAAAGGGGGACCCAGCCAATCTCAAACTTGCGCATCCTGCCCCTCTGGCCGACTGAGCGCCCGCACGCTTGTTTCGTGGGTTGACTCAGGCATACGGAGTTCAATTCCAGTCTAAGCATACGGAGTTCTTTTCAAGTCTAAGATCAGACCAGACCGAGGGTTGTGACAGCACATGCTGGGCTCGGGATGTGCTGGTGTCGCTTTCTTCTTCACCGGGGCACCATCGTCGGAGCAACGCCGGAGAACCTGAAGGGCGGCATTGGGGTTCCGGCGATCGAGGGGGCCGGGGGGTGTCGCACATGATGTGCGATGGGTGCTGGTACTTGGCCCTTATATTGGCCCACTATCCCACATCAAACCTCGAGAACTCACACCCCCTGAAAGAGCATTTGAGATTTTACAGGTTTGCTGCCAGTAGCCATTAAAGTGTCTGAAATGGGGACACTTTTTTCAACTGGTCACAAAATCTTGTACACTTCGAGTTTTTAGCTGAATTTTTTTGTGCTTGCCAAAAAAAATACAAGGATAACGTCTACCAAGTCTGGGGCCAAAACTCCTTTCGAAAAAATTTTAAAAAATCGCCAACCGTAAAATGTTTCAAAATCGTTAAAAATAGAAAACGAGTCGTCTTGCCATGAAACTTCACATGAAGGCTTAAGGCACCATTGTATGAATTTACAAGTTATAAAAATGGCATTGGTACGCAGAAATATGAAGATATGCCTAAACCCACCTACCACCCTATCGATCCACGACTTGCGCATCGTACCCCTCTGGCCGGCTGAGTGCCCGTAGGCTCATTTCGTGGGTTGACTTAGCCATACAAAGTTCATTCCCAGTCTAAGCATATGGAGTTCATTCCCAGTCAAAGATTGGACAGGACCGAGCGTTACGGCAGCACATGTTGGGCTCGGGCATGTGCTGGTGCCGCATTTTTCTTCGTCGGGGCACCATCGTCGGAGAACTTGACCGGCGACATTGGGGTTCTAGCGATTGGGGGGGTCGGGGGGCTACGCGCACTTGATGTGCGATGGGTACTGGTACTTGGGCCTTATATTGGCCCCCTAACCCTCATCAAACCTCGAGAACTCACACCCCCTTGAAAAGCATTTGAGATTTTACAGGTTTCCTGCTAGTAGCTATTTAAGTGTCTGAAATGGGGACACTTTTTTCAAATGGTCACAAAATCTTGTACACTTCGAGTTTTTAGCTGAATTTTTTTGTGCATGCCAAAAAAAATACAAGGATCACATCTACCAACACTGGGGCCAAAATGCCTTCCAAAAAAATTTTAAAAAATCCCGAACGGCAAAAAGTTTTGAAAATCATGAAAAATAGAAAACAAGTCATCTTGCCATGAAACTTCACGTAAAGGCTTAAGGGACCATTGTATGAATTTACAAGCCATAAAAATGGCATTGGCATGCAGAAATATGAAGATGTGCCTAAACCCACCGACCACCCTATCGATCCACGGCTTACGCATCCCGTCTCTCTGGCCGACGTAATGCCCGCCCACCCACCCGCCCGCTCGTTTCGTCGGTTCGCTTAGGCATACGGAGTTTATTCCCAGTCCAAGATCAGACCAGACTGAGGGTTGCGACAGCACATGTTGGGCTCGGGCATGTGCTGGTGCCATATTTTTCTTCGTCGGGGCACCATCGCCGGAGAACCTGACCGGCGGCATTGGGGTTTCGACGATCAAGGGGCCACCGGGGTGTGCGCACATGATGTGCGATGGGTTCTGGTACTTGGCCCTTATATTGGCCCCCTATCCCTCATCAAACCTCGAGAACTCATATCCCCTAAAAGAGCATTTGAGATTTTACAGGTTTGCTGCCAATAGCCATTAAACTGTCTAAAATGGGGACACTTTTTTCAAATGGTCACAAAATCTTGTACACTTCGAGTTTTTAGCTGAATTTCTTTTTGCATGCCAAAAAAAAATACAAGGATCACGTCTACCAAGTTTGGGTCCAAAACACCTTCCAAAAAGTTTTTAAAAAATCCCGAACCACAAAAACTTTCAAAAATCATGAAAAATAGAAAATGAGTCGTCTTACCGTGAAACTTCACGCGAAGGCTTAAGGGACCATTGTATGAATTTACAAGCCATAAAAATGGCATTGGCACGTAAAAATATGAAGATGTGCCTAAGCCCACCTACCACTCTATTGATCAACGGCTTCCACATCCCGTCTCTCTAGCCGGCATAGTGCCCGCCCGCCCGCCCGCCTGTTTCATCGGTTGGCTTAGCCATACAGAGTTCATTCCCAGTCTAAGATTGGACCGGATCGAGGGTTGCGGTAGTAGGAATAGTAGCACGCAGAGGGGGACTCGGTCGATCCCCGGCTTGCGCATCCCGCCCTGCTGGCCGACTGAGTGCCCGCACGTTCGTTTCGTGTGTTGACTTAGGCATACGAAGTTCATTCCCAGTCGAAGCATACGGATTTCATTCCCTGTCTAAGCATATGGAGTTCATTCCCAGTCTAAGATCGGACCGGATCGAGGGTTGCGTTAGCACATGCTGGGCTCGGGCATCTGCTGGTGCCACATTTTTCTTCGCCGGGGCACCATCGTGGAAGCATTGCCGAAGAACCTGACCGGCGATGTTGCGGTTCCGGTGATCGGGGGAGCCGGGGGGTGTGCGCATATGATGTGCGATGGGTGTCGGTACTTGGCCCTTATATTAGCCTCCTATCCCTCATCAAACCTCGAAAACTCACACCCCCTTAAAGAGCATTTGAGATTTTACAGGTTTGCTGCCAGTAGCCATTAAAGTGTTTGAAATGGGGACACTTTTTTCAAATGGTCACAAAATCTTGTACACTTCGAGTTTCTCACTGAATTTTTTTGTTCTTGCCAACAAAAATACAAGGATCACGTCTACCAAGTTTGGGGCCAAAACTCCTTCTGAAAAAATTTAAAAAATCTCGAACCGTAAAAAGTTTTGAAAATCGTGAAAAATAGAAAACAAGTCGTCTTGCCATGAAACTTCATGTGAAGGCTTAAGGGACCATTGTATGAATTTACAAGCCATAAAAATGGCATTGGCATGTAGGAATATGAAGATGTGCCTAAACCCACCTACCACCCTATCGATCCAGGGCATGCGTATCCCGTCTTTCTGGCTGGCGTAGTGCCCGCCCACCCACTTGTTTCGTCGGTTGGCTTAGGCATACAGGGTTCATTCCTAGTCTAAGATCAGACTGGACCGAGGGTTGCGGCAGCAGGATTGGCAGCACGCAGAGGGGGACCCAGTCGATCCCTGGCTTACGCATCCTACCCCTATAGCCGGTTGAACGCCCGTACGCTTGTTTCGTGGGTTGACTTAGGCATAAGGAGTTCATTTGCAATCTAAGCATACGGAGTTCATTCCCAGTCTAAGATCAGACAGGACTGAGGGTTGTGGCAGCACATACTGGGCTCAGGCATGTGCTTGTGCCACATTTTTCTTCGCCGAGGCACCATCACCGGAGCATTGTCGGAGAACCTAACTGGCGGCATTGGGGTTCCAGGATCGGTGGGGTCGGGGGGGTGTGCACACATGATGTGCGATGGGTGTTTGTACTTGGCCCTTATATTTGCCCCCTATCCCTCATCAAACCTCGAGAACTCACAACCCCTTAAAGAGCATTTGAGATTTTACAGGTTTGTTGCCAGTAGCCATTAAAGTGTCTGAAATGGGGACACTTTTTTCAAATGGTCACAAAATCTTGTACACTTCAAGTTTTTTGCTGAATGTTTTTGTGCTTGCCAGCAAAAATACAAGGATCACGTCTACCAAGTTTGGGGCCAAAACTCCTTCCAAAAAAATTTTAAAAAATCCCGAACCGCAAAAAGTTTCAAAAATCGTGAAAAATAGAAAACGAGTCGTCTTGCCATGAAACTTAACGTGAAGGCTTAAGGGACCATTGTATGAATTTACAAGCCATAAAAATGGCATTGGCATGCAGAAATATGAAAATGTGCCTAAACCTAACTACCACCCTATCGATCCACGGCTTGCGCATCCCGTCTCTCTGGCAAGCGTGGTGCTCGCCCGCCTGCCCGCCCGCTCGTTTCATCGGTTGGCTTAGGCATACGGAGTTCATTCCCAGTCTTAGATCAGACCAGACCGAATGTTGCAGCAGCAGATCGGTAGTACAAGGGGGACCCAGTCGATCCTGGCTTGCGCATCCCGCCCCTCTAGTCGATTGAGCGCCGCACGCTCATTTCGTGGGTTGACTTAGGCATACAGAGTTCATTCCCAGTCTAAGCATACGGAGTTCATTCCCAATATAAGATCGGACAAGACCGAGGGTTGCGGCAGCACATGCTGGGCTCGGGCATGTGCTGGTGCCACATTTTTCTTTATCGGGGCACCATCGCCGGAGCATCGTCGGAGAACCTGATCGACGGCATTGGGGTTCCGACGATCGAGGGGGCGGGAGGGTGTGCTGTACACTTTGATTTTTTAGCAAAATTTTTTTGTGCATGCCAAAAAAAATACGACGATAACGTCTATCGAGTTTGGGGCCAAAACACCTTCCAAAAAAATTTTAAAAAATCTCGAACTGTAAAAAGTTTTGAAAATCGTGAAAAATAGAAAACGAGTCGTCTTGCCATAAAACTTCACGTGAAGGCTTAAAGGACCATTGTATGAATTTACAAGCCATAAAAATGGCATTGGCACATAGAAATATGAAGATGTGCCTAAACCCACCTACCACGCTATCGATCCACGGCTTGTGCATCCTGTCTCTCTGGCCGGCGTAGAGCCCGCCCGTCCACCTGCCCGCTCGTTTCGTCGATTGGCTTAGGCATACGGACTTCATTCTTAGTCTAAGATCGCACCGAACTGAGGGTTACGGCAGCAGGATCGACAGTACGTAGAAGGGGACTCGACCGATCCCCAGCTTGCGCATTCCCGCCCTTTTGGCCGACTGAACACCCGCACGCTCATTTCGTGGGTTAACTTAGGCATACAGAGTTCATTCCCAGTCTAAGCATACGGAGTTCATTCCTAATCTAAGATCGAACAAGACCGAGGGTTGCGGCAGCACATGCTGGGCTCGGGCATGTGCTGGTGCCACATTTTTCTTCACCGGGGCACCATCGTCGGAGCATCATCGGAGAAACCTGACCGACGCATTGGGGGTTTCGACGATCGAGGGGCCGGGAGGGGTGGCTGTACACTTTGATTTTTTTAGCAAAATTTTTTTTGTGGATGCCAAAAAAATACGAAGGATCCACGTCTACCAAGTGTGGGCCAAAATACAACCTTCCAAAAAAATTTTTAAAATCTCGAACTGCCAAAAAGTTTTGAAAATCGTGAAAATAGAAAACGAGATCGTCTCGCCATTAAAACTTCACGTGAAGGCTTAAAGACCATTGTATGAATTTACAAGCCATAATAAATGGCTTGGCACATAGAAATATGAAGATGTTGCCTAAACCCACCCCTACACATCTATCGATCCACGGCTTGTGCATCCTGTCTCTCTGGCCGGCGTAGAGCCCGGCCCGCCTGCCCGCCCGCTAGTTTCATCGACTGGCTTAGGCATACGGAGTTCATTCTCAGTCTAAGATCAAACCGGACCGAGGGTTGCGGCAGCAGGATCGACAGCCCGTAGAAGGGGACCCGGCCGATCCCCGGCTTGCGCATCCCGCCCCTCTGGTCGACTGAGCACTCACACGCTCGTTTCGTGGGTTGACTTAGGCATATGCTATTCATTCCTAGTCTAAGCATATGGAGTTCATTCCCAGTTTAAGATCAGACCAGATCGAGGGTTGCGGCAGCACATGCTGGGCTCGGGCATGTGCTGGTGTTGCATTTTTGTTCGTCGGGGCGCCATCGCCGGAGCATCGTCGGAGAACCTGACTGACGGCATTGGGGTTCCGACGATCGGGGGGGCCGAGGGTTGTGCGCACATGATGTGGGATGGGTGATGGTACTTGGCCCTTATATTAGCCCCCTATCCCTCATCAAACCTCAAGAACTCACGCCCCCTTAAAGAGCATTTGAGATTTTATAGGTTTGCTGCCAGTAGCCATTAAAGTGTCTGAAATGGGGACACTTTTTTCAAATGGTCACAAAATATTGTACACTTCGAGTTTTTAGCTGAATTTTTTTGTGCATGCCAACAAAAATACAAGGATCACGTCTATCAAGTTTGGGGCCAGAAATCCTTCCGAAAAAATTTTAAAAAATCTCGAACCGCAAAATATTTTGAAAATCGTGAAAAATAGAGAATGAGTCGTCTTGCCATGAAACTTCACGTGAAGGCTTAAGGGACCATTTGTATGAATTTACAAAGCATAAAAATTGCATTGGCATGCAGAAATATGAAGATGTGCCTAAACCCACCTACCACCCTATCGATACACAGCTTGCGTACCTCGTTTCTCTGGCCGGCGTAGTGCCCACCCGCCCGCCTGCTCGTTTCATCGATTGGCTTAGGCATACAGAGTTCATTCCCAGTCTAAGATCAGACCAGATCGAGGGTTGCAGTAGTAGGATCAGTAGCACATAGAGGGGGACCCGACCGATCCCCGGCTTGCGCATCCCGCCCCTCTGGCCGGCTGAGCGCCCGCACACTCGTTTCAGGGGTTGACTTAGGCATATGAAGTTCATTCCCAGTCTAAGCATACGGAGTTCATTCCCAGTCTAAGATTCGGTGGGGCCGAGGGTTGCGACAGCACATGCTGGGCTCAGGCATGGGCTGGTGTCGCATTTTTCTTCACCGGGGCACCATTGTTGGAGAACCTGACCGGCGGCATTTGGGTTCCGACGATCGAGGGGGCCGGGGTGGGTGTGCACACATGATGTGCGATGGGTGCTGGTACTTGGCCCTTATATTGGCCCCCTATCCCTCATCAAACCTCAAGAACTCACACCCCCTTAAAGAGCATTTGAGATTTTACAGGTTTGCTACCAGCAGCCATTAAAGTGTCTGAAATGACGATAATTATTTCAAATGGTCACAAAATCTTGTACACTTCGAGTTTTTAGCTGAATTTTTTTGTGCATGCCAACAAAAGTACAAGGATCACGTCTTCCAAGTTTGGGGCCAAAACTCCTTCCAAAAAAATTTAAAAAAAACCTGAACCCCAAAAAGTTTCAAAAATCGTGAAAAATAGAAAACGAGTCGTCTTGCTATGAAATTTCACGTGAAGGCTTAAGGGACCATTGTATGAATTTACAAGCCATAAAAATGGCATTGGCACACAGAAATATGAAGATGTGCCTAAACCCACCTACCACCCTATCGATCCACGGCTTTCGCATCCCGTCTCTTTCATCGGCGTAGTGCCCGCCCGCCTTCCCACCCGCTCGTTTCGTCAGTTGACTTAGGCATACGGAGTTCATTCCCAATCTAAGATAGGACCGGACCGAGGGTTACAATAGCACATGCTAGGCTCAGGCATGTGCTGGTGCCGTATTTTTCTTCGCCGGGGCACCATCCCTGGAGCATCGTCGGAGAACCTGACCGACGGCATTGGGGTTTCAACGATCAGGGGCCCGGGGGGTGTGCGCACATCATGTCCGATGGGTGCTGGTACTTGGCCCTTATATTGGCCCCCCATCCCTCATCAAGCCTCAAGAACTCACACCCCCTTAAAGAGCATTCGAGATTTTACAGGTTTGCTGCCAGTAGCCATTAAATAGTCTGAAATGGGGACACTTTTTTCAAATGGGCACAAAATCTTTTACACCACGAGTTTTTAGCTAAATTCTTTTGTGCATGCCAAAAAAAATACAGGGATCACGTCTACCAAGTTTTAGGCCAAAACTCCTTCTAAAAAAATTTTAAAAAATCCCCAACCGCAAAAAGTTTCAAAAATTGTGAAAAATAGAAAATGAGTCGTCTTGCCATGAAACTTCACGTGAAGGCTTAAGGGACCATTGTATGAATTTACCAGCCATAAAAATGGCATTGGCACATAGAAATATGAAGATGTGCCCAAACCCACCTACCACCCTATCGATCCACGGCTTGCGCATCCCGTCTCTCTGGCCGACGTAGTGCCCGCCCGCTCACCCGCTCGTTTCGTTGGTTGGCTTAGGCATACGGAGTTCATTCCCAGTCTAAGCAAACAGAGTTCATTCTCAGTCTAAGATCGGACCGGATCAAGGGTTGCGGCAGCACATGCTGGGCTCGGGCATGTGCTGGTGCCGCATTTTTCTTTGTCGGGAAGCCATCGTTGAAGCATCGTCGGAGAACCTGACTAGCGGCATTGGGGTTCCGATGATCGGGGGGGCCGGGGGGTGTGCGCACAAGACGTGAGATGGGTGCTGGTACGTGGGCCTTATATTGGCCCCCTATCCCTCATCAAACCTCGAGAACTCACACCCCTTAAAGAGCATTTGAGATTTTACAGGTTTGCTGCTAGTAGCCATTAAAGTGTCAGAAATGAGGACAATTATTTCAAATGGTCACAAAATCTTGTACACTTCGAGTTTTTAGCTGAATTTTTTTGTGCATGCCAACAAAAATGCAAGGATTGCGTCTACCAAGTTTGGGGCCAAAAATCCTTTCGAAAAAATTTAAAAAATTCCCGAACCGCAAAAAGTTTCAAAAATCATGAAAAATAGAAAACAAGTCATCTTGGCAAGAAACTTGACGTGAAGGCTTAAGGGACCATTGTATGAATTTACAAGTGATAAAAATGGCATTGGCATGCAGAAATATGAAGATGTGCCTAAACCCACCTACCATCCTATCGATCCACGGCTTGTGCATGCCGTCACTCTGGCTAGCGTAGTGCCCGCCCACCCGCCCGCCCGCTCGTTTGGCCGGTCGGCTTAGGCATGCGGAGTTCATTCCCAGTCTAACATCGGACCGGATTGAGGGTTGCGGCAGCAGGATCGGCAGAATCCAGAGGGACCGGCCGATCCTCGGCGTGCGCATCCCACCCCTTTTGGCCGACTGATGCGCCCGCCAGCGCTCGTTTCATGGGTTGACTTAGGCATACAGAGTTGATTCCCAGTCTAAGCATACGAAGTTCATTCTCAGTTTAAGATCAGATCGAACCAAGGGTTGCGACAGCACATGCTGGGCTCAGGCATGTGCTGGTGCCGCATTTTTCTTCATCGGGGCACCATCACCGGAGCATCGTCGGAGAACCTGACCGGCGGCATTGGGGTTCCGGTGATCGGAGGTGCCGGGGGGGGTGTGCGCACATGATGTGAAATGGGTGTTGGTACTTGGCCCTTATATTGGCCCCCTATCCCTCATCAAACCTCGAGAACTCACACCCCCTTAAAGAGCATTTGAGATTTTACAGGTTTGCTACCAGTAGCCAATAAAGTGTCTGAAATGGGGACACTTTTTTCAAATGGTCACAAAATCTTGTACAGATCGAGTTTTTAGCTGAATTTTTTTGTGCATGCCAACAAAAATACAAAGATCACGTCTACCAAGTTTTGGACAAAAACTCCTTATGAAAAAATTTTAAAAAATCCCAAACCACAAAAAGTTTCAAAAATCATGAAAAATAGAAAACGAGTCATCTTGCCATGAAACTTCACGTGATGGCTTAAGGGACCATTGTATGAATTTAAAAGTGATAAAAATGGCATTGGCATGCCAAAAATATGAAGATGAGCTGAAACCCACCTAACCACCTATCGATCCACGGGCTGGTGCATCCCATCTCTCTGGCCGGCGTAGTGCCCTCCTACCCACCTGCCCGCTTGTTTTGTCGGTTGGCTTAGGCATACGGAGTTCATTCCCAGTCTAAGATCGGACCGGACTGAAGGTTCCGGCAGCAAAATTAACAGCACGCAGAGGGGGACCCGATCGATCCCCGGCTTGCGCATCCCACCCCTTTGGCCGGCTGAGCGCCCGGATGCTCGTTTCATGGGATGGCTTAGGCATACGGAGTTCATTCCCAGTCTAAGATCAAACCGAACCGAGGGTTACGGTAGCACATGTTGGGCTCGGGCATGTGCTGGTGCTGCATTTCTTTTCGCCGGGGCACCATCACCGGAGCATCGTCGGAGAACCTGTCCGGCGATCGGGGGGCTCGGGGGGGGTATGCGCACATGATGTGTGATGGGTGCTGGTACTTGGCCCTTATATTGGCCCCCTATCCCTCATCAAACCTCGAGAACTCACACCCCCTTAAAGAGCATTTGAGATTTTACAGGTTTATTGCCAGCAGCCATTAAAGTGTCTGAAATAGGGACACTTTTTTCAAATGGTCACAAAATCTTGTACACTTCGAGTTTTTAGTTGAGTTTTTTTATGCATGCCAAAAAAAAATACAAGGATCACGTCTACCAAGTTTGGGGCTAAAACTTCTTTTGAAAAAATTTTAAAGAATCTCGAACCGTAAAAAGTTTTGAAAATCCTGAAAAATAGAAAATGAGTCATCTTGCCATGACACTTCACGTGAAGGCTTAAGGGACCACTGTATGAATTTACAAGCCTTAAAAATGGCATTGGCACGTAGAAATATGAAGATGTGCCTAAACCCACCTACACCCTATCGATCCACGGCTTGCACATCCCGTCTCTCTGGCTGACGTAGTGCCCGCCCGCCCGCTCGTTTCGTCGGTTGGCTTAGGCATACGAAGTTCATTCCTAGTCTAAGATTGGACCAGACCGAGGGTTGCAGCAGCAGGATCGATAGTATGCAGAGGGGACCCGGCCGATCCCCGACTTGGGCATCCCGCCCCTCTTTCTGACTGAGTGCCCGCATGCTCATTTCGTGGGTTGACTTAGGCATACGGAGTTCATTTCCAGTCTAAGCATATGGAGTTCATTCCCAGTCTAAGATCGGACCGAATAGAGGTTTATAGTAGCACATGCTGGGCTTAGGCATGTGCTGGTGCCACATTTTTCTTCGTCGGGGCACCATTGCCGAAGCATCGCCGGAGAACCTGACCGACGGCATTGAGGTTCCCACGATCAGGGGGGCCGGGGGGGGTGTGCGCTCATGATGTGCGATGGGTGCTGGTACTTGGCCCTTATATTGGCCCCCTATCCCTCATCAAACCTCGAGAACTCCACCCCCTTAAAGAGCATTTGAGATTTTACAGGTTTGCTGTCAGTCGCCATTAAAGTATCTTAAATGGGGACACTTTTTTAAATGGTCACAAGATCTTGTACACTTCGAGTTTTTAGCTGACTTTTTTTGTGCATGCCAAAAAAAATACAAGGATCACGTCTACCAGGTTTGGGACCAAAACTCCTTCCGAAAAAATTTTAAAAAATCTCGAGCCGCAAAAAGTTTCAAAAATCGTGAAAAATAGAAAACGAGTCATCTTGCCAAGAAACTTAACGTGAAGGCTTAAGGGACCATTGTATCAATTTACAAGCCATAAAAATGGCATCAAAATGTAGAAATATGAAGATGTGCCTAAACCCACCTGCCACCCTATCGATCCACGGCTTGCGCATCCCGTCTCTCTGGCCGACGTAGTGCCCGCCCGCCCGTCCACTCGTTTCGTCGGTTGGCTTAGGCATACGGAGTTCATTCCCAGTCTAAGATCAGACCAGACCGAGGGTTGCAGCAACAGGATCGATAGTACGTAGAGGGGGACCCGACCGATCCCCGGCTCGTGCATCCCGCCCCTCTGGCTGGCTGAGCGCCATCACGCTCATTTCATTGGTTGACTTAGGCATACGGAGTTCATTCCCAGTCTAAGCATACAGTGTTCATTCCCAGTCTAAGATCGGACCAAACAGAGGTTTATGGTAGCACATGCTGGGCTCGGGCATGTGCTGGTGCCGTATTTTTCTTCACCGGGGCACCATCACCGGAGCATCGTCGGAGAACCTGACCGGTGGCATTGAGGTTCCGGCGATCAGGGGTGTGCGCTCATGATGTGCGATGGGTGCTGGTACTTGGCCCTTATATTGGCCCCCTTTCCCTCATCAAACCTCGAGAAATCACACCCGCTTAAAGAGCATTTGAGATTTTACAGGTTTGCTGCCAGTAGCCATTAAAGTGTCTGAAATGGGGACACTTTTTTCAAATGGTCACAAAATCTTGTACAGTTCGAGTTTTTAGCTGAATTTTTTTATGCATACCAAAAAAAATACAAGAATCACGTCTACCAAGTTTAGGGACAAAACTCCTTTTGAAAAAATTTTTAAAAATCTTGAACCGTAAAATGTTTCAAAAATCACGAAAAATAGAAAACAAGTCGTCTTGCCATGAAACTTCATGTGAAGGCTTAACGGTCCATTGTATGAATTTACAAGCCATAAAAATGGCATTGGCATGCAGAAATATAAAGATGTGCCTAAACCCACCTACCAACCTATCGATCCACGGCATGCGCATCCGGTCTGTCTGGCCGACGTAGTGCCCACCCGCCCGCCCGCTTGTTTCGTCGATTGACTTAGGCATCGGAGTTCATTCCCAGTCTAAGATTGGACCAGACTGAGGGTTGCGGTAGTAGGATTGGCAACACACAGAGGGGGACCCGACCAATCCCCGACTTGTGCATCCCGCCCCTCTGGCCGGCTGAGCGCCCGCGCGTTCGTTTCGTGGGGTTGACTTAGGCATACGGAGTTCATTCCCAGTCTAAGCATACAAAGTTCATTCCCAGTCTAAGATCAAACTGGACCGAGGGTTACGATAGCACATACTGGGCTCGGGCATGTTCTGGTGCCGCGTTATTCTTCGTCGGGGCACCATCGTCGGAGCATCGTCGGAGAACCTGACCGACGACATTGAGGTTCCGGTGATCGGGGGGGGCCAGGGGGGTGCGCGCACATGATGTGCGATGGGTGCTGGTACTTGGCCCTTATATTGGCCCCCTATCCCTCATCAAACCTCGAGAAGTCACACCCCCTTAAAGAGCATTTGAGATTTTACAGGTTTGCTACCAGTAGCCATTAAAGTGTCTGAATTGGGGACACTTTTTTCAAATGGTCACAAAATCTTGTACACTTCAAGTTTTGAGCTGAATTTTTTTGTGCATGCCAACAAAAATAAAAGGATCACGTCTACCAAGTTTGCGGACAAAACTCCTTCTGAAAAAGTTTCAAAAATTGTGAAAAATAGAAATCGAGTCGTCTTGACATGAAACTTCACGTGAAGGCTTAAGGGACCATTGTATGAATTTACAAGCCATAAAAATGGCATTGGCATGCAGAAATATGAAGATGTGCCTAAACACACCTACCACCCTATTGATCCACGGCTTGCGCATCCCGTCTCTCTTGCCGGCGTAGTGCCTACCCGCTCGCCCGCTTGTTTCGTTGGTTGGCTTAGGCATACGGAGTTCATTCCTAGTCTAAGATCGGACCAGATGGAGGGTTGTGGCAGCAGGATTGCCAAAACGCAGAGGGGGACCCGATCGATCCCTGACATACGCATCCCGCCCCTTTGGCCGGCTGAGCACCCGCACGGTCGTTTCGTGGGTTGACTTAGGCATACGGAGTTTATTCCAAGTCTAAGCATACGGAGTTCATTCCCAGTCTAAGATCGGACCAAACCGAGGGTTGCAACAGCACATGTTGGGCTCGAGCATGTGCTGGTGCCGCATTTTTCTTCGTCGGGGAACCATCGTCGGAGAACCTGACCGACGGCATTGGGGTTCCGGCGATCGGGGGCACCGGGGGGCTGTGCGCACATGATGTGTGATGGGTGCTGGTACTTGGCCCTTATATTGGCCCCCTATCCCTCATCAAACCTCGAGAACTCATACCCCCTTAAAGAGCATTTGAGATTTTACAGGTTTGCTGTCAGTAGCCATTAAAGTGTCTAAAATGGGGACACTTTTTTCAAATGGTCACAAAATCTTGTACACTTTGAGTTTTTAGCTGAATTTTTTTGTGCATGCCAACAAAAATACAACGGTCACGTCTACCAAGTTTGGGGGCAAAAGTCCATCCAAAAAAATTTTAAAAAATCTCGAGCCACAAAAAGTTTCAAAAATCATGAAAAATAGAAAACGAGTCGTCTTGCCATGAAACTTCACGTGATGGCTTAAGAGACCATTGCATGAATTTACAAGCCATAAAAATGGCATTGGCATGCAGAAATATGAAGATGTAATTAAACCCACCTACCACCCTATCGATCCATGACTTTCGCATCCCGTCTCTCTGGCAGGCGTAGTGCTCGCCCGCCCGCCCAGCCGCTCGTTTCGTCGGTTGGCTTAGGCATACAGAGTTGATTCCCAGTCTAAGATCGGATCCGACCGAGGGTTATGGCAGCAAGATCAGCAGAATGCAAAGGGGGACCCGACCGATCCCCAGCTTGTGCATCCTGCCCCTCTGGCCGGTTGAGCACCCGCACGCTCGTTTCATGGGTTGACTTTAGCATACGAAGTTCATTCCCAGTCTAAGCATACGAAGTACATTCCCAGTCTAAGATCGGACGAAATCGAGGGTTATGGCAACACATGCTGGGCTCGGGCATGTGCTAATGCCGCATTTTTCTTCATCGGGGCACCATCGCTAGAGCATCATCGGAGAACCTGATCGGCGGCATTAGGGTTCTGGCGATCGGGGGGGCCGAGGGGGTGTGCGCACATGATGTGCGATGGGTGCTGGTACTTAGCCCTTATATTGGGCCCCTATCCCTCATCAAACCTCGAGAACTCACACCCCCCTTAAAGAGCATTTAAGATTTTATAGGTTTCCTGCCAGTAGCCATTAAAATATTTGGAATGGGGACACTTTTTTCAAATGGACACAAAATCTTGTACACTTCGAGTTTTTAGCTGAATTTTTTTGTGCATGCCAAAAAAAATACAAGGATCACATCTACCAAGTTTGGGGCTAAAAGTCTTTCAAAAAAATTTTAAAAAATCTTGAACCGTAAAAAGTTTCGAAAATCATGAAAAATAGAAAACGAGTCGTCTTGCCATGAAACTTCACGTGAAGGCTCAAGGGACCATTGTATGAATTTACAAGCCATCAAAATTTCATTGGCACATAGAAATATGAAGATGTGCCTAAAGCCACCTACCACCCTATCGATCCACGGCTTGCGCATCCCGTCTCTCTGGCCGGCGTAGTGCCCGCCCGCCCGCCCGCTCGTTTTGTCGGTTGGCTTAGGCATACGAAGTTCATTTCCAGTCTAAGATCAGATCGGACCAAGAGTTGCAGCAGCAAGATCGGTAGCTTGCAGAGGGGGACCCAGCTGATCCCTGGCTTGCGCATCCCGCCCCTCTGGCCGGCTGAGCGCCCGCACGCTCATTTCGTGGGTTGATTTAGGCATATGGAGTTCATTCCCAGTCTAAGCATACCGGAGTTCATTCCCAGTTAAGATCGGACTGGACTGAGGGTTGCGGCAGCATATGCTGGGCTCGGGCTGGTGCTGATGCCGCATTTTTTCTTTGCCGGGGCAGCATCGCCGGAGCATCGCCGGTGAACCTGATCGACGACATTGGGGTTCTGGCGATCGGGGGGGCCGAGCAGGGTGTGCACACATGATGTGCGATGGGTGCTGGTGCTTGGCCCTTATATTGGACCCCTATCCCTCGTCAAACCTTGAGAACTCACACACCCTTAAAGAGCATTTGAGATTTTACAGGTTTGCTGCCAGTCGCCATTAAAGTGTCTGAAATGGGGACACTTTTTTCAAATGATCACAAAATCTTGTACACTTCGAGTTTTTAGCTGAATTTTTTTGTGCATGCCAACAAAAATACAAGGATCACGTTTACCAATTTTGGGGCTAAAACTTCTTCAGAAACAATTTTAAAAAATCCCGAACCGCAAAAAGTTTTGAAAATCATTAAAAATAGAAAACGAGTCCTCTTGCCATGAAACTTCACGTGAAGGATTAAGGGGACCATTGTATGAATTTACAAGCCACAAAAATCGCATTGGCATGCAGAAATAAGAAGATGTGCCTAAACCCACCTACCACCCTATCGATCCACGGCTTGCGAATCCCGTCTCTCTGGCCGGCGTAGTGCCCGCCCGCTCGTTTTATCGGTTGGCTTAGGCATACAGAGTTCATTCCCAGTCTAAGATCGAACCAAACCAAGGGTTGCAACAGTGGGATCGGTAGCACGCATAGGGGGACCCGACCGATCCTCGGCTTGCGCATCCCGCCCCTCTGGCCAGCTGAGCGCCCGTACACTCGTTTCGTGGGTTGACTTAGGCATACGGAGTTCATTCCTAGTCTAAGCATAAGGAGTTCATTCCCAGTCTAAGCATACGGAGTTCATTCCCAGTCTAAGATCAGACCAGACCGAGGGTTGCGACAGAACATACTAGGCTCGGGCATGTGCTGGTGCCGTATTTTTCTTCACCGGGGAACCATCATCGGAGCATCGTCGGAGAACCAAACCGGCGGCATTGGGGTTCCGACGATCAGGGGCTGGGAGGTTGTGTGCGAACATGATGTGCAATGGGTGCTGGTACCTGTCCCTTGTATTGGCCCCTTATCCCTCATCAAACCTCGAGAACTCACACCCCCTTAAAGAGCATTTGAGATTTTACAGGTTTGCTGCCAATAGCCATTAAAGTGTCTGAAATGGGGACACTTTTTTCAAATGGTCGCAAAATCTTGTACACTTCGAGTCTTTAGCTTAATTTTTTTTTTGCATGCCAACAAAAATACAAGGATCACATCTACCACGTTTGGGGCCAAAACTCCTTCCGAAAAAATTAAAAAAAATCCTAAACGGTAAAATGTTTCAAAAATTGTGAAAAATAGAAAACGAGTCGTCTTGCCATGAAACTTGACGTAATGGCTTCAGAGACCACTGTATGAATTTACAAGCCATAAAAATGGCATTAGCGCGCAGAAATATGAATATGTGACTAAACCCACCAACCACCCTATCGATCCACGGCTTGTGCATCCCGTCTCTCTGGACGGCGTAGTGCCCGCCCGCTCGTTTCGTCGGTTGGCTTAGGCATACGGAGTTCATTCCCAGTCTAAGATCGGACTGGATCGAGGGTTGCTGCAGCAGGAACGGCAGCACGCAGAGGGGGACCCGATCGATCCCCGGCATGTGCATCCCGCCCCTCTGGCCGGCTGAGCACCTGCACGCTCGTTTCTTGTGTTGACTTAGGCATACGGAGTTCATTCCCAGTCTAAGCATACGGAGTTCATTCCTAGTCTAAGATCAGACCGATCCGAGGGTTGCCACGCACATGCTCGGGCTCGGGCATGTGCTGGTGTCGTATTTTTCTTTGTCGGGCACCATTGTCGGAGCATCACCGAAGAACATGACCGGCGATGTTGGGGTTCCGACGATCGAAGGGGCCGGTGGGGTGTGCGCACATGATGTGCGGATTGGGTGCTGGTACTTGGCCCTTATATTGGCCTCTTATCCCTCATCAAACATCGACAACTCACACCCCCTTAAAAAGCATTTGAGATTTTACAGGTTTGCTGCCAGTAGCCATTAAAGTGTCTGAAATGGAGACACTTTTTTCAAATGGTCACAAAATCTTGTACACTTCGAGTCTTTAGCTTAATTGTTTTTAGCATGCCAACAAACATACAAGGATCACGTCTAACAAGTTTGGGGCCAAAACTCCTTCCGAAAAAAATTTTAAAAAATCTCGAACCTTAAAAAGTTTCAAAAATCATGAAAAATAAAAATGAGTTGTCTTTCCTTGAAACTTCACGTGAAGGCTTAAGGGACCATTGTATGAATTTACAAGCCATAAAAATGTCATTGGCACGTAGAAATATGAAGATGTGCCTAAACCCACCTACCACCCTATCGATCCAAGGCTTGCGCATCCCGTCTCTCTGGAAGGCTTTGTGCACACCCGCCCACCCGTCCGCTCGTTTCGTCGGTTGGCTTAGGCATACGGAGTTCATTCCCAGTCGAAGATTAGACCAGACCGAGGGTTGCGGCAGCGGGATCTGCAGCACGCATGGGGGACCCGGCCGATCCCCAGCTTGCGTATCCCGCCCCTCTGGCCGGTTGAGCACCCGCATGCTCGTTTCGTCGGTTGACTTAGGCATATGAAGTTCATTCCCAGTCTAAGCATACGGACTTCATTCCCAGTCTAAGATCAGACCGGATCGAGGGTTACGACAGCACATGTTGGGCTCGGGCATGTGCTCGTGTCGTATTTTTTTTCACCGGGGCAACATCGCCGGAGCATACTGGAGAACCTGACCGACGGCATTGGGGTTCCGGTGATCGGGGGTCGAGCGGGGTGTACGCACATGATGTGTGATGGGTGCTGGTACTTGGCCCTTATATTGGCCCCCTATCCCTCATCAAACGAGTCGTCTTGTACACACCCATCGAGGGTTACGGCAGCACATGCTGGGCTCGGGCATGTAATGGTGCCGTATTTTTCTTCATCAGGGCACCATCGCCGGAACATCAGCGGAGAACCTGACCGACGGCGTTGGGGTTCCGGTGATCGGAGGGCCGAGGGGGGGTGTATGCACATGATGTGCAATGGGTGCTGGTACTTGGCCCTTATATTGGCCCCCTATCCCTCATCAAACCTCTAGAACTCACACCCCCTTAAAGAGCATTTCAGATTTTACAGGTTTGCTGCTAGTAGCGATTAGAGTGTCTGAAATGGGGACACTTTTTTCAAATGGTCGCAAAATCTTGTACACTTCGAGTTTTTAGCTGAATTGTTTTTTGCATGCCAATAAAAATACAAGGATCACGTCTACCAAGTTTGGGGCCAAAACTCCTTCCGAAAAAATTTTAAAAAATCTTGAACTGTAAAATGTTTCGAAAATCGTGAAAAATAAAAAACGAGTCATCTCACCATGAAACTTCATGTAAAGGCTTAAGGGACCATTGTATGAATTTACAAGCCATAAAAATGGCATTGGCACGTAGAAATATGAAGATGTGCCTAAACTCACCTACCACCCTATCGATCCACGGCTTGCGCATCCCGTCTCTCTAGCCGACGTAGTGCCTGCCCGCCTGCCTGCCCACCCACTCGTTTTATCGGTTGGCTTAGGCATACGGAGTTCATTCCCAGTCCAAGATTGAACCAGATCGAGGGTTACGGCAATGGGATAGACAGCACGCATAGGGGGACCCGACCGTTCCTCAAGTTACGCATCCTGCCCCTTTGGCTGGCTGAGCGCCTGCACGCTCGTTTCGTGGGTTGACTTAGGCATCCGGAGTTCATTTCTAGTCTAAGCATATGGAGTTCATTCCCAGTCTAAGATCAGACCGGACCGAGGGTTGCGGCAGCACATGCTGGGCTCGGGCATGTGCTGGTGCCACATTTTTCTTCACCGGGGCACCATCGCCGGAGCATCGTCGGAGAACCTGACTGGCGGCATTGGGGTTCCGGTGATCGGGGGGGCCGGGGGGGTGTGTGCACATGATGTGTGATGGGTGCTGGTACTTGGCCCTTATATTGGCCCCCTATCCCTCATCAAACCTCGAGAACTGACACCCCCTCAAAGAGCATTTGGGATTTTATAGGTTTGCTGCCAGTAGCCATTAAAGTGTCTGATATGGGGACACTTTTTTCAAATGGTCGCAAAATATTGTACACTTCGAGTTCTTAGCTGAATTGTTTTGTGCATGCCAACAAAAATACAAGGATCCCGTCTACCAAGTTTGGGGCCAAAACTCCTTCCGAAAAAATTTTAAAAAATCCTGAACTGTAAAATGTTTCGAAAATCGTGAAAAATAGAAAACGAGTCGTCTTGCCATGAAACTTCACGTAAAGGCTTAAGAGACCATTGTATGAATTTACAAGCCATAAAAATGGCATTGCCATGCAAAAATATGAAGATGTGCCTAAACCCACCTACCACCTTATCGATCGACGGCTTGCGCATCCCGTCTCTCTGGTCGGTGTAGTGCCCGCCCGCTCGCCTGCTTGTTTCGTTGGTTGGCTTAGGCATATGGAGTTCATTCCAGTCTAAGTTCAGATCGGATCAAGGGTTGCCGCAGCAAGATCGGCAGCACGTAGAGGGGAACCCGATCGATCCCCGGCTTGCGCATCCCGCCCCTCTGGTCGGCTGAGTGCCCGCACGCTCATTTCGTGGGTTGACTTAGGCGTACGGAGTGCATTCCCAGTCTAAGATCAGACCGGACCGTGGGTTGCGGCAGCACATTCTGGGCTCGAGCATGTGCTGGTGCCGCATTTTTCTTCACCGGGGCACCATCGCCAGAGCATCGTCAGAGAACCTGATCGGCGGCACTGGGGTTCCGACAATCGGGGGGGGGGGGGTGTGCACACATAATGTGTGATGGGTGCTGGTACTTGGCCCTGATATTGGCCCCCTATCCCTAATCAAACCTCGAGAACTCACACCCCCTTAAAGAGCATTTGAGATTTTACAGGTTTGCTGCCAGTAGCTATTAAAATGTCTGAAATGAGGACACTTTTTTCAAATGGTCACAAAATCTTGTACACTTCAAGTTTTTAGCTGAATTTTTTTGTGCATGCCAACAAAAATACAAGGATTACTTTTACCTTGTTTGGGGCCAAAACTCCTTCCGAAAAAATTTTAAAAAATCTCGAACCGTAAAAAGTTTCAAAAATCGTGAAAAATAGAAAACGAGTCGTCTTGCCGTGAAACTTCACGTGAAGGCTTAAGGGACCATTGTATGAATCAAGCCATAAAAATGGCATTGGCACGTAAAAATATGAAGATGTGCCTAGACCCACCTACCACCCTATCGATCCACGGCTTGCGCATCCCGTCTCTCTGGCCGGCGTAGTGCCCGCCCGCTCGCCCGCTTGTTTCGTCGGTTGGCTTAGGCATACGGAGTTCATTCCAGTCTAAGATCGGACTGGATTGAGGGTTCCAGTAGCAAGATCGGCAGCACGCAGAGGGGGACCCGGTCGATTCCCAGCTTGCGCATCCCTCCCCTTTGGCCGGCTGAGCGTCCGCACACTCGTTTCGGGGGTTGACTTAGGCATATGGAGTTCATTCCCAGTCTAAGATCAGACCGGACTGAGGGTTGTGGCAGCACATTCTGGGCTCAAGCATGTGCTGGTGCTGCATTTTTCTTCACTGGGGCACCATCATCAGAGCATCGCCGGAGAACCTGACCGACGGCACTGGGGTTCCGACGATCGGGGGGGCCGGGGGGTGTGCGCACATAATGTGCGATGGGTGCTGGTACATGGCCCTGATATTGGCCCCCTATCCCTCATCAAACCTCGAGAACTCACACCCCCTTAAAGAGCATTTCAGATTTTACAGGTTTGCTGCCAGTAGCTATTAAAGTGTCTGAAATGGGGACACTTTTTTCAAATGGTCACAAAATCTTGTACACTTCAAGTTTTTAGCTGAATTTTTTTGTGCATGCCAACAAAAATACAAGGATCACTTCTACCTTGTTTGGGGCCAAAAATCCTTCCGAAAAAATTTTAAAAAATCTCAAACCATAAAAAGTTTCAAAAATCATGAAAAATAGAAAACGAGTCGTCTTGCCATGAAACTTCACGTGAAGGCTTAAGGGACCATTATATGAATTTACAACCCATAAAAATGGCATTGGCATGTAAAAATATGAAGATGTGCCTAGACCCACCTACCACCCTATCGATCCACGGCTTGCGCATCCCGTCTCTCTGGCCGGCGTAGTGCCCGCCCGCCCGCCCGCTTGTTTCATCGGTTGGCTTAGGCATACGGAGTTCATTCTCAGTCTAAGATCAGACCGGACCGAGGGTTGCGGCAGCAAGATCGGCAGCACGAAGAGGGGGACCCGATCAATCCCCGGCTTGCGCATCCCGCCCCTCTGGCCGGCTAAGCGCCCGCACGCTCGTTTCGTGGGTTGACTTAGGCATATGGAGTTCATTCCCAGTCTAAGCATATGGAGTTCATTCCCAGTCTAAGATCGGATCAGACTGATGGTTACAGCAAAACATGCTGGGCTCGAGCATGTGCTGGTGTCACATTTTTCTTCATTAGGGCACCATCGCCGAAGCATCGTCGGAGAACCTGACCGACGAAGTTGGGGTTTCGGCGATCGGGGGGGTCGGGGGGTGTGCGCACATGATGTGCGATGGGTGCTGGTAGTTGGCCCTTATATTGGCCCCCTATCCCTCATCAAACCTCAAGAACTCACACCCCCTTAAAGAGCATTTGAGATTTTACAGGTCTGCTGCCAGTAGCCATTAAAGTGTCTTAAATGGGGACACTTTTTTCAAATGGTCACAAAATCTTGTACACTTGGAGTTTTTAGCTGAATTTTTTTGTGCATGCCAACAAAAATAAAATGATCACGTCTACCAAGTTTGGGGCCAAAACTCCTTCTGAAAAAATTTTAAAAAATCCCGAAACCGTAAAAAGTTTCAAAAATCGTGAAAAATAGAAAACGAGTCATCTTGCCATGCAACTTCACATGAAGGCTTAAGGGACCATTGTATGAATTTACAAGCCATAAAAATGGCATTGGTATGCAGAAATATGAACATGTGCTTAAAACCACCTACCACCCTATCGATGCACGGCTTGCGCATCCCGTATCTCTGGACGGCGTAGTGCCCGCCCACCCACCCGCCCGCTCGTTTCGTCGGTTGGCTTAGGCATACGGAGTTCATTCCCAGTCTAAGACCAGACCGGATCGAGGGTTGTGGCAGCAAGATCGGTAGCATGCAGAAAGGGACTCGACCGATCCCCGGCTTGCGCATCCCACCCCTTTGGCCGGCTGAGCGCTCGCTCACTCGTTTTGTGGGTTGACTTAGGCATACAGAGTTCATTCCTAGTCTAAGCCTACGGAATTCATTCCCAGTCTAAGATCGGATTGAACCAAGGGTTACGATAGCACATGCTGGGCTCGGGCATGTGCTGGTGCTGCATTTTTCTTCGACGGGGCACCATCACCGGAGGATCACCGGAGAACCTTACCGGCGGCATTGGGGTTCCGACGATTGGGGGGGCCGGGGGGCGTTGTGCGCACATGATGTACGATGGGTGCTGGTACTTGGCCCTTATATTGGCCCCCTATCCCTCATCAAACCTTGAGAACTCACACCCCCTTAAAGAGCACTTGAGATTTTACAAGTTTGCTGCTAGTAGCAATTAAAGTGTCTGAAATGGGGACACTTTTTTCAAATGGTCACAAAATTTTGTACACTTCGAGTTTTTAGTTGAATTCTTTTGTGCATGCCAACAAAAATACAAGGATCACGTATTCCAAGTTTGGGGCCAAAACTCCTTCCGAAAAAATTTAAAAAAATCTCGAACCACAAAAAGTTTCAAAAATCATGAAAAATAGAAAATGAGTCGTCTTGCCATGAAATTTCACGTGAAGGCTTAAGGGACCATTGTATGAATTTACAAGCCATAAAAATGGCATTGCCACACAGAAATATGAAGATGTGCCTAAAGCCACCTACCACCCTATCGATCCACAGCTTGCGCATCCAGTCTCTCTAGCCTGCATAGTGCTCGCCCGCCCACCCGCCCGCTTGTTTCATCAGTTGGCTTAGGCATACAGAGTTCATTCTTAATCTAAGATCGAACCAGACCAAGGGTTCAGACAGCAGGATCGATAGCACGCAGAGAAGGAACCGATCCATCCCCGGCTTTCGTAACTCGCCCTTCTGGCCGGCTGAGTGCCCGTACACTCGTTTCGTGGGTTGACTTAGGCATACGGAGTTCATTCCAAGTCTAAGATCAGACCGAACCAAGGGTTGCGGTAGCACTTGCTGGGCTAGGGCATGTGCTGGTGCCATATTTTTCTTCGTCGGGGCACCATCGCCAGAGCATCACCGGAGAACCTGACCGACGACATTGGGGTTCCAGCGATCGGGGGGGCCGGGGGGGTGTGCGCACATGATGTGCGATGGGTGCTGGTACTTGGCCCTTATATTGGCCCCCTATCCCTCATCAAACCTTGAGAACTCACACCCCCTTAAAGAGCATTTGAGATTTTACAGGTTTGCTGCCAGTAGCCATTAAAGTGTCCGAAATGAGGACACTTTTTTCAAATGGTCACAAATTCTTGTACACTTCGCGTTTTTAGCTCAATTTTATTTTGCATGCTAGAAAAAATACAGGGATCATGTCTACCAAGTTTGGGGCCAAAACTCCTTCCGAAAAAATTTTAAAAAATCCTGAACCACAAAAAGTTTCGAAAATCATGACAAATAGAAAATGAGTCGTCTTGCCATGAAACTTCACGTGAAGGCTTAACAAACCATTGTTTGAATTTACAAGCCATAAAAATGGCATTAGCACGTAGAAATATGAAGATGTGCCAGAACCCACATGCCACCCTGTCGATCCACGGCTTGTGCATCCCGTCTCTCTAGTCGGCGTAGTGCCCCCCCACCCGCTTGTTTCTTCGGTTGGTTAGGCATATGGAGTTCACTCCCAGTCTAAGATCAGACAAGACTGAGCGTTGCAGTAGTAGGATCGACAGCATGCAGAGGGGGACCCGGCTGATCCCCGACTTGCGCATCCCGCCCCTCAGGCCTGCTGAGCACCCGCACGCTCATTTTATGGGTTGACTTAGGCATATGGAGTTCATTCCCTATCTAAGCTTATGGAGTTCATTCCCAGTCTAAGATTGGACCAGACCGATGGTTGCGACAGCACATGCTGGGCTCGGGCATGTGCTGGTGCCGCATTTTTCTTCGTCGGGGCACCGTCATCGGAGCATCGTCGGAGAACCTGACAGGAGGCATTGGGGTTCCGACGATCGGGGGGCTGGGGGGTGTGCGCACATGATGTGTGATGGGTGCTGGTACTTGGCTCTTATACTGGCCCCCAATCCCTAATCAAACCTCGAGAACTCACACCCCCTTAAAGAGCATTTGAGATTTTACAGGTTTGCTGCCAGTAGCCATTAAAGTGTCTGAAATGGGGACACTTTTTTCAAATGGAAACAAAATCTTGTACACTTTGAGTTTTTAGCTGAATTTTTTTGTGCATGCCAACAAAATATACAAGGATCACGTCTACCAAGTTTGGGGCAAAACTCATTGCAAAAAAATTTTAAAAAATCCCGAACCGTAAAAGGTTTCGAAAATTGTGAAAAATAGAAAACGAGTCGTCTTGCAATGAAACTTCACGTGAAGGCTTAAGGGACCATTGTATGAATTTACAAGCCATAAAAATGGCATTGGCACGTAAAAATATGAAGATGTACCTAAACCCACCTACCACCCTATTGATCCACGGCTTATGCATCCCGTCTCTCTGGCTGGCGTATTGCCCGCCCGCCCGCCCGCCTGCTCATTTCATCGGTTGGCTTAGGCATACGGAGTTCATTCCTAGTCTAAGATTAGACCGGACTAAGGGTTGCGGCAGCAGGATCGGCAGCAGGTAGAGGGGGACCAGGTCGATCCCCGGGTTGTGCATCCCACCCCTCTGGCTGACTGAGCTCCCGTACGCTCGTTTCATGGGTTGACTTAGGCATACGGAGTTCATTGCCAGTCTAAGATCGAACCAGACCAAGGGTTACAGTACCACATGCTGGGTCGGGCATGTGCTGGTGCCGTATTTTTCTTCGTCAGGGCACCATCGTAGGAGAATCATTGAGAACCTGACCGGCGACATAAAGGTTCTGGCGATCGGGGGGGCCGGGGGGGCTGTGTGCACATGATGTGGGATAGGTGCTGGTACTTGGACCTTATATTGGCCCCCTATCCCTCATCGAACCTCGAGAACTCACACCCCCTTAAAGAGCATTTGAGATTTTACAGGTTTGCTGTCGGTAGCCACTAAAGTGTCTGAAATGGGGACATTTTTTTCAAATGGTCACAAAATCTTGTACACTTCGAGTTTTTAGCTGAATTTTTTTGTGCATGCCAAAAAAATACAGGGATCCCGTCTACCAAGTTTGGGGCCAAAACTCTTTCCAAAAAAATTTAAAAAAATCCCGAACCGCAAAAAGTTTCAAAAATCATGAAAAATAGAAAACAAGTCATCTTGCCATGAAACTTCACGTGAAGGCTTAAGGGACCATTGTATGAATTTACAAGCCATAAAAATGGCATTGGCATGCAGAAATGTGAAGATGTGCCTAATCCCACCTACCACCCTATCGATCCACGGCTTGCGCGTCCCGTCTCTCTGGCCGGCGTAGTGCCCGCCCGCCCTCCCGTCCCGTCGTTTCGTCGGTTGGCTTAGGCTTACGGAGTTCATTCCCAGTCTAAGATCAGACCAGACTGTAGGTTACAGTAGTAGGATCGGCAGCATGCAGAGGGGGACCTGACTGATCTCTGGCTTATGCATCCCGCCCCTCTGGCCGCCTAAGTGCCCGCACGCTCGTTCCGTGGGTTGACTTAGGCATATGGAGTTTATTCCCAGTCTAAGCCTACGGAGTTCATTCCTAGTCTAAGATCAGACCAGACCGAGGGTTGCGGTAGCACATGCTAGGCTCGAGCATGTGCTGGTGCTGCATTTTTCTTCGTCGGGGCACCATCGTCGAAGCATCGTCGGAGAACCTGACCGGCGACATTGGGGTTCCGACGATCGGGGGGGCAGGGGGTGTCCGCACATGATGTGGGATGGGTGCTGGTACTTGGCCCTTATATTGGCCCCCTATCCCTCATCAAACCTCGAGAACTCACACCCCCTTAAAGAGCATTTTAGATTTTACAGGTTTGCTGCCAGTAGCCATTAAAGTGTCTGAAATAGGGACACTTTTTTCAAATGGTCTTAAAATCTTGTACACTTCGAGTTTTTAGCTGAATTTTTTTGTGGATGCCAACAAAAATACAAGGATCACCTCTACCAAGTTCGGAGCCAAAACTCCTTCTGAAAAATTTTTGAAAAATCCCGAACCGCAAAAAGTTTCAAAAATCATGAAAAATAGAAAACGAGTCGTCTTGCCATGAAACTTCATGTGAAGGCTTAAGGGACCATTTTGTGAATTTACAAGCCATAAAAATGGCATTGGCATGCAGAAATATGAAGATGTGCCAAAACCCACGTACCACCCTATCGATCCACGGCTTGCGCATCTCGTTTCTCTGGCCAACATAGTGCCCGCCCGCCCGTTCGTTTCGTCAGTTGGCTTAGGCATACGGAGTTCATTCCCAGTCTAAGATCAAACCGGACCAAGGGTTGCGGCAGCAGAATCAACAGCATGCAGAAGGGGACCTGACCGATCCCTGGCTTGCACATCCTGCCCCTCTGGCCGGCTGAGCGACCGCACGCTAGTTTCGTGGGTTGACTTAGGCATACGGAGTTCATTCCCAGTCTAAGCATACGGAGTTCATTCCCAGTCTAAGATCAGACCGAACCGAGGGTTGTGGCAGCACATGCTAGGCTCGGGCATTTGCTGGTTTCACATTTTTCTTTGTCGGGGGGCCATCCCCGGAGAACCTGACCGACAACATTGGCATTCCGACGATCGGGGGGGCAGGGGGTGTGCGCACATGATGCAGGATGGCTTCTGGTACTTGGCCCTTATATTGGGCCCCTATCCCTCATCAAAGCTCAACAACTCACACACTCTTAAAGAGCATTTTAGATTTTACAGGTTTGCTACCAGTAGCCATTAAAGTGTCTGAAATAGGGACACTTTTTTCAAATGGTCTTAAAATCTTGTACACGTCGAGTTTTTAGCTGAATTTTTTTGTGCATGCCAAAAAAAATACAAGGATCACCTCTACCAAGTTTGGAGCCAAAACTCCTTCTGAAAAATTTTTGAAAAATCCCGAACCGCAAAAATTTCAAAAATCATGAAAAATAGAAAACGAGTCGTCTTGCCATGAAACTTCATGTGAAGGCTTAAGGGGCCATTGTATGAATTTACAAGCCATAAAAATGGCATTGGCATGCAGAAATATGAAGATGCGCCAAAACCCACGTACCACCCTATCGATCCACAGCTTGCGCATCTCGTTTCTCTGGCCAACATAGTGCCCGCCCGCCCGCTCATTTCGTCAGTTGGTTTAGGCATACGGAGTTCATTCCCAGTCTAAGATCAGACCAGACCAAGGGTTGCGGCAGCAGGATCAACAGCATGCAGAAGGGGACCTGGCCGATCCTCGGCTTGCTCATCCCGCCCCTCTGGCCGGTTGAGCGACCGCACGCTAGTTTCGTGGGTTGACTTAGGCATACGGAGTTCATTCCCAGTCTAAGCATATGGAGATCATTCCCAGTCTAAGATCAGACCAAACCGAGGGTTACGGCAGCACATGCTAGGCTCGGGCATGTGCTGGTTTCACATTTTTCTTCATCGGGGGGCCATCCCCGAAGAACCTGACCGACAACATTGGCGTTCCGATGATCGGGGGGGCATGGGGTGTGCGCACATGATGCAGGATGGGTGCTGGTACTTGGCCCTTATATTGGCCCCCTATCCCTCATCAAACCTTGAGAACTCACACCCCCTTAAAGAGCATTTGAGATTTTACAGGTTTGCTGCCAGTAGCCATTAAAGTGTCTGAAATGGGGACACTTTTTTCAAATGGTCACAAAATCTTTTACACTTCGAGTTTTTAGCTTAATTTTTTTATGCATGCCAACAAAAAAACAAGGATCACATCTTCCAAGGTTGGGGCCAAAACTTCTTCCGAAAAAATTTTAAAAAATCCTGAACCGTAAAAAGTCTTGGAAATCGTGAAAAATAGAAAACGAGTCGTCTTGCCATGAAACATCGCATGAAGGCTTAAGGGACCATTGAATGAATTTACAGGCCATAAAAATGGCATTGGCACATAGAAATATGAAGATGTGCCTAAACCCACCTACAACCCTATCGATCCACGGCTTGCCCATCCCGTCTCTTTGGCCGGCGTAGTGCCCGCCCGTCCGTCCACTCGTTTCATCGATTGGTTTAGTCATACGGAGTTCATTACCAGTCTAAGATCAGACCAGATCGAGGGTTACGGTAGCAGGATCAACAGCACACAGAGGGGGACCCGATCAATCCCCGGCTTGCACATCCCGTCGTCTGGCCGGCTGAGCGCCTACACGCTCGTTTCGTGGGTTGACTTAGGCATACGGAGTTCATTCCCAGACTAAGATCGGACCAGACCGAGGGTTTCGGCAGCACATGCTGGGCTTGGGCTTGTGTTGGTGCCGTATTTTTCTTCGTCGGGGCACCATCGTCGGAGCATCGTCGGAGAACCTGACCCGCAGCATTGGGTTTTCAGTGATTGGGGGGGCCGGAGGGGGCGGTGTGCACACATGATGTGGGATGGGTGCTGGTACTTGTCACTTATATTGGCCCCCTATCCCTCACCAAACCTCGAGACCTCACACCCCCTTAAAGAGCATTTGAGATTTTACAAGTTTGCTGTCAGTAGCAATTAAAGTGTCTGAAATAGGGACACTTTTTTCAAATGGTCACAAAATCATGTACACTTCGAGTTTTTAGCTGAATTTTTTTGTGCATGCTAACAAAAATACAAGGATCATGTCTACCAAGTTTGGGACCAAAAATCCTTCTAAAAAATTTTTAAAAAATCTCGAACCACAAAAAGTTTTGAAAATCCTGAAAAATAGAAAACGAGTCGTCTTGCCATGAAACTTCGCATGAAGGCTTAAGGGACGATTGTATGAATTTAGAAGCCATGAAAATGGCATTGGCGCACAGAAATATGAAGATGTGCCTAAACCCACCTACCACCCTATCGATCCACGGCTTGTGTATCCCGTCTCTCCGGCCAGTGTAGTGCCTGCCTGCCCGCCCGCCCGCTCGTTTCATCGGTTCGCTTAGTCATACGGAGTTCACTGCCAGTCTAAGATCAGACCAGACTGAGGGTTGTGGCAGCAGGATCGACAGCACGCATAGAGCGACCCGATCGATCCTCGGCTTGCGCATCCCGCCCCTTTGGCCGGCTGAGCTCCCGGATGCTCGTTTCGTGGGTTGACTTAGGCATACAGAATTCATTCCCAGTCTAAGCATACGGAGTTCATTCCCAGTCTAAGATAAACTCAGACCGAGGGTTGTGACAGCACATGTTGGGCTCGGGCATGTGCTGGTGCCGTATTTTTCTTCGTCGGGGCACCATCGTTGGAGCATCGCTGGAGCATCGTCGGAGAACCTGACCGACGTCATTGGGGTTCCGGTCATCGGGGGGGCCGAGAGGTGTGCGCACATGATGTGCGATGGGTGCTGGTACTTTGCCCTTATATTGGCCTCCTATCCCTCATCAAACCTAGAGAACTCACACCCCCTTAAAGAGCATTTGAGATTTTGCAGGTTTCCTTCCAGTAGCCGTTAAATTGTCTGAAATGGGGACACTTTTTTCAAATGGTCACAAAATCTTGTACACTTCGAGTTTTGAAGCTGAATTTGTTTTTTGCATGACAACAAAAATACAAGGATCATGTCTACCACGTTTGGCGCCAAAACTCCTTCTGAAAAAATTTAAAAAAATCCCGAAACTCAAAAACTTTCAAAAATAAAAAAAAATAGAAAACGAGTCGTCCTGCCATGAAACTTCACGTGAAGGCTTAAGGGACCATTGTATGAATTTACAAGCCATAAAAATGGAATTGCCATGCAGAAATATGAAGATGTTCCGAAACCCACCTACCACCCTATCGATCCACGGCTTGCGCATCCCGCCTCTCTGGCCGACGTTGTGCCTGCCCACCTGCTCGTTTCATCGGTTGGCTTAGGCATACGGAGTTCATTCTCAGTCTAAGATTGGATTGAACTGAAGGTTGTGGTAGCAGGATCGGCAGCATGCAGAGGGGGACCCGACCGATCCCCGGCTTGCGCACCCCGCCCTCTGGCCGGTTGAGTGCCCGCACGCTCGTTTCGTGGGTTGACTTAGGCATACGGAGTTCATTCCCAGTCTAAGATCAGACCAGACCGAGGGTTGTGGCAGCACATGCTGGGCTTGGGCATGTGCTGGTGCCGTATTTTTCTTCGTCGAGGCACCATCACCGAAGAACCTGACTGACGGCATTGGGGTTCTGATGATCGGGGGGCCGGGGGGGTGTGCGCACATGATGCATGATGGGTGCTGGTACTTGGCCCTTATAATGGCCCCCTATCCCTCATCAAACCTTGAGAACTCACACCCACTTAAAGACCATTTGAGATTTTACAGGTTTCTGCCAGTAGCCATTAAAGTGTCTGAAATGGGGACAATTTTTTCAATTGGACACAAAATCTTGTACACTTTCAGTTTTTAGCTGAATGTTTTTGTGCATGCCAACAAAAATACAGGGATCACGTTTACCAAGTTTGGTTCAAAAACTCCAGCTGAAAAAATTTTAAAAAATCCTGAACCGTAAAAAGTTTCAAAAATCGTGAAAAATAAAAAACGAGTCGTCTTGCCATGAAACTTCACGTGAAGGCTTAGGGGACCATTGTATGAATTTACAAGCCATAAAAATGGCATTGGCACGCAGAAATATGAAGATGTGCCTAAACCCACCTACCACCCTATCGATCCATGGCTTGCGCATCCCCTCTCTCTGGCCGGCATAGTGCTCGCCTGCCCGCTCATTTTGTCGGTTGGCTCAGGCATACAAAGTTCATTCCCAGTCTAAGATCAGACCAGACTGAGGGTTGTGGCAGCAGATCAACAGCACGCAGTGGGGGACCCGACCGATCCCCGACTTGTTCACCCGCCCCTCTGGCCAGCTGAGTGCCTGCGCGCTCATTTCGTGGGTTGACTTAGTCATACGGAGTTCATTCCCAGTCTAAGCATACGGAGTTCATTCCCAGTCTAAGATCGGACCGGACCGAGGGTTCTGGCAGCACATGCTGGGCTCGGGCATGTGCTGGTACCGCATTTTTCTTCGTCGGGGCACCATCACCGGAGAACCTGAATGACAGTATTGGGGTTTCGACGATCGGGGGGCCGGGGGGTGTGCGCACATGATGCATGATGGTTGCTGGTACTTGGCCCTTATAATGGCCCCCTATCCCTCATCAAACCTTGAGAACTCACACCCCCTTAAAGAGCATTTGATATTTTACAGGTTTCTGCCATTAGCCATTAAAGTGTCTGAAATGGGGACACTTTTTTCAAATGGTCACAAAATCTTGTGCACTTCGAGTTTTTAGTTGATTTTTTTTTGCATGCCAAAAAAAATACAAGGATCACGTCTACCAAGTTTGGCTCCAAAACTTCTTCCAAAAAAATTTTAAAAAATCCTGAACCGCAAAAAGTTTTGAAAATCGTGAAAAAGAGAAAACGAGTCGTCCTGCCTTGAAACTTCACGTGAAGGCTTAAGGGACCCTTGTATGAATTTACAAGCCACAAAAATGGTGTTGGCACGTAAAAATATGAAGATGTGCCTAAACCCACCTACCACCCTATCGATCTACGGCTTGCGTGTCCCGTCTCTCTGGTCGGCGTAGTGCACGCCCGTCCGCCCGCCCGCTCGTTTCGTCGGTTGGCTTAGGCATAAGGAGTTCATTCTCAGTCTAAGATTGGATCGGACCAAAGGTTACGGCAGCAGGATCGGTAGCATGCAGAAGGGGACACGGCCGATCCTCGGCTTGCACATCCCGCCCCTCTGGCCGGCTGAGCACCCGCACGCTCGTTTCGTGGGTTGACTTAGGCATACGGAGTTCATTCATAGTCTAAGCATACGGAGTTCATTCCCAGTCTAAGATCGGACCGGACCGAGGGTTGCTACAGCACATGCTAGGCTTGAGAATGTGCTGGTGCTGCATTTTTCTTCATCGGGGCACCATCATCGTAGCATCACCAGAGAACCTGACCGACGGCATTGGGGTTCCGGTGATCGGGGGAGCCGGGTGGGGTGTGAACACAGGATGTGCGATGGGTGCTGGTACTTGGCCCTTATATTGGCCCCCTATCTCTCATCAAACCTCGAGAACTCACACCCCCTTAAAGAGCATTTGAGATTTTACAGGTTTGCTGCCAGTAGCCATTAAAGTGTCTGAAATGGGGACACCTTTTTCAAATGATCACAAAATCTTATACACTTCGAGTTTTTGGCTGAATTTTTTTTTTGCATGCCAAGAAAAATACAAGGATGATGTCTACCAAGTTTGGAGCCAAAAGTCCTTCCGAAAAAATTTTAAAAAATCCTGAACCGTAAAAAATGGCATTGGCACGTAGAAATATGAAGATGTGCCTAAACCCTCCTACCACCCTATCAATCCACGGCTTGCTCCTCCCGTCTCTGTGGCCGGCGTAGTGCCCGCCCTCTCGCCCGCTTGATTCGTCAGTTGGCCTAGGCATACAAAGTTTGTTCCCAGTCTAAGATCAGACCGGACCAAGGATTTCGGTAACAGGATTGACAGCACGCAGAGGGAGACCCGATCGATTCCCAGTCTAAGATCAGACCGGACCGAGGGTTGCGGTAGCACATGCTGGGCTCGGGCATGTGCTGGTGCTCCATTTTTATTCACCGGGGCACCATCGTCGGAGAACCTGATCGGCGGCATTGGGGTTCTGACGATCGGTGGGGCCGGGGGGTGTGCGCACATGATGTGCGATGGGTGCTGGTACTTGGCCCTTATATTGGCCCCCTATCCCTCATCAAACCTCGAGAACTCACACTCCCTTAAAGAGCATTTGAGATTTTACAAGTTTGCTGCCAGTAGCCATTAAAGTGTCTGAAATGGGGACACTTTTTTCAAATGGTCCCAAAATCTTGTGCACTTCGAGTTTTTAGCTGAATTTTTTTGTGCATGCCAACAAAAATACAAGGATCACATCTAGCAAGTGTGGGACCAAAACTCCTTCCAAAAATTTTTTAAAAAATCTCGAACAGCAAAAAGTTTCAAAAATCATGAAAAATAGAAAACGGGTCGTCTTGCCATGAAACTTCACGTGAAGGCTTAAGGGACCATTTTATGAATTTATAGGCCATAAAAATGGCATTGGCATGCAGAAATATGAAGATGTGCCTAAACCCACCTAACACCCTATCGATCCACGGCTTGCGCATCCCGTCTCTCTGGCCGGTGTAGTGCCCGTCCGCCCGCCCGCTCATTTTGTCGGTTGGCTTAGGCATACGGAGTTCATTCCCAGTCTAAGATCGGACCGGACCGAGGGTTGTGACAGTAGGATCGGCAGCACGTAGAGGGAGACCTGATCGATCCCCAGCTTGCGCATCCCGCCCCTCTGGCCGACGTAGTGCCCGTCCGCCCGCCCGCCCGCTTGTTTCGTCAGTTGGCTTAGGCATACAGAGTTCATTCCCAGTCTAAGATCAGATCGGACCAAGGGTTGCGATAGCAGGATCGGTAGCACGCAGAGAGGGACCCGACCGATCCCCAGCTTGCGCGTCCTACCTCTCTGGCCGATTGAGCGCCCGTATTCTCGTTTAGTGGGTTGACTTAGTCATACGAGTTCATTCCCAGTCTAAGATCAAACCAGACTGAGGGTTGCAGCAGCACATGCTGGGATCAGGCATGTGCTGGTGCCGCATTTTTCTTTGCTGGGGCACCACCGCCGAAGAACCTGACCGACGGCATTGGGGTTCCGACGATAGGGGGCCAGGGGGTGTGCGCACATGATGTGCGATGGGTGCTGGTACTTCACCCTTATATTGGCCCCCTATCCCTCATCAAACCTCGAGAACTCACACCCCCTTAAAGATCATTTGAAATTTTACAGGTTTGCTGCCAGTAGCTATTAAAGTGTCTAAAATGGGGATACTTTTTTCGAATGGTCACAAAATCTTGTACGCTTCGAGTTTTTAGCTGATTATTTTTGTGCAATACAACAAAAATAGAAGGATCACGTCTACCAAAAAAATTTTAAAAAATCTTGAACCGTAAAAAGTTTTGAAAATCGTGAAAAATAGAAAATGAGTCATCTTGCCATCAAACTTCACGTGAAGGCTTAAGGGACCAATGTATGAATTTACAAGCCATAAAAATTGGCATTGGCACGTAGAAATATGAAGATGTCCCGTCTCTCTAGTCGGCGTAGTGCCCGCCCGTCTGCTCGTTTCGTCGGTTGGCTTAGGCATACGGAATTCATTCCCAGTCTAAGATCGGACCGGACTGAGGGTTACTGGAATAGGATCAAAAGCACACAGAGGGGACCCGGCCGATCCCCGGCTTACGCATCCCACCCCTCTGGCCGACTGAGCGCCCGCACGCTCGTTTCGTGGGTTGACTTAGGCATACGGGGTTCATTCCTAGTCTAAGCGTAGGGAGTTCATTCCTAGTCTAAGATCGGAACGGACCAAGGGCTACGACAGCACATGCTGGGCTCGGGCATGTGCTGGTGCTGTATTTTTCTTCACCAGGGCACCATCATCGGAGCATCAACGGAGAACCTGACCTGCGGCATTTGGGTTCCGAGGATCGGAGGGGCCGGGGGGGTGTGCGCACATGATGTGCGATGGGTGCTGGTACTTGGCCCTTATATTGTCCCCCTCTCCCTCATCAAACCTCGAGAACTCACATCCCCTTAAAGAGCATTTGAGATTTTACAAGGTTGCTGTCAGTAGCCATTAAAATGTTTGAAATGGGGACATTTTTTTTAAATGGTCACAAAATCTTGTACACTTCGAGTTTTTAGCTGAATTTTTTTGTGCATGCCAACAAAAATACAAGGATCACGTCTAATAAGTTTGTTGCCAAAACTCCTGTCGAAAAAATTTTAAAAAATCCCGAATCACAAAATGTTTCAAAAATCGTGAAAAATAGAAAACGAGTCGCCTTGCCATGAAACTTCACGTGAAGGCCTAACGTATCATTGTATGATTTTACAAGCCCTAAAAATGGCATTGGCACGTAGAAATATGAAGATGTGCCTAAGCCTAGCTACCACCCTATCGATCCACAGCTTGCGCATCCCATCTCTCTAGCCTGCGTAATGCCCGCCCGCCCGTCCACCCGCTCATTTTGTCGGTTGGCTTAGGCATACGGAGTTCATTCTCAGTCTAAGATCAGACCAAACCGAGGGTTGTGGCAGCAGGATCAACAGCACACAAAGGGGGACCCGGTCGATCCCCGACTTGCGCATCCCACCGCTCTGGCCGGCTGAGCGCCCGCACGCTCATTTCGTGGGTTGACTTAGGCATACGGAGTTCATTCCCAGTCTAAGCATGCGGAGTTCATTCCTAGTCTAAGATCGGATCAGATCGAGGGTTGCGGCAGCCCTTACTGGGCTTGGGCATGTGCTGCTGCCGCATTTTTCTTCGCCGGGGCACCATTGCCGGAGCATCGCCGGAGAACCTGACCTGCGGCATTGAGGTTTCGGTGATCGGGCGGCCGGGGGGTGTGCACACATGATGTGCGATGGGTGCTGGCACTTGGCCCATATAATATCGCCCTATCCCTCATCAAACCTTGAGAACTCACACCCCTTTAAAGAGCATTTGAGATTTTACAGGTTTGGTACCAGTAGCCATTAAAGTGTCTAAAATGGGGACATTTTTTTAAAATGGTCACAAAAACTTGTACACTTCGAGTTTTTAGCTGAATTGTTTTGTGCATGCCAACAAAAATACAAGGATCATGTCTACCTAGTTTGGGGCCAAAACTCCTTCTAAAAAAATTTTAAAAAATCCTGAACCGCAAAAAGTTTCAAAAATCATGAAAAATAGAAAATGGGTCATCTTGCCATGAAACTTCATGTGAAGGCTTAAGGGACCATTGTATGAATTTACAAGCCATAAAAATGGCATTGGCATGCAGAAATATGAAGATGTGCCTAAACGCACCTACCACCCTATCGATCCATGGCTTGCGCATCCCGTCTCTCTGGCCGGCGTAATGCCCGCCCGTCCGCTCATTTCATCGGTTGGCTTAGGCATACAGAGTTCATTCCCAGTCTAAGATCAGACCTACCTAGGGTTGCACCAACAGGATCGGTAGCAGGCAGAGGGGTCCTGGCCGATCCCCGGCCTACGCATCCCCCCCTCTGGCTGGCTGAGCGCCCGCACGCTCGTTTCATGGGTTGACTTAGGCATACGAGTTCATTCCCAGTCTAGGCATACCGAGTTCATTCCCAGTCTAAGATTGGACCAGACCAAGGGTTGCGGCAGCACATGCTGGGCTCGGGCATTTGCTGGTGCTGCATTTTTCTTCGTCGGGGCACCATCTCCGGAGCATCTCCGGAGAACCTGACTGGCGGCATTGGGGTTCTGACGATCGGGGGGGCCGGGGGGTGTGCGCACATGATGTGTGATGGGTGCTGGTACTTGGCCCTTATATTGGCCCCCTATCCCTCATCAAACCTCAAGAACTCACACCCCCTTAAAGAGCATTTGAGATTTTACAGGTTTGCTACCAGTAGCCATTAAAGTGTCTGAAATGGGGACATTTTTTTCAAATGGTTACAAAATCTTGCACGCTTTGAGTTTTTCACTGAATTTTTTTGTGCATGCCAACAAAAATACAAGGATCACGTCTACCAAGTTTGGGGCCAAAACTCCTTCCGAAAAAATTTTAAAAAATCCTGAACCGTAAAAGTTTTAAAAATCGTGAAAAATAGAAAACGTGTCGTCTTGCCATGAAACTTCACGTGAAGGCTTAAAGGACCATTGTATGAATTTACAAGCCATAAAAATGGCATAGGCATGCAGAAATATGAAGATGTGCCTAAACCCACCCTATCGATCCACGGCTTGCACATCCCGTCACTCTGGCCGGCGTAGTGCCCGCCCGTCCGTCCGCTGCTCTTTTCGTTGGTTGGCTTAGGCATATGGAGTTCATTCCCAGTCTAAGATCAGACCAGACTGAGGGTTGTAGCAGCAGGATCAACAGCAGGCAGAGGGGGACCGACCGATCCCCGGCTTGCGCATCCCGCCCCACTGGCCGACTGAGCGCCCACACACTCGTTTCATGGGTTGACTTAGGCATACGGAGTTCATTCCCAGTCTAAGCATACGGAGTTCATTCCCAGTCTAAGATCGAACCAGATCGAGGGTTACGGCAGCACATGCTGGGCTCGGGCATGTGCTGGTGCCGTATTTTTCTTCGTTGGGGCACCATCGTCGGAGCATCATCGGAGAACCTGACTGACGGTATTGGGGTTCCGACGATCGGGGGGCCGGGGGGGTGTACACACATGATGTGCGATGGGAGCTGGTACTTGTCCCTTATATTGGCCCCCTATCCCTCATCAACCCTCAAGAACTCACACCCCTTTAAAGAGCATTTGAGATTTTATAGGTTTGCTGCCAATTGCCATTAAACTGTTTGAAATGGGGACACTTTTTCCAAATGGTCACAAAATCTTGTACACTTCGAGTTTTTAGCTGAATTTTTTTGTGCATTCCAACAAAAATACAAGGACCACGCCTGCAAAGTTTGGGACCAAAAATCCTTCCAAAAAAATTTAAAAAAATCTTGAACCACAAAAAGTTTTGGAAATCGTGAAAAAGAGAATACGAGTCGTCTTGCCGTGAAACTGCACGTGAAGGCTTAAGGGACCATTGTATGAATTTACAAGCCAGAAAAATGGCATTGGCACAAAGAAATATGAAGATGTGCCTAAACCCACCTACCACCCTATCGATCCACGGCTTACGCATCCCGTCTCTCTGACCGGCGTAGTGCCCGCCCGCTCGCCCACCCGCTCGTTTCGTCGGTTGGCTTAGGCATACGGAGTTCATTCCCAATCTAAGATCAGACTGGACTGAGGGTTACGGTAGCAGGATCTGCACGTAGAGGTGGACCTGGCCAATCCCCGGCTTGGGCATCCCGCCCCTCTGGTCGGCTGAGCGCCCGCACGCTCGTTTCGTGGGTTGACTTAAGCATACGATATTCATCCCAGTCTAAGGTCAGACAGGATTGAGGGTTATGGCGGCACATCCTGGGCTCGGGCATGTGCTGATGCCATATTTTTCTTTGTCGGGGCACCATCGTCGGAGCATCGTCGGGGAACCTGACCGACGGCATTGGGGTTCCAGCGATCGAGGGGCCGGGGGGGCGTGTGCGCACATGATGTGCGATGGGTGCTGGTACTTGGCCTTTATATTGGCCCCCTATCCCTCATCAAACCTCGAGAACTCACACCCCCTTAAAGAGCATTTGAGATTTTGCAGGTTTCCTGCCAGTAGCCATTAAAGTCTCTGAAATGGGGACACTTTTTTCAAATGGTCACAAAATCTTGTACACTTTGAGTTTTTAACTGAATTTTTTTGTGCATGCCAACAAAAATACAAGGATCACGTCTACCAAGTTTGGGGCCAAAACACCTTCTGAAAAAATTTTAAAAAATCCCAAACCGCAAAAAGTTTCAAAAATCGTGAAAAATAGAAAACGAGTCGTCTTGCCCTGAAACATCACGTGAAGGCTTAAGGGACCATTGTATGAATTTACAAGCCTTAAAAATGGCATTGGCACCAAAAAATATGAAGGTGTGCCTAAACCCACCTACCACCCTATCGATCCACAGCTTGCGCAACCCGTCTCTCTGGCCGGCATAGTGCCCGCCTGCCCGCCCACTCATTTCATCGGTTGGCTTAGGCATACGAAGTTCATTCCCGTCTAAAATTGGATTGGACCAAGGGTTGTGGCAGCAGGATCAACAGCACGCAGAGGGGGACCCGATCGATCCTCGGCTTACGCAATCCTGCCCCTCTGGCCGAATGAGCGACTGCACGCTCGTTTCCTGGGTGACCTAGGCATACGGAGTTCATTCCCAGTCTAAGCATATGGAGTTCATTCCCAGTCTAAGATCGGACCGGATCGAGGGTTGCGACAGCACATGCTGGGCTCGGGCATGTGCTGGTGCCGTATTTTTCTTCACCAGGGCACCATCGTAGAGCCCGCCCACCCACCCGCTTGTTTCGTCGGTTGGCTTTGGCATACAGAGTTCATTCCCAATCTAAGCATACGAAGTTCATTCCTAGTCTAAAATGGCATTGGCACACAGAAATATGAAGATGTGCCTAAACCCACCTACCACCCAATCGATCAACGGCTTAGCATCCCGTCTCTATGGCGTAGTGCCCGCCCACCCACCCACCCGTTCGTTTCGTCGGTAGGCTTAGGCATACGGAGTTCATTCCCAGTCTAGGATCGGATCGGACTGATGGTTGCTGCAGCAGCATCGACAGCTCACAGAGGGGGACCCGATCGATCCCCAGCTTGCGCATCCTGCCCTTCTGGCCAGCTGAGCGCCCTCACGCTCGTTTTGTGGGTTGACTTAGGCATACGGAGTTCATTCCCAGTCTAAGCATACGGAGTTCATTCCCAGTCTAAGATCGAACCGGACCGAAGGTTACGACAGCACATGCTAGGCTCGGGCTTGTGCTGGTGCCACATTTTTCTTCGTCGGTGCACCATCGCCGGAGCATCACCAGAGAACCTGATCGACGGCTTTAGGGTTTACTGCCAGTAGCCATTAAAGTTTCTGAAATGGGGACACCTTTTTCAAATGGTCACAAAATCTTGTACACTTCAAGTTTTTAGCTGAATGTTTTTTATCATGCCAACAAAAATACAAGGATCATGTCTACCAAGTTTGGGGCCAAAACACCTTCGAAAAAAATTTAAAAAAATCCCAAACCGTAAAAAGTTTCAAAAATCATCAAAAATAGAAAACGAGTCGTCTTGCCATGAAACTTCACGTGAAGGGTTAAAGGACCATTGTATGAATTTACAAGCCATAAAAATGGCATTGGCACATAGAGATATGAAGATGTGCCTAAACCCACCTACCACCCTATCAATCCACGGCTTGCGCATCCCGTCTCTCTGGTCGGCGTAATGCCCGCCTGCCCGCCCGTTCGTTTCGTCGGTTGGCTTAGGCATACGAAGTTCATTCCCAATCTATGATCAGATCGGGCCAAGGGTTGCGACAGCAGGATCGGCAGCACGTAGAGGGGGACCCAGCTGATCCTCGACTTGCGCATCTCGCCCCTCTGGCCGGCTAAATGCCCGCACGCTTGTTTCGTGGGTTGACTTAGGCATACAGAGTTCATTCCCAATCTAAGCATATGGAGTTCATTCCCAGTCTAAGATCAAACCAGATCGAGGGTTGCGGTAGCACATGCTGGGTTCGGGCATGTGCTGGCACTGCATTTTTCTTCGTTGAGGCACCATCGCTGGAGCATCGCCGAAGAACCTGACCGGCGGCGTTGGGGTTTCGGCGATCGGGGGGCTAGGGGGGTGTCGCACATGATGTGCGATGGGTGCTAGCACTTGGCCCTTATATTGGCCCCCTATCCCGCATCAAACCTCGAGAACTCACAGCCCCTTAAAGAGCATATGAGATTTTACAGGTTTGCTGCCAGTAGCCATTAAAGTGTCTGAAATGGGGACACTTCTTTCAGATGGTCACAAAATCTTGTACACTTCGAGTTTTTAGCTGAATTGTTTTGTGCATGCCAACAAAAATACAAGGATCACGTCTACCAAGTTTGGGGCCAAAACTCCTTCCGACAAAATTTTAAAACATCCCGAACCGTAAAAAGTTTTGAAAATCATGAAAAATAGAAAACGAGTCGTCTTGCCATGAAACTTCACGTGAAGGCTTAAGGGACCATTGTATGAATTTACAGGCCATAAAAAATGGCATTGGCACGTAGAAATATGAAGATGTGCCTAAACCCAGCTACCACCCTATCGATCCACAGCTTGCGCATCCCGTCTCTCTGGCCGACGTAGAGCCCGCACGCCCGTCCGCCCGCTCGTTTCATCGGTTGGCTTAGGCATACGAAGTTCATTCCTAGTCTAAGATCAGATCAGACTGAGGGTTGCGGTAGCAGGATCGGCAGCACACAGAGGGGGACCCGGCCGATCCCAACTTACGCATCCCGCCCCTCTGGTCGGCTGAGCGCCCGCATGCTCGTTTCGTGGGTTGACTTAGGCATACAGAGTTCATTCCCAGTCTAAGCATAGGAAGTTCATTCCCAGTCTATCATCGAACCGAACCAAGGGTTACGGCAGCACATGCTGGGTTTGGGCATGTGCTGGTGCCGTATTTTTCTTCACCAGGGCACCATCACCGGAGAACCTAACCAGCAGCATTGGGGTTTCGACGATCGAGGAGGCCGGGGGGTGTGCGCAGATGATGTGCGATGGGTGCTGGTACTTGGCCCTTATATTGGCCCCCTATCCCTCTTCAAACCGGGAGAACTCACACCCCCTTCAAGAGCATTTGACATTTTACAGGTTTGCTGCCAGTAGCCATTAAAGTGCCTGAAATGGGGACACCTTTTTCAAATGGTCACAAAATCTTGTACACTTTGAGTTTTTAGCTGAATTTTTTTTTGCTTGCCAAAAAAAAATAAAAGGATCACGTCTACCAAGTTTGGGGCCAAAACACATTCCAAAAAATTTTTAAAAATCCCGAACCGCAAAAAGTTTTAAAAATCATGAAAAATAGAGAACGAGTCGTCTTGCCATGAAACTTCACGTGAAGGCTTAAAGGACCATTGTATGAATTTACAAGCCATAAAAATGGCATTGGCATGCAAAAATATGAAGATGTGCCTAAACCCACCTATCACCCTATCAATCCACGGCTTGCGCATCCCGTCTCTCTGGCCGACGTAGTGCCCGCCCGCCCGCCCACCCGCTCATTTCATCGGTTGGCTTAGGCATACGGAGTTCATTACCAGTCTAGGATCAGACCGGGCTGAGGGTTGCGGCAGCAGGATCGACAGCACGCAGAGGGAGACCCGATCGATCCCCAGCTTGCACATCCTGTCTCTCTGGCCAACGTAGTGCCCGCCTGCCCGCCCACCCGCTCATTTCATCGGTTGGCCTAGGCATATGGAGTTCATTACCAATCTAGGATCAGACCGAGCCGAGGGTTGCGGCAGTAGGATCAACAGCACGCAGAAGGGGACCCGACCGATCCCCGGCTTGCACAACCCACCCCTCTGGCCAGCTGAGCGGCCGCACACTCGTTTCGTGGGTTGACTTAGGCATACGAAGTTCATTCCTAGTCTAAGCATACGGAGTTCATTCCCAGTCTAAGATCGGACCGGACCGAGGGTTACGGTAGCACATGCTGGGCTCGAGCATGTGCTGGTGCCGCATTTTTCTTCGTCGGGGCACCATCGCTGGAGCATCGCCGAAGAACCTGACCGGTGGAGTTGGGGTTTCGACGATATGGGGGGCCAGGGGGTGTGCGCACATGATGTGCGATTGGTGCTGGTACTTGGCCCTTATATTGGCCCCCTATCCCTCATCAAACCTCGAGAACTCACACCCCCTTAAAGAGCATTTGAGATTTTGTAGGTTTGTTGCCAGTAGCCATTAAAATGTCTGAAATGGGACACTTTTTTCAAATGGTCACAAAATCTTGCACACTTCGAGTTTTTAGCTGAATTTTTTTGTGCATGTCAACAAAAATACAAGGATCACGTCTACCAAGATTGGGGCCAAAAATACTTCCAAAAAAAGTTTAAAAAATCCTGAACCGCAAAAAGTTTCAAAAATCATGAAAAATAGAAAACGAGTCGTCTTGCCACGAAACTTCAAGTGAAGGCTTAAGGGACCATTCTATGAATTTACAAGCCATAAAAATGGCATTGGCACGTAAAAATATCAAGATGTGCCTAAACCCACCTACCACCCTATCGATCCATGGCTTGTGCATCCCGTCTCTCTGCCTGGCGTAGTGCCCGCCTGCCTACCCGCCTACTCATTTCGTCAGTTGGCTTAGGCATACGGAGCTCATTCCCAGTCTAAGATCAGACCAGTCGAGGGTTGCAGCAGCAGGATCAGCAGCACGTAGAGAGGGACCCGGCTGATCCCCGACTTGTGCATCCTGCCCTTCTGGCCGGCTAATCGCCCGCACGCTCTTTTCATGGGTTGACTTAGGCATACGGAGTTCATTCCCAATCTAAGCATATGGAGTTCATTCCCAGTCTAAGATCGAACCGAATCGAGGGTTGCGGCAGCACATGCTGGGCTCGGGCATGTGCTGGTGCCACATTTTTCTTCGTCGGGGCACCATCGCTGGAGCATCGTCGAAGAACCTGACTGACGGAGTTGGGGTTTCGACGATATGGGGGGCTGGGGGGTGTGCTAACATGATGTACAATTGGTGCTGGTACTTGGCCCTTATATTGGCCTCCTATCCCTCATCAACATCAAGAAATCACTCCCCCTAAAAGAGCATTTGACATTTTACAGGTTTGCTGCCAGTAGCAATTGAAGTGTCTGAAATGGGGACACTTTTTTCAAATGGTCACAAAATGTTGTATAGTTTGAGTTTTTAGCTGAATATTTTTGTGCATGCCAACAAAAATACAAGGATCACGTCTACCAAGTTTGGGCTCAAAACTCCTTTCGAAAAAATTTAAAAAAATCTCAAACCACAAAAAGTTTTGAAAATCGTGAAAAATAGAAAACGAGTCGTCTTGCCATGAAACTTCACGTGAAGGCTTAAGGGACCATTGTATGAATTTACAAGCCATAAAAATGGCATTGGCATGCAGCAATATGAAGATGTGCCTAAACCCACCTACCACCCTATCGATCCACGGCTTGCGCATCCCGTCTCTTTGGCCGACGTAGTGCCTGTCCGCCCGCCGCCTGCTCGTTTCGTCGGTTGGCTTAGGCATACAGAGTTCATTCCCAGTCTAAGATCAGACTGGACCAAGGGTTGCGGCAGCAGGATCGACCGCACGCAGAGGGGTACCCGACTGATCCCCGGCTTATGCATCCCGCCCCTCTGGCCGACTGAGTGCCCACACGCTCATTTCGTGGGTTGACTTAGGCATACAGAGTTCATTCCTAGTCTAAGCATACGAAGTTCATTCCCAGTCTAAGATCGGACTAGACCGAAGGTTGCGATAGCACATGCTAGGCTCGGGCATGTGTTGGTGCCGCATTTTTCTTCGTCGGGGCACAATCACCGGTGAACCTGACCGACGGCATTGGGGTTCTGACGATCGGGGGGCCCGGGGGGTGTGCGCACATGATGTACGATGGGTGCTGGTACTTGGCCCTTATATTGGCCCCCTATCCCTCATCAAACCTCAAGAACTCACATCCCCTTAAAGAGCATTTTAGATTTTACAGGTTTGCTGCCAGTAGCCATTAAAGTGTCTGAAATGGGGACACTTTTTTCAAATGGTGGCAAAATCTTGTACACTTCAAGTTTTTAGCTGAATTTTTTTATGCATGCCAACAAAAATACAAGGATCACGTCTACCAAGTTTGGGGTAAAACTCCTTCCGAAAAAATTCCAAAAAATCCCAAACTGTAAAATGTTTCGAAAATCATGAAAAATAGAAAACGAGTCATCTTACCATGAAACTTCACGTGAAGGCTTAAAGGACCATAGTATGAATTTACAAGCCATAAAAATGGCATTGGCACGTAGAAATATGAAGATGTGCCTAAACCCACCTACCACCCTATCGATCCACGGCTTGTGCATCCCGTCTCTCTGGCCGGCGTAATGCCCGCCCGCTCGTTTCGTCAATCGGCTTAGCATACAGAGTTCATTCCCAGCTAAGATCAAACTGGACCAAGGGTTGCGGCAGCAGGATCGACAGCACGCAGAGGGGGACCCGACCGATCCCCGGCTTGCGTAGCCCACCCTTATGGCCTGCTGAGCTCCTCGTTTCATGGGTTGACTCAGGCATACGGAGTTCATTCCCAGTCTAAGCGTACAGAGTTCATTCCCAGTCTAAGATCAGACCGGACCGAGGGTTGCGCTAGCACATGCTGGGCTCAGGCATGTGCTGGTGCGACATTTTTCTTCGCCGGGCACCATCGTCGGAGCAACGTCGGAGAACCTGACCGACGGCATTGGGGTTCTGACGATCGAGGGGGCCGGTGGGGGTGTGCGCACATGATGTGCGATGGGTGCTAGTTTTTGGCCCTTATATTGACCTCCTATCCCTCATCAAACCTCAAGAACTCACTCCCCCTTAAAGAGCATTTGAGATTTTACAGGTTTGCTGCCAATAGCCATTGAAGTGTCTGAAATGGGGACACTTTTTTCAAGTGGTGACAAAATCTTGTACAGTTCGAGTTTTTAGGTTGGGGCTAAAACTCCTTCCGAGTTTGGGGTCAAAACTCCTTTCGAAAAAATTTTAAAAAATCCCGAACCGTAAAAAGTTTTGAAAATAATGAAAAATAGAAAATGAGTGGTCTTGCCATGAAAGTTCACGTGAAGGCTTAAGGGACCATTGTATGAATTTACAAGCCATAAAAATGGCATTGGCACGTAGAAATATGAAGACGTGCCTAAACCCACCTACCACCCTATCGATTCACAGCTTGCGCATCCCGTCTCTCTGGCCAACGTAGTGCCCGCCCTCTCTCCCGCTCGTTTTGTCGGTTGGCTTAGCCATACGGAGTTCATTCCAGTCTAAGATTGAACCAGACCAAGGGTTGCAGCAGTAGGATCGGTAGCACGCAAAGGGGGACCCAATCGATCCTCTACTTGCGCATCTCGCCCCTCTGGTCGACTGAGCGTCGGCACGCTCATTTCATGCGTTGACTGAGGCATACAGAGTTCATTCCCAGTCTAAGCATATAGAGTTCATTCCCGATCTAAGATTGGACTGGACTGAGCGTTGCGACAGCAAATGCTGGGCTCGGGCATGTGCTGGTGCCGCATTTTTCTTCACCGGGGCACCATCGCCGGAGCATCGCCGGAGAACCTGACCGATGGCATTGGGGTTCCGGCGATCGGGGGGCCGGGGGGATGTGCACATCTGATGTGTAATGGGTGCTAGTACTTGGCCCTTATATTGGCCCCTATAACTCATCAAACCTCGAGAAATCACACCCCCTTAAAGAGCATTTGAGATTTTAGAGGTTTGCTGCCAGCAGCCATTAAAGTGTCTGAAATGGGGACACTATTTTCAAATGGTCACAAAATCTTGTACACTTCGAGTTTTTAGCTGAATTTTTTTTTGCATGCCAACAAAAATACAAGGATCACGTCTACAAAGTTTGGGGTCAAAACCCCTTCTGAAAAAATTTTAAAAAATCCTGAACCATAAAAAGTTTCAAAAATTGTGAAAAATAGAAAACGAGTTGTCTTGCCATGAAACTTCACGTGAAGGCTTAAGGGACCATTGTATGAATTTACAAGCCATAAAAATGGCATTGGCATACAGAAATATGAAGATGTGCCTAAACCCACCTACCACCCTATCGATCGACGGCTTGCGCATCCCGTCTCTCTGGCCGATGTAGTGCCCGCCCGCCCGCCCACCCGTTCATTTTGTCGGTTGGCTTAGGTATACGACGTTCATTCCCAGTCTAAGATCAGATCAGACCAAGGGTTGTAGCAGCAGGATCGGTAGCACGTAGAGGGGGACCCGGTCGATCACCAGCTTGCGCATCCTGCCCCTCTGGCCGACTGAGCACCCGCACGCTCATTTCGTGGGTTGACTTAGGCATACGGAGTTCATTCCCAGTCTAACCATACGGAGTTCATTGCCAGTCTAAGATCGTACCAGACCGAGGGTTGCGACAGCACATGCTGGGCTCTGGCATGTGCTGGTGCCGCATTTTTCTTTGCCTGGGCACCATCGTCGGAGCATCGCTGGAGAACCTGACCGACGGCATTAGGGTTCCGACGATCTGGGCGGGTGTGCGCACATGATGTGCGATGGGTGCTGGTACTTGGCCCTTATATTGGCCCCCTATCCCTCATCAAACCTCAAAAACTCACACCCCCTTAGAGAGCATTTGAGAATTTACAAGTTTGCTGCCTATAGCCATTAAAGTATCTGAAATGGGGACACTTTTTTCAAATGGTCACAACATCTTGTACACTTCGAGTTTTTAGTTGAATTTTTTTGTGCATGCCAATAAAAATAGAAGGATCACGTCTACCAGGTTTGGGACAAAAACTCTTTCCGAAAAAATTTTAAAAAATCTCGAACCGCAAAAAGTTTCAAAAATTGTGAAAAATAGAAAATGAGTCGTCTTGCCATGAAACTTCACGTGAAGGCTTAAGGGACCATTGTATTAATTTACAAGTAAAAAAATGGCATTGGAACGTAGAAATATGAAGATGTGCCTAAACCCACCTACCACCCTATCGATCCACGGCTTACGTATCCCGTCTCTCGGGCCGACGTAGGCTTAGGCATACGGAGTTCATTCCCAGTCTAATATTGGACCAGACCGAGGGTTGTGGTAGCAGAATTGGCAGCACACAGAGGGGGACCCGACCGATCCCTGGCTTGCGCATCCCGCCCCTTTGGCTGGCTGACCGCCCGCACGCTCATTTCGTGGGTTGACTTAGGCATACAGAGTTCATTCCAGCCTAACATACAGAGTTCATTCCTAGTCTAAGATCGGACTGGACAGAGGTTTCCGACAGCACATGCTGGGCTCGGGCATGCGTTGGTGTTGCATTTTTCTTCATCGGGGCACCATCGCCGGACCATCATCGGAGAACTTGACCGACGGCATTGAGGTTTCGACGATCGGGGGGGCCGGGGGGGTGTGCACACATGATGTGTGATGGGTGCTGGTACATGGCCCTTATATTGGCCCCCTATCCCTCATCAAACCTTGAGAAATCACACCCCCTTAAAGAGCATTTGAGATTTTACAGGTTTGCTGCCAGTAGCCATTAAAGTGTCTGAAATGGGGACACTTTTTTCAAATGGTCACAAAATCTTGTACACTTCGACTTTTTAGCTGAATTTTTTTGTGCATACCAAAAAAAATACAAGAATCTCGTCTACCAAGTTTGGGGGCAAAACACCTTTTGAAAAAAGTTTAAAAAATCTTGAACCGCAAAATGTTTCAAAAATTGTGAAAAATAGAAAATGAGTCGTCTTGCCATGAAACTTCACGTGAAGGCTTAACGGACCATTGTATGAATTTACAAGCCATGAAAATGGCATTGGCACGCAGAAATATGAACATGTGCCTAAACCCACCTACCACCCTATCGATCCACAGCTTACGCATCCCCTTTCTCTGGCCGGCATAGTGCCCGCCCGCCCGTCCACCCGCTCGTTTCGTCGGTTGCCTTAGGCATACGGAGTTCATTCCCAGTCTACAAGTTGACCAGAGCAAGGGTTGCGGTAGCAGGATCGGCAACACATAGACGGACACCCAGTCGATCCCCGTCTTGTGCATCCCGCCTCTCTGGCCAGCTAAGCGCCCGTGCGCTCATTTCATGGGTTGACTTAGGCATATGGAGTTCATTCCCAGTCTAAGCATACGGAGTTCATTCCAAGTCTAAGATCTTACTGGACCGAGGGTTATGGTAGCACATGCTGGGCTCAGGCATGTGCTGGTGCCGCATTTTTCTTTGTCGGGGCACCATCATCGGAGCATCGTCGGAGAACCTGACTGGCGGCATTGAGGTTCTGGCGATCGGGGGGGCCGGGGGGTGTGCGCACATGATGTGCGATGGGTCCTGGTACTTTGCCCTTATATTGGCCCCCTATCCCTCATCAAACCTCGAGAACTCACACCCCTTTAAAGAGCATTTGAGATTTTATAGGTTTGCTGCCAGTAGCAATTAAAGTGTCTGAAATGGTGACACTTTTTTCAAATGGTCGCAAAATCTTGTACACTTCGAGTTTTGAGCTGAATTTTTTTGTGCATGCCAACAAAAATACAAGGATCACGACTACCAAGTTTGGGGACAAAAATCCTTCCGAAAAAATTTTAAAAAATCCTGAACTGCAAAAAGTTTCAAAAATCATGAAAAATAGAAAACGAGTCGTCTTGCCATGAAACTTAACGTGAAGGCTTAAGGGACCATTGTATGAATTTACAAGCCATAAAAATGGCATTGGCATGTATAAATATGAAGATGTGCCTAAACCCACCTACCACCCTATCGATCCACGGCTTGCGCATCCCGTCTCTCTGGCCGACGTAGTGCCCGCCCGTCCGCCCGCTCGTTTCGTCGGTTGGTTTAGGCATACGAAGTTCATTCCCAATCTAAGATCAGACCAGATCGAGGGCTGCAATAGTAGGATCGGCAACACACAGAGAGAGACCTGGTCGATCCCTTACATACGCATCCCGCCCCCTGGCCGGCTGAGCGCCCGCACGCTCGTTTCGTGGGTTGACTTAGGCATACGGAGTTTATTCCTAGTCTAAGCATACGGAGTTCATTCCTAGTCTAAGATCGGACCAGACTGAGGGTTACCGCAGCACATGCTAGGCTCGAGCATGTGCTGGTGCTGCATTTTTCTTCAACGGGTCACCATCGCCGGAGCATCCCCGGAGAACCTGACCGACGACATTGGGGTTCCGGCGATCGGGGGTGCCAGGGGGGTGTGCGCACATGATGTGTGGTGGGTGCTGGTACTTGGCCATTATATTGGCCCCCTATCCCTCATCAAACCTCAAGAACTCACACCCCCTTAAAGAGCATTTGAGATTTTGCAGGTTTGCTGCCAGTAGCCATTAAAGTGTCTGAAATGGGGACACTTTTTTCAAATGGTCACAAAATCTTGTACACTTTGAGTTTTTAGCTGAATTTTTTTGTGCATGCCAACAAAAATACAAGGATCACGTCTACCAAGTTTGGGGCCAAAACTCCTACCGAAAAAATTTTAAAAAATCCTGAACCATAAAAAGTTTCAAAAATCATGAAAAATAGAACACGAGTCGTCTTCCTATGAAACTTCACGTGAAGGCTTAAGGGACCATTGCATGAATTTACAAGCGATAAAGATGGCATTCGCGTGCAAAAATATGAAGATGTGCCTAAACCCACCTACCACCCTATCGATCCACGGCTTGCGCATCCCATCTCTCTGTCCGGCATAGTGCTCACCCGCCCACCCGCCCGCCCGCTCGTTTCGTCGGTTGGCTTAGGCATATGGAGTTCATTCCCAGTCTAAGATAAGATCGGACTGAGGGTTGCGGCAGCAGGATCGGCAGCACGCAGAGTGGGACCCGATCGATCCCCAGCTTGCGCATCCCGCCACTCTGGCCGGCTGAGTGCCCGCACGCTCGTTTCGTGTTTTGACTTAGGCATACGGAGTTCATTCCCAGTCTGAGAATACGGAGTTTGTTCCCAGTCTAAGATGTACCTAAACCAACCTACCACCCTATCGATCCACGGCTTGCACATCCTGTCTCTCTGGCAGGCGTAGTGCCCGCCCGCCCGCCCTCCCGTCCGCTCGTTTCATCGGTTGGCTTAGGCATACGGAGTTCATTCTCAGTCAAACATCAGACCAAACTGAGGGTTGTGGCAGCAGGATTGGTAGCATACAGAGGGGGACTTGGGCGATCCCCGGCTTGCGCATCCTGCCCCTCTGGCCGGCTGAGCGCCCGCACGCTCGTTTCATGGGTTGACTTAGGCATACAAAATTAATTCCCAGTCTAAGCATACGGAGTTCATTCCTAGTCTAAGATTGAACCGGACCGATTGTTGCGGCAGCACATGTTGGCTAGGGCATGTGCTGGTGCAGCATTTTTCTTCGTCGGGGCACCATCGCTGGAGCATCGCCAGAAAACCTGACCGACGACTTTGGGGTTCCGACGATCGGGGGGGCCGGGGGTGTGCGCACATGATGTGCGATGGGTGCTGGTACTTGGCCCTTATATTCACCCCCTATCCCTCATCAAACCTTGAGAACTCACACCCCCTTAAAGAACATTTGAGATTTTATCGGTTTGCTGCTAGAAGCCATTAAAGTGTCTGAAATGGGGACACTTTTTTCAAATGGTCATAAAATCTTGTACACTTCGAGTTTTTAGCTGAATTTTTTTGTGCATGCCAAAAAAAGTACAAGGATCATGTCTACCAATTTTGGGACCAAAAATCCTTCTGAAAAAATTTTAAAAAATCCCAAACCGTAAAAAGTTTTGAAAATCGTGAAAAATAGAAAATGAGTCGTCTTGCCATGAAACTTCACGTGAAGGCTTCAGGGACCATTGTATGAATTTGCAAGCCATAAAAATGGCATTGGCATGCAGAAATATGAAGATGTGCCTAAACCCACTTGCCACCCTATCGATCCACAACTTGCGCATCCCGTCTTTCTGGCTGGCGTAGTGCTCACCCGCCCGCTCGTTTCGTCGATTGGCTTAGGCATACGGAGTTCATTCCCAGTCTAAGATCAGACCGAACCAAGGGTTGCAACAGTAGGATCAGCAGCACATAGAGTGGGACCCGACCGATCCCCGACTTGCACATCCCGCCACTCTGGTCGGCTGAGCGCCCGCACGCTCGTTTTGTCTTTTGACTTAGGCATACGGAGTTCATTCCCAGTCTGAGCATATGGAGTTCATTCCCAGTCTAAGATCTGATCAGACTGAGGTTTACGGTAGCACATGCTGGGCTCGAGCATGTGTTGGTGCCACATTTTTCTTCACCGGAGCACCATAGCCGGAGAACCTGACCGACAGCATTGGGGTTCCGATGATCGGGGGGGCCGAGGGGGGTGTGCGCAATGGTGTGTGATGGGCGCTGATACTTGGCCCTTGTATTGGCCCCCTATCCCTCATCAAACCTCAAGAACTCACACCCCCTTACAGAGCATTTGAGATTTTACAGGTTTGCTGCCAGTAGCCATTATGGGGTCTAAAATGGGGACACTTTTTTCAAATGGTCACAAAATCTTGTACACTTCGAGTTTTTAGCTGACTTTTTTTGTGCATGCCAACAAAAATACAAGGATCACGGCTACCAAGTTTGGGGCCAAAACTCCTTCGAAAAAAATTTTAAAAAATCCCGAACCGTAAAAAGTTTTAAAAATCGTGAAAAATAGAAAACGAGTCATCTTGCCATCTAACTTCACGTGAAGGCTTAAGGGACCATTGTATGAATTTACAGGCCATAAAAATGGCATTGGAACGCAGAAATATGAAGATGTGCCTAGAGCCACTTACCACCCTATCGATCCACGGCTTACGTATCCCGTCTCTCTGGCCGGCGTAGTGCCCGCCCGCCCGCTCGTTTCATTGGTTGGTTAGGCTTAGGGAGTTATTTCCCAGTCTAAGATTAGATCGGACTGAAGGTTGTGGCAGCAGGATCGGCAGCATGCAGGGGGGACCCGGCCGAACCCCGACTTCGCATCCCGCCCCTTTGGCCGGCTGAGCACCCGCACGTTCGTTTCGTGGGTTAACTTAGGCATACAGAGTTCATTCCCAGCCTAAGCATACGGAGTTCATTCCCAGTCTAAGATCGGACCAGACTGAGGGTTGCGGCAGCACATGCTGGGCTCGGGCATGTGCTGGTGCCGCATTTCTCTTCGTCGGAGCATCACCGAATAACCTGACCGGTGGCATTTGGGTTCAGGCGATCGGGGGGCCGGGGGGGTGTGCGCACATGATGTGCAATGGGTGCTGGTACTTGGCCCTTATATTGGCCCCCTATCCCTCATCAAACCTCGAGAACTCACACCCCCTTAAAGAGCATTTGAGATTTTACAGGTTTGCTGCCAGTAGCCATTAAAGTGTCTGAAATGGGGACACTTTTTTCAAATGGTCACAAAATCTTGTGCACTTCGAGTTTTCTGTTGAAATTTTTTGTGCAAGACAACAAAAATACAAGGATCACGTCTACCAAGTTTGGGACAAAAACTCCTTTCGAAAAATTTTAAAAAATCTCGAACTGCAAAAAGTTTCAGAAATCGTGAAAAATAGAAAACGAGTCGTCTTGCCATGAAACTTCACGTGAAGGCTTAAGGGACCATTGTATGAATTTACAAGCCATAAAAATGGCATTGGCACGTAGAAATATGAAGATGTGCCTAAACCCACCTACCACCCTATCGATCCACGGCTTGCGTATCCTGTCTCTCTGGCCGGCATAGTGCCCGTCCGCCCGTCCAGCCGCTCGTTTCGTCGGTTGGCTTAGGCATACAAAGTTCATTCCCAGTCTAGGATCTGATTGGACCGAGGGTTACAGCAGTAAGATTGACAGAGCGTAGAGGGGGACCCGGTTGATCCTCGACTTTTGCATCCCGCCCCGCTGGCCGGTTGAGCGCCCGTACGCTCGTTTCGTGGGTTGACTTAGGCATATGTAGTTCATTCCCAGTCTAAGCATACGGAGTTCATTCCTAGTCTAAGATCGTACTGGATCGAGGCTTGTGGCACATGCTGGGCTTGGGCATGTGCTGGTGCCACATTTTTCTTCGTCGGGGCACCATCGTCGGAGCATCGCCTGAGAACCTGACCAGCGACATTGGGGTTCCGACGATCGGGGGAGCCGGGGGGTGTGCACACATGATGTGCGATGGGTGCTGGTACTTGGCCCTTATACTGGCCCCCTATCCCCCATCAAACCTTGAGAACTCACACCCCCTTAAAGAACATTTGAGATTTTACAGGTTTGCTGCTAGTAGCAATTAAAGTGTCTGAAATGGGGACACTTTTTTCAAATGGTCACAAAATCTTGTACACTTGAAGTTTTTAGCTGAATTGTTTTGTGCATGCCAACAAAAATACAAGGCTCACGTCTACCAAGTTTGGGGCCAAAACTCCTACCGAAAAAAGTTTCAAAAATCATGAAAAATAGAAAATGAGTCGTCTTGCCATGAAACTTCAAGCGAAGGCTTAAGGGACTATCGTATGAATTTACAAGCCATAAAAATGGCATTGGAACGTAGAAATATGAAGATGTGCCTAAACCCACCTACCACGCTATCGGTCCACGACTTGCGCATCCCGTCTCTCTGGCCGATGTAGTGCCCACCCACCCGCTCGTTTCGTCGGTTGGCTTAGGCATACGGAGTTCATTCCCAGTCTAAGATCAAATCGGACCGAGGCTTACGGTAGCAAGATCGACAGCACGCAGAGGGGGACCTGGCCAATCCCCAGCTTGTGCATCCCGCCCCTCTGGCCGGCGTAGTGCCCGTCCACCCACCCGCTCGTTTCGTCGGTTGGCTTAGGCATACAGAGTTCATTCCCAGTCTATGATCAGACCGGACCGAGGGTTGTGGCAGCATGATCGGTAGCATGCAGAGGGGGACCCGGTCGATCCCCGGCTTGCGCATCTTGCCCCTCTGGCCGGCTGAGCGCTCACCCGCTCGTTTCCTGCGTTGACTTAGGCATACGGAGTTCATTCCCAGTCTAAGATCAGACCAAACAGAGGGATGCGATAGCACATGCTGGGCTAGGGCATGTGCTGGTGCCGCATTTTTCTTCACCGGGGCACCATCGCCGGAGCATTGTCGGAGAACCTGACCGGCGGCATTAGGGTTCCGGTGAACGAGGGGGTCGGGGGCGGTATGCGCACAAGATGTGCGATGAGGGCTGGTACTTGGCCCTTATATTGGCCCCCTATCCCTCATCAAACCTTGAGAACTCACACCCCCTTAAAGAGCATTTGAGATTTTACAGGTTTGCTGCCAGTAGCCACTAAAGTGTCTGAAATGGGGACATTTTTTTCAAATGGTTACAAAATATTGTACACTTCAAGTTTCTAGCTGAATTTTTTTTTGCATGCCAACAAATATACAAGGATTACGTCTACCAAGTTTGGGGCCAAAAATCCTCCCAAAGAAATTTTAAAAAATCCCGAAACCGCAAAAAGTTTTGAAAATCGTGAAAAATAGAAAATGAGTCGTCTTGCCATGAAACTTCACATAAAGGCTTAAGGGATCATTGTATGAATTTACAAGCCGTAAAAAAGGCATTGGCATGCAGAAATATAAAGATGTGCCTAAACCCACCTACCACCCTATCGATCCACGGCTTGCGCATCCCGTCTCTCTGGCTGACGTAGAGCCCGCCCGCCTGCCCGCTCGTTTCGTCGGTTGGCTTAGGCATACAGAGTTCGTTCCCAGTCTAAGATCAGACCAGACCGAGGGTTGCAGCAGCAAGATCGGTAGCATGCAGAGTGGGACCCGACCGATCCTCAGCTTGCGCATCCCGCCCCTCTGGCTGGCTGAGCACCCGCACGCTCGTTTTGTGGGTTGAGTTAGGCATACGGAGTTCATTCCCAGTCTAAGCATACGGAGTTCTTTCCCAGTCTAAGATCGGATCGGACCGAGGGTTACGACAGCACATGCTGGGCTCGGGCATGTGCTGTTGCTGCATTTTTCTTCCTCGGGGCACCAGCGTCAGAGCATCGTCGGAGAACCTGACCGGCGGCATTGGGGTTCCAGCGATCGAGGGGGTCAGGGGGTGGGCTGTGCGCACATGATGTGCGATGAGAGCTGGTACTTGGCCCTTATATTGGCCCCATATCCCTCATCAAACCTCGAGAACTCACACCCCCTTAAAGAGCATTTGAGATTTTACAGGTTTGCTGCCAGTAGCCATTAAAGTGTTTGAAATGGGGACACTTTTTTCAAATGGTCACAAAATCTTGGACACATCGAGTTTTTAGCTGAATTTTTTTGTGCATGCCAACAAAAATAGAAGGACCACGTCTATCAAGCTTGGGGCCAAAACTCATTCCGAAAAAATTTTAAAAAATCCCAAACCACAAAAGGTTTCAAAAATCATGAAAAATAGAAAACGAGTCGTCTTGCCATGAAACTTCACGTGAAGGCTTAAGGGACCATTATATGAATTTACAAGCCATAAAAATGGCATTGGGATGCAGAAATATTAAGATGTGCCTAAACCCACCTACCACCCTATCGATCCATGGCTTACGCATCCCGTCTCTCTGGCAAGCGTAGAGCCCGCCCGTCTGCTCGTTTCGTCGGTTGGCTTAGGCATACGGAGTTCATTTCCAGTCTAAGATCAAACCAGATCGAAGGTTGCGGTAGTAGGATCGACAGCACCCAAAGGGGGACCCGACCGATCCTCGGCTTGCGCATCCCGCCCCTCTGGCTGGTTGAGCGCCTAGACGCTCATTCCGTGGGTTGACTTAGGCAGACGGAGTTCATTCCTAGTCTAAGCATACGGAGTTCATTCCCAGTCTAAGATCAGACCGGACCGATGGTTGCGGCAGCACATGCTGGGCTCGGTAATGTGCTGGTGCCACATTTTTCTTCGTCGGGGCAGCATCGCCGGAGAACATGACCGACGGCATTGGGGTTCCATCGATCGGGGGGCCGAGGGGGTGTGCGCACATGATGTGCGATGGCTGCTGGTACTTGGCCCTTATATTGGCCCCCTATCCCTTATCAAACCTTGAGAACTCAACCCCCTTAAAGAGCATTTGAGATTTTACAGGTTTGCTGCCAGTAGCCATTAAAATGTCTGAAATGGGGACACTTTTTTCAAATGGTCACAAAATATTCTACACTTCGAGTTTTTAGCTGAATATTTTTGTGCATGCCAAAAAAATACAAGGATCCCATCTACCAACTTTGGGGCCTAAACTCCTTCCGAAAAAATTTTAAAAAATCCTGAACCATAAAAAGTTTCAAAAATCGTGAAAAATAGAAAACGAGTCGTCTTGCCCTGAAACTTCACGTGAAGGCTTAAGGGACCATTGTATGAATTTACAAGCCATAAAAATGGCATTGGCATGTAGAAATATAAAGATGCGCCTAAACCCACCTACCACCCTATCGATCCACGGCTTGTGCATCCTGTTTCTCTGGCCGGCGTAATGCTTGCCCGCCCACCCACCTCGCTCCTTTCGTTGGTTGGCTTAGGCATACGGAGTTCATTCCCAGTCTAAGATCGGACCAGACCGAGGGTTACAACAGCAGGATTGGCAACACGCAGAGGGGGGCTTGACCGATCCTCGACTTGTGCATCCCGCCCCTCTGGTCAGCTGAACGCCCGTACGCTCGTTCCGTGGTTTGACTTACGCATATGGAGTTCATTCCCAGTCTAAGCATACGGAGTTCATTTCCAGTCTAAGCTTGGATCAGACCGAGGGTTGCAGCAACACATGCTAGGCTCGGGCATGTGATGGTGCCGTATTTTTCATTGTCGGAGCATCACCGGAGAACCTGACCGACGGTATTGGGGTTTCGATGATCGGAGGGGTCGGGGGGGGTGTGCGCACATGATGTGCAATGGGTGCTGGTACTTGGCCCTTATATTGACCCCCTATCCCTCATCAAACCTCGACAACTCACACCCCCTTAAAGAGCATTTGAGATTTTACAGGTTTGCTACCAATAGCCATTAAGGTGTCTGAAATGGGGACACTTTTTTCAAACAGTCACAAAATCTTGTACACTTCGAGTTTTTAGCTGAATTTGTTTGTGCATGCCAACAAAAATACAAGGATCACGTCTACATTGTTTCGGGCCAAAACTCCTGCCGAAAAATTTTAAAAAATCCCGAACTGTAAAAAGTTTTGAAAATCGTGAAAAATAGAAAACGAGTTGTCTTGCCATGAAACTTGACGTGAAGGCTTAAGGGACCATTGTATGAATTGACAAGCCATAAAAATGGCATTGGCACACAGAAATATTAAGATGTACCTAAACCCACCTACCACCCTATCGATCCACGGCTTGCGCATCCCGTCTCTCTGGTCGGTGTAGTGCCCGCCCGCCCGCCCGCTCATTTCGTCAGTTGACTTAGGCATACGGAGTTCATTCCCAGTCTAAGATCGGACCAAACGGAGGGTTGGGGCAGCAGGATCGGTAGCACGTAGAAGTGGGACCCGGTCGATCCCCGACTTGCGCATCTGACCCCTCTGGTCGGCTGAGCGCCTGCACACATGTTTCGTGGGTTGACTTAGGCATACGGAGTTCATTCCCAAGTCTAAGCATATGGAGTTCATTCCCAATCTAAGATTGAACCGGACCGAGGGTTGTGGCAGCACATACTGGGCTCGGGCATGTGCTGGTGCCGCATTTTTCTTCGTCGGGGCACCATCGCTAGAGCATCACTGGAGAACCTGACCGACGGCATTGGGGTTCCGACGATCGTGGGGGCCAGGGGGAGTGTGCGCACAAGATGTGTGATGGGTGCTGGTACTTGGCCCTTCTATTGGCCTGCTATCCCTCATCAAACCTGAAGAACTACACCCCCTTAAAGAGCATTTCAGATTTTACAGGTTTGCTACCAGTAGCCATTAAGGTGTCTGAAATGGGGACACGTTTTTCAAATGGTCACAAAATCTTGTACACTTCGAGTTTTTAGCTCAATTTTTTTGTGCATGCCAACAAAAATACAAGGATCACGTCTACCAAATTTGGGGCCAAAACTCTTACCAAAAAAATTTTAAAAAATCTCAAACCGCAAAAAGTTTTGAAAATCATGAAAAATAGAAAACGAGCAATCTTGCCATGAAACTTCACGTGAAGGCTTAAGGGACCAGTGTATGAATTTACAGGCTGTAAAAATGGCATTGGCACGTAGAAATATGAAGATGTGCCTAGACCCACCTACCACCCTATCGATCCACGGCTTGCGCATCCCGTCTCTCTAGTCGACGTAATGCCCGCCTGCCTGCCCGCCCGCGTTTCGTCGGTTGCCTTAGGCATACGGAGTTCATTCCCAGTCTAAGTTAGGACCGAACAGAGGGTTGTGGTAGCAGGATCAGCAGCACGTAGAGGTGGACCCGACTGATCCACGGCTTGCGCATCCCGTCCCTCTGGCCGGCTAAGCGCTCATACGCTCGTTCCGTGGGGTTGACTTAGGCATACGGAGTTCAATACCAGTCTAAGCTTAGGGAGTTCATTCCCAGTCTAAGATCGGACCAGACTGAGGGTTGCAGTAGCACATGCTAGGCTTGGGCATGTGCTGGTGCCGCATTTTTTTTCGTTGGGGCGCCATCGCCAGAGCATCACCGGAGAACCTGATCGACGGCATTGGGCTTCCGGTGATCGAGGGGGCCGGGGGGTGTGCGCACATGATGTGCGATGGGTGCTGGCACTTGGCCCTTATATTGGCCCCCTATCCCTCATCAAACCTCGAGAACTCACACCCACTTAAAGAGCATTTGAGAATTTACAGGTTTGCTGCCAGTAGCCATTAAAGTGTCTGAAATGGGGACACTTTTTTCAAATGGTCACAAAATCTTGTGCACTTCGAGTTTTCCGCTGAATTTTTTTGTGCATGAAAACAAAAATACAAGGATCACGTCTACCAGGTTTGGGGTGAAAACTCGTTTCGAAAAATTTTAAAAAATCCTGAACTGCAAAAAGTTTCAAAAATCGTGAAAAATAGAAAACGAGTCGTCTTGCCATGAAACTTCACGTGAAGGCTTAAGGGACCATTGTATGAATTTACAAGCCATAAAAATGGCATGGCACGTAGAAATATGAAGATGTGCCTAAACCCACCTACCACCCTATCGATCCACGACTTGCGTATCCCATCTCTCTGGCCGGCGTAGTGCCCGTTCGTCCGCCCGCCCGGTCGTTTTGTCAGTTGGCTTAGGCATACGGAGTTCATTCCCAGTCTAGGATCTGATCGGATCGAGGGTTCAACAGTAAGATCGACAGCACGTAGAGTGGGACCCGGCTGATCCCCGACTTTTGCATCCCACCCCTCTGGCCGGCTGAGCGCCCGCACGCTCTTTCCTGGGTTGACTTAGGCATACGGAGTTCATTCCCAGTCTAAGCGTACGGAGTTCATTCCTAGTCTAAGATCGTACTGGACCGAGGCTTGTGGCAGCACATGCTGGGCTTGGGCATGTGCTGGTGCCGCATTTTTCTTCGTCGGGGCACCATCGTCGAAGCATCGCCGGAGAACCTAATCGACGGCATTGGGGTTCCGGCGATCGAGGGGGCCAGGGGGTGTGCGCACATGATGTGCGATGGGTGCTGGTACTTGGCCCTTATATTGCCCACCTATCCCTCATCAAACCTCGGGAACTCACACCCCTTAAAGAGCATTTGAGATTTTACAGGTTTGCTGCCAGTAGCCATTAAAGTGTCTGAAATGGGGACACTTTTTTCAAATGGTCACAAAATCTTGTACACTTCGAGTTTTTAGCTGAATTTTTTTGTGCATGCCAAAAAAAATACAAAGATCACGTCTACAAAGTTTGGGACCAAAACTCCTTCCGAAAAAATTTTAAAAAATCCTGAACCACAAAAAGTTTCAAAAATCGTGAAAAATAGAAAACGATTCGCCTTGCCATTGAACTTCACGTGAAGGCTTAGGGGACCATTGTATGAATTTACAAGCCAAAAAAATGGCATTGGCACATACAAATATGAAGATGTGCCTAAACCCACCTACCACCCTATCGATCCACGGCTTGCGCATCCCGTCTCTCAGGCTGACGTTGTGCCTGCCTGCCCGCCCACCTGCTCCTTTCGTCGGTTGGCTTAGTCATACGGAGTTCATTCCCAGTCTAAGATCATACCAGACCGAGGGTTACGGCAGCAGGATTGGCAGCACGTAGAGGGGGACCCAGGCGATCCCCGGCTTGCGCATCCCGTCCTTCTAGCAGGCTGAACGCCCGCACGCTCGTTTTGTGGGTTGACTTAGGCATACGGAGTTCACTCCCAGTCTAAGCATAGGAAGTTCATTCCCAGTCTAAGATCGGACCAGACCGAGGGTTGCGACAGCAGATGCTGGGCTTGGGCATGTTCTGGTGCCACATTTTTCTTCGTCGGGGCACCATCGTCGGAGCATAGCCTGAGAACCTGACCAGCGGCATTAGGGTTCCGACGATCGGGGGGGCCGGGGGGTGTGCACACATGATGTGCGATGGGTGCTGGTACTTGGCCCTTATATTGGCCTCCTATCCCCTATCAAACCTTGAAAACTCACACCCCCTTAAAAAGCACTTGAGATTTTACAGGTTTGCTGCCAGTAGCCATTAAAGTGTCTTAAATGGGGACACTTTTTTCAAATGGTCACAAAATCTTGTACACTTGAAGTTTTTAGCTGAATTTTTTTGTGCATGAGAACAAAAATACAGGGCTCATGTCTACCAAGTTTGGGGCCAAAACTCCTACCGAAAAAATTTTAAAAATCCCGAACCGTAAAAAGTTTTAAAAATCATGAAAAATAGAAAACGAGTCGTCTTACCATGAAACTTCAAGTGAAGGCTTAAGGGACCATTGTATGAATTTACAAGCCATAAAAATAGCATTGGCACATAGAAATATGAAGATGTACCTAAACCCACCTACCACACTATCGATACACTGCTTGCGCATCCCGTCTCTATGGCCGGCGTAGTGCCCGTCCGCCTACCTGCCCGTCCGCTCTTTTCGTCGGTTGGCTTAGGCATACAGAGTTCATTCCTAGTCTAAGATCAGACCGGACCGAGGGTTACGGTTGCAGGATCGATAGCACGCAGAGGGCGACCCGGCCAATCCCCATCTTGCGCATCCCTCCCCTCTGGTCGGCGTAGTGCTCGCCCGCCCACCCACACGCTCGTTTCGTCCGTTGGCTTAGGCATACGGAGTTCATTCCTAGTCTATGATCAAACCAGACCGAGGGTTGCGACAGCATGATCGGCAGCATACAGAGGGGACCCGGTTGATCCCCAGCTTGCGTATCCCGCCCCTCTGGCCGGCTGAGCACCCACCCGCTCATTTCTTGGGTTGACTTAGGCATATGGAGTTCATTCCCAATCTAAGCATACGGAGTTCATTCCCAGTCTAAGATCGGACCGGACAGAGGGTTGCGACAGCCCATGCTAGGCTCGACCATGTGCTGGTGCCGTATTTTTCTTCACCGGGGCACCATCGTCGAAGCGTCGTCGGAGAACCTGACCGACGGCATTGGGGTTCCGACGATCAGCATTTGCACATAAAAATATGAAGATGTGCCTAAAGCCACCTACTACCCTATCGATCCACGGCTTGCGCATCCCGTCTCTCTGGCCGACGTAATGCCTGCCCGCCCGCTCGCCCGCTCATTTCATCGATTGGCTTAGGCATACGGAGTTCATTCCCAGTCTAAGATCAAACTGAACCAAGGGTTGCGGCAGTAGGATCAGCAGCACGTAGAAGGGTACCCAATCGATCCCCGGCTTGCGTATCCCGCCCCTCTGGCTGGCTGAGCGCCCGCACGCTCGTTTCATGGGTTGACTTAGGCATACGGAGCTCATTCCCAGTCTAAGCATAAGGAGTTCATTCCCAGTCTAAGATCAGACCAGTCCGAGGGTTGCGGCAGCACATGCTGGGCTCGGGCATGTGCTAGTGCAACATTTTTCTTCATCGGGGCACCATCGTCGGAGAACCTGACCGACGGCATTGGGGTTCCGGCAATCGAGGGGGCCAGGGGTGGGGGTGTGTGCACATGATGTGCGATGGGTGCTGGTACTTGGCCCTTATATTGGCCCCCTATCCCTCACTAAACCTTGAGATCTCACACCCCCTCAAAGAGCATTTGAGATATTATAGGTTTGCTGCCAGTAGCCATTAAAGTGTCTAAAATGGGGACACTTTTTTCAAATGGTCACAAAATCTTGTACACTTTGAGTTTTTAGCTGAATTTTTTTATGCAAGCCAACAAAAATAAAAGGATCATGTCTACCAAGTTTGGGGCCAAAACTCCTTCCAAAAAAATTTTAAAAAATCCTAAACCACAAAAAGTTTTGACAATCGTGAAAAATAGAAAACGAGTCGTCTTGCCATCGAGAGATTCACGTGAAGGCTTTAAGGGACCATTGTATGGAATTTACAAAGCCATTAAAAATGGCATTGGCATGCAGGAAATATTGGAACGTTGCTGAAACCCACCTACCACCCTCGTCGATCACGGCTTGCCCGCAATCCCGTCTCTCTGGCCGGGAAGTGCCCGCCCGCCCGCCTCATTTTCGTCGATTGGCTTAGGCATACGAGTTCCATTCCCAAGTCTAAGATCGGACCGGACTTGAGGGTTACGGTAGGGATCGACAGGCATGCAGCGGGGGACTTCGACCGCATCCTTGGCCTTGCACAGTCCCGCCCCCTCTGGCCGACTGAAGGCGCCCGCATGCTCGTGTTTGTGGGTTGACTTAGGCATACGGAGTTCATTTCGCCGATCTAAGCATACGGAGTTCGATTACCAGGTCTAAGATATGGATTTCATTCCCAGTCTAAGATCGGACCGGACCAAGAGTTGAGGCAGCACATGCTGGGCTCGGGCATGTGCTGGTGTCACATTTTTCTTCGTCGGGGCACCATCACCGGAGCATCGTCGAAGAACCTGACCGGAGGCATTGGGGTTCCGACGATTGGGGGGGCGGGGGGGTGTGTGCGCACATAATGTGTGATGGGTGCTGGCACTTGGCCCTTATATTCACCCCTTATCCCTCATCAAACCTCGAGAACTCACACCCTCTTAAAGAGCATTTGAGATTTTACAGGTTTGCTACCAGTAGCCATTAAAGTGTCTGAAATGGGGACACATTTTTCAAATGGTCACAAAATCTTGTAAACTTCGAGTTTTTAGCTGAATTTTTTTGTACATGCAAAAAAAAAATACAAGGATCACATCCACGATGTTTGCGGCCAAAACTCCATCCAAAAAAATTTTAAAAAATCTTGAACCGCAAAAAGTTTCAAAAATTATAAAAAATAGAAAATGAGTCGTCTTGCCAAGAAACTTCACGTGAAGGCTTAAGGGACCATTCTATGAATTTACAAGCCATAAAAATGGCATTTGCACATAGAAATATGAAGATGTGCCTAAACCCACCTACCACCCTATCGAGCCACGGCTTGCGCATCCCGTCTCTCTGGCCGGTGTAGTGCCCGCCCGCCCGCTCGTTTCATTGGTTGGTTTAGGCATACGGAGTTCATTCCCAGTCTAAGATCAGACTGGATAGAGGGTTGCGGTAGCAGGATCGGCAGCATGCAGAGGGGGACCCAGTCGATCCTCGACTTGCGCATCCTGCCCCTCTGGTCGGCTAAGCTCCCGCACGCTCGTTTCGTGGGTTGACTTAGGCATACAGAGTTCATTTCCAGTCTACGCATACCGAGTTCATTCCCAGTCTAAGATCGGACCGGACCGAGGGTTACGGCAGCACATGCTGGGCTCAGGCATCTGCTGGTGCCGTATTTTTTTTCGTCGGGGCACCATCGTCGGAGCATCGCTGGAGAACCTGACCGGCGGCATTGGGGTTCTGGCGATTGGGGGGGCCGGGGGGGTGTGCGCACCGGATGTGCATTGGGTGCTGGTACTTGGCCCTTATATTGGCCCCCTATCCCTCATCAAACCTTAAGAACTCACACCCCCTTAAACAGCATTTGAGATTTTACAGGTTTGCTACCAGTAGCCATTAAAGTGTCAGAAATGGGGACAGTTTTTTCAAATGGTCACAAAATCTTGTACACTTCAAGTTTTTAGCTGAAATTTTTTGTGCATGCCAAAAAAAATACAAGGATCATGTCTACCAAGTTTGGGGCCGAAACTCCTTTCGAAAAAATTTTAAAAAATCCCGAACCGCAAAAAGTTTCAAAAATCATGAAAAATAGAAGACGAGTCATTTTGCCTTGAAACTTCACGTGAAGGCTTAAGGGACCATTGTATGAACTTACAAGGGATAAAAATGGCATTGGCAGGCAGAAATATGAAGATGTGCAAAACCCACCTACCACCCTATCGATCCACGGCTCGCGCATCCCGTCTCTCTGACCGTTGCAGTGCCCGCCCGCCCGCCCACTTCTTTCGTCGGTTGGCTTAGGCATACAGAGTTCATCCCAGTCTAAGATCAGACCAGACCAAGGGTCGGGCATGTGTTGGTTCCACATTTTTCTTTGTCGGGGCACCATCGTCGAAGAACTGGACCGACGACATTGGGGTTCCGGCGATCAGGGGGGTCGGGGGGGTGTGCGCACATGATGTGTGATGGGTGTGGGTACTTGGCCCTTATATTGGCCCCTTATCCCTCATCAATCCTCAAGAACTCACACCCCCTTAAAAAGCATTTGAGATTTTACAGGTTTGCTGTCGGTAGCCATTAAAGTGTCTGAAATGGGGACACTTTTTTGAAATGGTCACAAAATCTTGTACACTTCGAGTTTTTAGCTGAATGTTTTTATGCATCCCAACAAAAATACAAGGATCACGTCTACCAAGTTTGGGCCAAAACTCCTTTCAAAAAAATTTTAAAAAATCTGAACCGTAAAAAGTTTCAAAAAATCGTGAAAAATAGAAAATGAGTCATCTTGGTATAAAACTTCACGTGAAGGCTTAAGGGACCATTGTATGAAATTACAAGCCATAAAAATGGCCTTGGCATGCAAAAAATATTTAGATGTGCCTAAACCCACCCACCACCCTATCGATCCACGGCTTGCGCATCCCGTCTCTCTGGCCGACGTAGTGCCCGCCCGCCCGCCCGCTTGTTTCATCAGTTGGCTTAGGCATACGGAGTTCATTCCCAATCTAAGATCAGACCAAACTGAGGGTTGTGGCAGTAGGATCGGTAGCACGCAGAGGGGGAGCCGGCCTATCCCCGGCTTACGCATCCCGCCCCTCTGGCCGGCTGAGCGCCCGTACGCTCGTTTCGTGGGTTGACTTAGGCATACGAAGTTCATTCCCAGTCTAAGCATACAAAGTTCATTCTCAGTCTAAGAACGGATCAGACTGAGGGTTGCAGCAGCCCATGCCGGGCTCGGGCATGTGCTGGTGCCGCATTTTTCTTCGTCAGAGCACCATCACCGGAGCATCGTTGGGGAACCTGACCGACGGCGTTGGGGTTCTGGCGATCGAGGGGGACAAGGGGGTGTGCGGTCATGATGTGCGATGGGTGCTGGTACTTGGCCCTTATATTGGCCCCCTATCCCTCATCAAACCTTGAGAACTCACACCCCCTTAAAAAGCATTTGAGATTTTACAGGTTTACTGCCAGTAGCCTTTAAAGTGTCTGAAATGGGGACACTTTTTTCAAATGGTCACAAAATCTTGTACACTTCGAGTTTTTAGCTGAATTTTTTTGTGCATCCCAACAAAATACAAGGATCACGTCTACCAAGTTTGGGCCCAAAACCCCTTCCGAAAAAATTTTAAAAAATCCCGAACCACAAAAAGTTTCAAAAATCATGAAAAATAGAAAACGAGTCATCTTGCCATGAAACTTCACGCGAAGGCTTAAGGGACCATTGTAGGAATTTACAAGCCATAAAAATGGCATTGGCACGCAGAAATTTGAAGATGTGCCTAAACCCACCTACCACCCTATCGATCTACGACTTGCGCATCCCGTCTCTCTGGTCGGTGTAGTGCGCGCCCGCCGGCCCGCCCGCTCGTTTCGCCGGTTGGCTTAGGCATACAGAGTTCATTCCCAGTCTAAGATCGGACCGGACCAAGGGTTGTGGCAGCAGGATCGGCAGCACGCAGAGGGGGACCCGACCGATCCTCGGCTTGTGCATCCCGCCCCTCTGGCCGCCTGAGCGCCCGCACGCTTGTTTCGTGGGTAAATTGAGGCATACGGAGTTCATTCCCAGTCTAAGCATACGAAGTTCATTCCCAGTCTAAGATCGGACTAGACCGAGGGTTGCGGCAGCCCATGCCAGGCTCGGGCATGTGCTGGTGCCACATTTTTCTTCTCCGGGGCACCATCGCAGGAGCATCGTCGGGGAACCTGACCGGCGGAATCGCGGTTCCGGAGATCGAGGGGGCCGGGGGGGTGTGCGGTCATGATGTGCGATGGGTGCTGGTACTTGGCCCTTATATTTTCCCCTTATCCCTCATCAAACCTCGAGAACTCACACTCCTTAAAGAGCATTTGAGATTTTATAGGTTTGCTGCCAGTAGCCATTAAAATGTTTGAAATGCAGACACTTTTTTCAAATGGTCACAAAATCTTATACACTTCGAGTTTTTAGCTGAATTTTTTTGTGCATGCCAACAAAAATACAAGGATCATGTCTACCAAGTTTGGGGCCAAAACTCCTTCCAAAAAAATTTTGAAAAATCCCGAACCCTAAAAAGTTTTGAAAATCGTGAAAAAAAAGAAAACGAGTCGTCTTGTCATGAAACTTCACGTGAAGGCTTAAGGGACCATTGGATGAATTTACAAGCTGGAAAAATGTCATTGCCATGCAGAAATATGAAGATGTGCCTAATCCCACCTACCACCCTATCGATCCACGACTTGCGCATCTCGTCTCTCTGGCCGACGTAGTGCCCGCCCGCCCACCAGCTCGTTTCGTCGGTTGGCTTAGGCATACGGAGTTCATTCCTAGTCTAAGATCGGACCAGATAGAGGGTTGCAGTAGCAAGATCAGCAGTACGCAGAGGGGAACCCGGCCGATCCCCAGCTTGCGCATCCCGCCCCTCTGGTCGGCTGAGCGCCCGCAGGCTCATTTCATGGGTTGACTTAGGCATACAGAGTTCATTCCCAGTCTAAGCTTAAGGAGTTCATTCCCAGTCTAAGATCGGATCAGAACGACGGTTACGGCAGCACATGCTGGGCTCGGGCATGTGCTGGTGCTGCATTTTTCTTCACCGGGGCACCATCGTCAGAGAACCTGACTGACGGCATTGGGGTTCCGATGATCGAGGGGGCCGGGGGGGTGTGCGGTTATGATGTGCGATGGGTGCCAGTACTTGGCCCTTATATTGGCCCCCTATCCCTCATCAAACCTCAAGAACTCACACCCCCTTAAAGAGCATTTGAGATTTTACAGGTTTGCTGCCAGTACCCATTAAAGTGTCTGAAATGGGGACACCTTTTTCAAATGGTCATAAAATCTTGTACACTTCGAGTTTTTAGCTGAATGTTTTTGTGCATGCCAACAAAAATACAAGGATCACATCTACCAAGTTTGGGGCCAAAATCCCTTCCGAAAAAATTTTAAAAAATCCTGAAACACAAAAAGTTTCAAAAATCGTGAAAAATAGAAAACGAGTCATCTTGCCATGAAACTTCATGCGAAGGCTTAAGGGACCATCGTAGGAATTTACAAGCCATAAAAATGGCATTGGCATGCAGAAATCTAAAGATGTGCCTAAACCCACCTACCACCCTATCGATCCATGGCTTGCGCATCCCGTCTCTCTGGCCGGCGTAGTGCCCGCCCGCCCACCCGCCTGCTCGTTTCGTCAGTTGTCTTAGGCATACGGAGTTCATTCCTAGTCTAAGATCGAACCGGACGAAAGGTTGCGGCAGCAAAATCGATAGTACGCAGAGGGGGACCCAACCGATCCTCGGCTTGCGCATCCCGCCCCTCTGGCCGCCTGAGCGCCCGCACGCTCGTTTCGTGGGTTGACTTAGGCATACGGAGTTCATTCCCAATCTAAGCAAACGACGTTCATTCCCAGTCTAACATTGGACCGAACCGATAGTTGCGGCAGCCCATGCTGAGCTCGGGCATGTGCTGGTGCCACATTTTTCTTCATCGGGGCACCATCGTCGGAGCATCGTCGGAGAACCTGACCGCCATTGAGTCCGGCCGATCAGGGGGGCGGGGCACATGATGTGCGATGGATGACTGTACTGGCCCTCTATATTGCCCCTATCACTCAGCAAACCTCAAAACTCACACCCCCTTAAAGAGCATTTGAGATTTTATAGGTTTGCTGCCAGTAGCCAAATTTAAAGTGTCTGAAATGGGGACACTATTTCAAATGTCACAAATCTTGTACAGTTCGAGTTTTTAGCTGAATTTTTTTTTTGCATGCCAACAAAAAATACAAGGATTCACGTCTAAAAGGTTGGGCCAAAACTCCTTCCCAAAAATTTTTAAAAAATCCTGGGAACCGTAAAAAGTTTCCAAAATCATAAAAAATAGAAAACGAGTCGTCTTGCCATGAAACTTCACGTGAAGGCTTAATGGACCATTGTATGAATTTACAAGCCATAAAAATGGCATTGGCACATAGAAATAGGATTGGAGTAGACCGAGGGTTGCGGTAGCAGGATCAGCAGCATGCAGAGGGGGAACCGACCGATCCCCGGTTTGCGCATCCCGCCCCTCTGGCCGGCTGAGCGCTCGCACGCTCGTTTCGTGGGTTGACTTAGACATACGGAGTTCATTCCTAGTCTAAGCTTACGTAGTTCATTCTCAGTATAAGATCAGACCAGACCGAGGGTTATTGTAGCACATGCTGGGCTCGGGCATGTGCTGGTGCTACACTTTTCTTCGCCAGGGCACCATCGCCAGAGCATCGCCGGAGAACCTGATCGACGGCAATGGGGTTCCAGCGATCGGGGGAGCCGGGGGGTGTTCGCACGTGATGTGCGATGGGTGCTGGTACTTGGCCCTTATATTGGCCCCCTATCCCTCATCAAACCTCAAGAAGCCACACCCCCTTAAAGAGCATTCGAGATTTTACAGGTTTGCTGCCAGTAGCCATTAAAGTGTTTGAAATAGGGACACTTTTTTCAAATGGTCACAAAATCTTGTACACTTCGAGTTTTTAGCTGAATTTTTTTTTGCGTCCCAAAAAAAATACAAGGATCACGTCTACCAAGTTTGGGGCCAAAACTCCTTTCGAAAAAATTTTAAAAAATCTCGAACCACAAAAAGTTTCAAAAATCGTGAAAAATAGAAACAAGTCATCTTGCCATGAAACTTAATGTGAAGGATTAAGGGACCATTGTATGAATTTACAAGCCATAAAAATGGCATTGGCACGCAAAAATATGAAGATGTGCCTAAACACACCTACCACCCTATCGATCCACGGCTTGTGCATCCCATCTCTTTGGCCGGCGTAGTGCCCGCCCGCTCGTTTTGTCAGTTGGCTTAGGCATACGGAGTTCATTCCTAGTCTAAGATCGGACCGAATAGAAGGTTGTGGCAATAGAATAGGCAGTACACATAGGGGGACCCGATCGATCCCTGGCTTGCGCATCCCACCCCTCTGGCCGACTGAGCGCCCGTACGCTCGTTTCGTGGGTTGACCTAGGCATACGGAGTTCATTCCCAGTCTAAGCTTACGGAGTTCATTCCCAGTCTAAGATCGGACCAGACCGAGGGTTGCTGCAGCACATGCTGGGCTCGGGCATGTGCTGGTGCTGCATTTTTCTTTGCCAGGGCACCATCGCCGGAGCATCATCCGAGAACCTGACCGACGGCATTGGGGTTCCAGCGATCGGAGGAGCCGGGGGGTGTTCGCACGTGATGTGCAATGGGTGCTGGTACTTGGCCCTTATATTGGCCCCCTATCCCTCATCAAACCTTGAGAACTCACACCCCTTTAAAAAGCATTTGAGATTTTACAGGTTTGCTGCCAGTAGCCATTAAAGTGTCTAAAATGGGGACATTTTTTTCAAATGGTCACAAAATCTTGTACACTTCATGTTTTTAGCTGAATTTTTTTGTGCTTGCCAACAAAAATACAAGGATCACGTCTAAAAGGTTTAGGGCCAAAACTCCTTCCGAAAAAATTTTAAAAAATCCCGAACCGCAAAAAGTTTCAAAAATCATGAAAAATAGAAAACGAGTCATCTTGCCATGAAACTTCACGTGAAGGCTTAATGGACCATTGTATGAATTTACAAGCCATAAAAATGGCATTGGCACATAGAAATATGAAGATGTGCCTAAACCCACCTATCGCCCTATCGATCCACGGCTTGCGCATCCCGTCTGTCTGGCCGATGTAGCGCCCGCCCGCCCGCCCGCTCGTTTCGTCTGTTGGCTTAGGCATAAGGAGTTCATTACTAGTCTAAGATTGAACCGGAATGAGGGTTGCAGTAGCATGATCGGCAGCATACAGAGGGGGACCCAACCGATCCCCGGCTTGCGCATCCTGCCCCTCTAGTCGGCTGAGTGCCCGTACGCTTGTTTCATGGGTTGACTTAGGGATACAGATTTCATTCCCTGACTAAGCATACGGAGTTCATTCACAGTCTCAGATCAGACCAGACCGAGGGTTACGGCAGCACATGCTGGGCTCGAGCATGTGCTGGTGCCGTATTTTTCTTCGTCGGGGCACCAACGTCGGAGAACCTGACCGACGACATTGGGGTTCCGACGATCGGGGGGGCCGGGGGGTGTGCGCACATGATGTGCGATGGGTGCTGGTACTTGGCCCTTATATTGGCCCCCTATCCCTCATCAAACCTCGAGAACTCACACCCCCTTAAAGAGGATTTGAGATTTTACAGGTTTGCTGCCAGTAGCCATTAAAGTGTCTGAAATGGGGACAGTTTTTTCAAATGGTCACAAAATCTTGTACACTTCGAGTTTTTAGATGAATTTTTTTGTGCATGCCAACAAAAATACAGGATCAAGTCTACCAAGTTTGGGGCCAAAACTCCTTCCGAAAAAATTTTAAAAAATCTCGAACCGTAAAAAGTTTCAAAAATCATGAAAAATAGAAAACGAGTCGTCTTGCCAAGAAACTTCACGTGAAGGCTTAAGAGGCCATTGTATGAATTTACAAGCCATTAAAATGGCTTTGGCACGCAGAAATATGAAGATGTGCCAAAACCCACCTACCACCCTATCGATCCACGGCTTGCGCATCCAGTCTCTCTGGCCGACGTAGTGCACGCCCGCCCACCCGCTGTTTCGTCGGTTGGCTAAGGCATACGGAGTTCGTTCCCAGTCTAAGATTGGACCGAACTGAGGGTTGCAGTAGCAAGATCGGCAGCTCGCAGAGGGGGACCCGACTTGCGCATCCCGCCCTTCTGGCCGGCTGAGCGCCCACACACTCGTTTCGTGGGTTGACTTAGGCATACGGAGTTCATTCCAGTCTGAGCATACGGAGTTCGTTCCCAGTCTAAGATCGAACCAGACCGAGGGTTCTGACAGCACATTCTAGTCTCGGGCATGTGCTGGTGCCGCATTTTTCTTTGTCGGGGCACCATCATCGGAGAACCTGACCGACGGCATTGGGGTTCCGGCGATCGGGGGGGTCGGAGGGTGGTGTGCGCACATGATGTGCGATGGGTGCTGGTACTTGGCCCTTATATTGGCTCCCTATCTCTCATCAAACCACGAGAACTCACACCCCCTTAAAGAGCATTTGATATTTTACAGGTTTGCGACCAATAGCCATTAAAGTGTCTGAAATGGGGACACTTTTTTCAAATGGTCACAAAATCTTGTACACTTTGAGTTTTTACCTGAATTTTTTTGTGCATGCCAACAAAAATAAAAGGATCACGTCTACCAAGTTTGGGGACAAAACTCCTTCCAAAAACATTTTAAAAAATCCCGAACCGTAAAAAGTTTCAAAAATCATGAAAAATAGAAAACGAGTCATCTTGCCATGAAACTTCACGTGAATGCTTAAGGGACCATTGTATGAATTTATAAGCCATAAAAATGGCATTGGCATGTAGAAATATGAAGATGTGCCTAAACCCACCAACCACCCTATCGATCCACGGCTTGCGCATCCCGTCTCTCTGGCCGGCGTAGTTCCTGCACGCCCGCCCGCCCGCTCGTTTCGTCGGTTGGCTTAGGCATACAAAGTTCATTCCCAGTCTAAGATCAGACTGGATCGAGGGTTGTAGTAGCAGGATCGGTAGCATGCAGAAGGGGACCCAGCCAAACCTCGGCTTGAGCATCCCGCCCCTCAGGTCGGCTGAGCGCCCGCACGCTCGTTTCGTGGGTTGACTTAGCCATACGGAGTTCATTCCCGGTTTAAGCATATGGAGTCCATTCCTAGTTTAAGATCGGACCAGACTGAGGGTTGCCGCAGCACATGCTGGGCTCGGGCATGTGCTGGTGCCATATTTTTCTTCACGGAGGCACCATCGCCGGAGAACCTGATCGACGGCATTGGGGTTCCTGCGATAAGAGGGGCCAGGAGGGGGGTGTGCGCACATGATGTGTGATGGGTGCTGGTATTTGGCCCTTATATTGGCCCCCTATCCCTCATCAAACCTCAAGAACTCACACCCCCTTAAAGAGCATTTGAGATTTTACAGGTTTGCTGCCAGTAGCCATTAAAGTATCCAAAATGGGGACACTTTTTTCAAATGGTCACAAAATCTTGTACACTTCAAATTTTTAGCTGAATTTTTTTGTGCATGCCAACAAAAATAAAAGGATCATGTCTACCAAGTTTTGAGCCAAAACTACTTCCAAAAAAATTTTAAAAAATCTCGGACCGCAAATAGTTTCAAAAAATCATGAAAAATAGAAAACGAGTCATCTTGGCATGAAACTTCACGTGAAGGCTTAAGGGACCGTTGCATGAATTTACAAGCCATAAAAATGGCATTGGCACCCAAAAATTTGAAGATGTGCCAAACCCACCTACCACCCTATCGATCCACGGCTTGCGCATCCCGTCTCTCTGATCGGCGTAGTGCCCACCCGCCCACTCATTTCGTCGGTTGGCTTAGGCATACGGAGTTCATTCCCAGTCTAAGATCAGACCAGATCGAGGGTTACGGCAGTAGGATCGGCAGCAAGCAGAGGGGGACCCGATCGATCCCCAGCTTGCGCATCCCGCCCCTCTGGCCGGCTGAGCGCCCGCAGGCTCGTTTCGTGGGTTGACTTAGGCATGCAGAGTTCATTCCCAATCTAAGCATACGGAGTTCATTCACAGTCTAAGATTGGACCAGACCGAGGGTTACGGTAACACATGCTGGGCTCGGGCATGTGCTGGTGTCGCATTTTTCTTCGCTGAAGCATCGCCGGAGAACCTGACCGGCGGCATTGGTGTTCCTACGATAGGAGGGGCCAGGAGGGGGGTGTGCGCACATAATGTGCAATGGGTGCTGGTATTTGGCCCTTATATTGGCCCCCTATCCTTCATCAAACCTCGAGAACTCACACCCTCTTAAAGAGCATTTGAGATTTTACAAGTTTGCTGCCAGTAGCCATTAAAGTATCCGAAATGGGGATACTTTTTTCAAATGGTCACAAAATCTTGTACACTTTGAGTTTTTAGCTGAATTTTTTTGTGCATGCTAACAAAAATACAAGGATCACGTCTACCAAGTTTGATGCCATAACTCCTTCCGAAAAAATTTTAAAAAATGTCGAACCGCAAAAAGTTTTGAAAATCAAGAAAAATAGAAAACGAGTCGTCTTGCCATGAAACTTCACATGAAGGCCTAAGGGACGATTGTATGAATTTACAAGCCATAAAAATGGCATTGGAACATAGAAATATGAAGATGTGCCTAAAGCCACCTACCACCCTATCGATCCACGGCTTGCGCATCCCGTCTCTCTGACCGGCGGCATTGGGGTTCCGACGATCGGGGGCATCGGGGGGGTGTGCGCACATGATGTGAGATGGGTGCTGAACTTGGCCCTTATATTGGCCTCCTATCCCTCATCAAACCTCGAGAACTCACACCCCCCTGAAGAGCATTTGAGATTTTGCAGGTTTGCTGCCAGTAGCAATTAAAGGTGTCTGAAATGAGGACACTTTTTTCGAATGGCACCAAAATCTTTGTACACTTTGAGTGTTTAGCTGAATTTTTTTTACATTATCCAAAAAATACAAGGATCACATCTACCCAAGTTTGGGGCCCCAAAACCTCCCTTCCGAAAAAATTTTAAAAATCCCCGAACAGCGCAAAAAGTTTTGTGAAAATCGTGAAATTAGAAAAACAAGTCATCTTGCCATGGAAACCTCAACTGTGAAGGCTTGAAGGAACCATTGTATGAATTTACAAGCCTTAAAAATGGCATTGGCATAGAAATAGAAGATGTGCCTAAACCCACCTACCAACCCTATCGATCCATGGCTGGCAATCCCGTCTCTCTGGCCCGGCATAGTGCCCGCCCGCTCGTTTTGTCGGTTGGCTTATGCATATGGAGTTCATTCCCAGTCTAAGATGGATCGGATCGAGGGTTGTGGTAGCACACAGAAGGGGACCCAGCCAATCCATGGCTTGCGCATCCTGCCCCTCTAGCCGGCTGAGTGCCCGCACGCTCGTTTCTTGGGTTGGCTTTGGCATACGGAGTTCATTTTTAGTCTAAGCATACGGAGTTCATTCCCAATCTAAGATCAGACCGAACCAAGGGTTACGGCAGCACATGCTGGGCTCGGGCATGTGCTGGTGCCGCATTTTTCTTCGTTGGGGCACCATCACCGGAGCATCGTCGGAGAACCTGATCGACGACATTGGCTTTCCAGCGATCGGGGGGCCGGGGGGGTGTGCGCACATGATGTGCAATGGGTGCTGGTACTTGGCCCTTATATTGGCCCCCTATCCCTCATCAAACCTTGAGAACTCACACCCCCTTAAAGAGCACTTGAGATCTTATAGGTTTGCTGCCAGTAGCCATTAAAGTGTCTGAAATGGGGACACTTTTTTCAAATGGTCACAAAATCTTGTACACTTCGAGTTTTTAGCTGAATTTTTTTTACATGCCAATAAAAATACAAGGATCACGTCTACCAAGTTTGGGGCCAAAACTCCTTCCGAAAAAATTTTAAAAAATCTCGAACCGTAAAAAGTTTCGAAAATCATGAAAAATAGAAAACGAGTCGTCTTGCCATGAAACTTCACGTGAAGGCTTAAGGTACCATTGTATGAATTTACAAGCCATAAAAATGGCATTGGCACATAGAAATATGAAGATGTTCCTAAACCCACCCACCACCCTATCGATCCACGGCTTGCGCATCCCGTCTCTCTCGTCAACGTAGTGCCTGCCCGCCCGCTCGTTTCGTCGGTTGGCTTAGGCATACAGAGTACTTTCCCCATCTAAGATCAGACCAGACTGAGGGTTGCAGCAGCAGGATCGACAGCACGCAGAGGGGGACCCGGTCGATCCCCGGCTTGTGTATCCCGCCCCACTGGCCGGCTGAGCGCTCGCACGCTCGTTTCGTGGGTTGACTTAGGCATACGGAGTTCATTGCCAGTCTAAGTTCGGACCGGACCGAGGGTTGCGGCAGCAGATGCTGCACTCAGGCATGTCCTAGTGCCACATATTTCTTCGCTGGGGCACCATCGTCGGAGAACCTGACCGATGGCATTGGGGTTCTGGCGATCGGGGGGGCCGGGGGGGTGTGCACACATGATGTGTGATGGGTGCTGGTACTTGGCCCTTATATTGGCCATCTATCCCTCATTAAACCTTGAGAACTCACACCCCCTTAAAGAGCATTTGAGATTTTACAGGTTTGCTGCCAGTAGCCTTTAAAGTGTCTGAAATGGGACACTTATTTCAAATGGTCACAAAATCTTGTACACTTCGAGTTTTTAGCTAATTTTTTTTTTGCATGCCAACAAAAATACAAGTATCACGTTCTACCAAGATTGGGACCAAAACTCCCTCCAAAAAAATTTTAAAAAATCCCAAACAGCAAAAATTTTTGAAAGTTGTGAAAAATAGAAAACGAGTCGTCTTGCCATGAAACTTCACGTGAAGGCCTAAGGGACCATTGTATGAATTTACAAGCCATAAAAATGGCATTGGCACATAGAAATATGAAGATGTGCCTAAACCCACCTACCAGCCTAGCGATCCACAGCTTGCGCATCCCGTCTCTCTGGCCGGCGTAGTGCCCCTTCCGCCGCTCGCTCATTTCGTCGATTGGCTTAGGCATACAGAGTTCATTCCCAGTCTAAGATTAGACCGGACTGAGGGTTACAGTAGCAGGATCGACAGTACACAAAGGGGGACCCGGCCAATCCCCGACTTGCGCATCCCGCCCCTCTGGCCGGCTGACCGCCCGCACACTCATTTCGTGGGTTGACTTAGGCATACGGAGTTCATTCCCAGTCTAAGCATACGGAGTTCATTCCTAATCTAAGATCGTACCAGATCGAGGGTTGTGGCAGCACATGCTGGGCTCGAGCATGTGCTGGTGCCGCATTTTTCTTCGCCAGGGCACCATCGTCGGAGCATCGCCGGAGAACCTGATCAGCGGCATTGGGGTTCCTATGACCGGGGGGCCGGGTGGTGTGCGCACATGATATGCGATGGGTGCTGGTACTTGGCCCTTATACTGGCCCCCTATCCCTCATCAAACCTTGAGAACTCACACCCCCTTAAAGAGCATTTGAGATTTTACAGGTTTGCTGCCAGTAGCCATTAAAGTGTCTGAAATGGGGACACTTTTTTCAAGTGGTCACAAAATCTTGTACGCCTAAAGTTTTTAGCTGAATTTTTTTTGCATGCCAACAAAAATACAAGGATCACGTCTACCAAGTTTGGGGCCAAAACTCCTTCCGAAAAAATTTAAAAAAATCCCGAACCGCAAAAAGTTTCAAAAAACGTGAAAAATAAAAAACGAGTCATCTTGCCATGAAACTTGACGTGAAGGCTTAAGGGACCATTGTTTGAATTTACAAGCCATAAAAATGGCATTGGCATGTAGAAATATGAAGATGTGCCTAAACCCAGCTACCACCCTATCGATCCACGGCTTGCGCATTCAATCACTCTGGCCTGCGTAGTGCCCGCCTGCCCGCTCGTTTCGTCGGTTGGCTTAGGCATACAGAGTTCATTCCCAGTCTAAGATTGGACCAGATCGAGGGTTGCTGCAGTAGGATCGGCAGCACACAGAGAGGGACCCGGCCGATCCCCGGCTTGCGCATCCCACCCCTCTGGCCGACCGAGCGCCCGCACGCTCGTTTCGTGGGTTCACTTAGGCATACGGAGTTCATTCCCAGTCTAAGCATACGGAGTTCATTCCCAGTCTAAGATCGTACCAGACCGAGGGTTGCGGTAGCACATGCTGGGCTCGGGCTTGTGCTGGTGCGGCATTTTTCTTCACCGGGGCACCATCGCCGGAGAACCTGACCGGGGGCTTTGGGGTTCCGGTGATCAGGGGGGCCGGGGGTGTGCGCACATGATATGCGATGGGTGCTGGTACTTGGCCCTTATATTGGCCCCCTATCCCTCATCAGACCTCGAGAACTCACACCCCTTAAAGAGCATTTGAGATTTTACAGGTTTGCTGCCAGTAGCCATTAAAGTGTCTCAAATGGGGACACTTTTTTCAAATGGTCACAAAATCTTGTACACTTCGAGTTTTTAGCTGAATTTTTTTGTGCATGCCAATAAAAATACAAGGATGACGTCTACCAAGTTTGGGGCCAAAACTCCTTCCGAAAAAATTTTAAAAAATCCCGAACTGCAAAAAGTTTTGAAAATCGTGAAAAATAGAAAACGAGTTGTCTCGCCATGAAACTTGACGTGAAGGCTTAAGGGACCATTGTATGAATTTACAAGCCATAAAAACGGCATCGGCATGCAAAAATATGAAGATGTGCCTAAACCCACCTACCACCCTATCGATCCACGACTTGCGCATCCCATCTCTCTGGCCGGCGTACTGCCCGCCTGCCCACTCGGCCGCTTGTTTCATCGGTTTGCTTAGGCATATGGTGTTCATTCCCAGTCTAAGATCGACCAGACTGAGGGTTGCGGTAGCAGGATCGACAGCACATAGAGGGGGACCTGATCGATCCCTGGCTTACGCATCCCGCCCCTCTGGCCGGCTGAGCGCCCGCACGCTCATTTTGTGGGTTGACTTAGGCATACGGAGTTCATTCCTAGTCTAAGCATACAGAGTTCATTCCCAATCTAAGATTGGACCGGACTGAGGGTTACGGCAGCACATGCTGGGCTCGGGCATGTGCTAGTGCCACATTTTTCTTCGTCGGGGCACCATCGCCGGAGCATCGTCGGAGAACCTAATCGGCGGCATTGGGGTTCCGACGATTAGGGGGGCCAGGTGGTGTTGTGCGCACATGATGTGCAATGGGTGCTGGTATTTGGCCCTTATATTGGCCCCCTATCACTCATCAAACCTCGAGAACTCACACCCCCTTAAAGAGCATTTAAGATTTTACAGGTTTGCTGCCAGTAGCCATTAAAATGTTTGAAATGGGGACACTTTTTTGACATGAGAAAAAAAAAATCTTGTACATTTCGAGTTTTTAGCTGAATTTTTTTGTGCATGCCAAAAAAAAATACAAGGATAACGTCTACCAAGTTTGGGGCCAAAACTACTTCCGAAAAAATTTTAAAAAATCCCGAACCATAAAAAGTTTCAAAAATCGTGAAAAATAAAAAACGAATCATCTTGCCATGAAACTTCATGTGGAGGCTTAAGGGACCATTGTATGAATTTAAAAGCCATAAAAATGGCATTGGCATGCAGAAATATGAAGATGTGCCTAAACCCACCTACCACCCTATCGATCCATGGCTTGCGCATCCCGTCTCTCTGGCCAGCGTAGTGCCCGCCCGCTCATTTCGTCGGTTGGCTTAGGCATACGGAGTTCATTCCCAGTCTAAGATCAGACCAGACTGAGGGTTGTGGCAGCAGGATCGGTAGCACGCAGAGGGGGACCTGGCCATCCTCGGCTTACGCATCCCGCCCCTATGGTCGGTTGAGCACCCGCACGCTCGTTTCGTGGGTCGAATTAGGCATACGGAGTTCATTCCCAGTCTAAGATCAGACTGGACCAAGGGTTGCGATAGCACATGCTGGGCTCGGGCATGTGCTGGTGCCATATTTTTCTTCGCCAGGGCACCATCGTCGGAGAACTTGACCGACTGCATTGGGGTTCCGGCGATCGGGGGTTCCAGGGGGTGTGCGCACATGATGTGCGATGGGTGCTGGTACTTGGCCCTTATATTGGTCCCCTATCCCTGATCAAACCTCGAGAACTCACACCCCTTTAAAGAGCATTTCAGATTTTACAGGTTTGCTGTCCGTAGCCATTAAAGTGCCTGAAATGGGGACGCTTTTTTCAAATGGTCACAAAATCGTGTACACTTTGAGTTTTTAGCTGAATTTTTTTGTGCATGCCAACAAAAATACAAGGATCACGTCTTCCAAGTTTGTGGGGAAAAATCCTTTCGAAAAAATTTTAAAAAATCCCAAATCGCAAAAAGTTTTGGAAAATCGTGAAAAATAGACAACGAGTCGTCTTGCCATGAAACTTCGCGTGAAGGCTTAAGGGACCATTGTATGAATTTACAAGCCATAAGAATGGCATTGGCACATAGAAATATGAAGATGTGCCTAAACCCACCTACCACCCTATCGATCCACAGCTTGCGCATCCCGTCTCTCTGGTCGGCATAGTGCCCGCCTGCTTGTTTCGTCGGTTGGCTTAGGCATACGGAGTTCATTCCTAGTCTAAGATCAGACTGGATCAAGGGTTGTGGCAGCAGGATCGACAGCACCCAGAGGGGGATCCGATCGATCCCCGACTAGTGCATCCCGCCCCTCTGGCTGGCAGAGCACCCGCACGCTCGTTTCGTGGGTTGACTTAGGCATACGGAGTTCATTCCCAGTCTAAGCATACGGAGTTCATTCCTAGTCTAAGATCAGACCGGATCGAGGGTTGCAATAGCACATGCTGGGCTCGAGCATGTGCTGGTGCCACATTTTTCTTCGTCGGGGCACCATCGTCGGAGCATTGCCGGAGAACCTGACTGACGGCATTGGGGTTCCGATGATCAGGGGGGCCAAGGGGGTGTGCGCACATGATGTGCGATGGGTGCTGGTACTTGGCCCTTATATTGGCCCCCTATCCCTCATCAAACCTCGAGAACTCACAACCCCTTAAAGAGCATTTGTGATTTTACAGGTGTGCTGCCAGTAGCCATTAAAGTGTCTGAAATGGGGACACTTTTTTCAAATGGTTACAAAATCTTGTACACTTAGAGTTTTTAGCTGAATTATTTTGTGCATGCCAACAAAAATACAAGGATGACGTCTACCAAGTTTGGGGCCAAAACTCCTCCCGAAAAAATTTTCAAAACTCTCGAACCGTAAAAAGTTTCAAAAATCATGAAAAATAGAAAACGGGTCGTCTTGCCATGAAACTACACGTGAAGGCTTAAGGGACCATTGTATGAATTCAAAAGCCATAAAAATGGCATTAGCACGCAAAAATATGAAGATGTGCCTAAACCCACCTACCACCCTATCGATCCACGGCTTGTGCATCCCGTCTCTCTGGCCGGCGTAATGCCCGCCCACCCGCTCATTTCGTCGGTTGGCTTAGGCATATAGAGTTCATTCCTAGTCTAAGATCAGACTAGACCAAGGGTTGCGGCAGTAGGATCGGCAGCACGTAGAAGGGGACCCGATCCGATCCCCGGCTTGTGCATCCTGCCCCTCTGGCCGGCTGAGCGCCCGTACGCTCGTTTCATGGGTTGACTTAGGCATACGGAGTTCGTTCCCAGTCTAAGCATACGGAGTTCATTCCCAGTCTAAGATCGGATCGGACTGAGGTTTATGGCAGCACATGCTGGGCTCGGGCATGTGCTAGTGCCACATTTTTCTTCTTCGAGGCACCATCGCCGAAGCGTCACCGGAGAACTTGACCTACGGCATTTGGGTTTCGACGATCGGGGGGTCGGAAGAGGTGTGCACAGATGATGTGCGATGGGTGCTCGTACTTGGAACTTATATTGGCCCCCTATCCCTCATCAAACCTCGAGAACTCACACCCCTTTAAAAAGCATTTGAGATTTTACAGGTTTGCTGCCAGTAGCCATTAAAGTGTCTGAAATGGGGACACTTTTTTGAAATGGTTACAAAATCTTGTACACTTCGAGTTTTTAGCTGAATTGTTTTGTGCATGCCAACAAAAATACACGGATCACGTCTACCAAGTTTGGGGCCAAAACACCTTCCGAAAAAATTTTAAAAAATCCTGAACCACAAAAAGTTTCAAAAATCCTAAAAAATAGAAAACGAGTCGTCTTGCCATGAAACTTCACGTGAAGGCTTAAGGGACCATTGTATGAATTCACAAGCCATACAAATGGCATTCGCACATAGAAATATGAAGATGTGCCTAAACCCACCTACCACCTTATCGATCCTCGGCTTACGCATCCCGTCTCTCTGGCCGACGTAATGCCCGCCCGCCCGCCCGCTCATTTCATCAATTGGCTTAGGCATACAGAGTTCATTCCTATTCTAAGATCGGACCGGACCAAGGGTTGCGGTAGTAGGATCGGCAACACGCAAAGGGGGACCCGGCCGATCCCCAGCTTTCGCATCCCGCCCCTCTGGCCGGCTGAGCGCCCGCACGCTCGTTTCGTGGGTTGACTTAGGCAAACTGAGTTCATTCCCAGTCTAAGATCAGACCGGACTGAGGGTTACGGCAGCACATGGTGGGCTCGGGCATGTGTTGGTGCCGCATTTTTCTTCGTCGGGGCACCATCGTCGAGCATCGTGGAAGAACCTGACCGGCGGCATTGGGGTTCCGACGATCGGGGGGGCCGGGGGGTGTGCACACATGATGTGCGATGGGCGCTGGTACTTGGCCCTTATATTGGCCGCCTATCCCTCATCAAACCTTAAGAACTCTCACCCCCTTAAAGAGCATTTGAGATTTTACAGGTTTGCTACCAGTAGGCATTAAAGTGTCTGAAATGGGGACACTTTTTTAAAATTGTCACAAAATCTTGTACACTTCGAGTTTTTAGCTGAGTTTTTTTGGGCATGCCAAAAAAAATACAAGGATCACGTCTACCAAGTTTGGGGCCAAAACTCCTTCCAAAAAAATTTCAGAAAATCTCGAACCGCAAAAAGTTTTGAAAATCATGAAAAATAGAAAACGAGTCATCTTGCCATGAAACTTCACGTAAAGGCTTAAGGGAGCATTGTATGAATTTACAAGCCATAAAAATGGCATTGGCACGTAGAAATATGAAGATGTGCCTAAACCCAGCAAGACCCTATCTACGGCTTACGCACCCCATCTCTCTGGCCGACGTAGTGACCGCCCGCCCGCCTGATCATTTCGTCGGTTGTCTTAGGCATACGGAGTTCATTCCCAATCTAAGGTCGGACTGGACTGAAGGTTTCGACTGCAAGATCGGCAGCACGCATAGGGGGACCCGGCCGATCCCTGGCTTGTGCATCCCTCCCCTCTGGCCGGCTGAACGCCCGTACGCTCATTTCATGGGTTGACTTAGGCATACGAAGTTCATTCCTAGTCTAAGCATATGGAGTTCATTCCCAGTCTAAGATCAGACCAGATCGAGGGTTGCGACAGCACATACTGGACTCGAGCAAGTGATGGTGCCACATTTTTCTTCACCGGGGCACCATCGTCGAAGCACCATCAGAGAACCTGACCGACGGCATTGGGCTTCCGGTGATCGGGCGGGCCTGGGGGGTGTGCGCACATGATGTGCGACGAGTGCTGGTACTTGCCCCTTATATTGGCCCCCTATCCCCCATCAAACCTTGAGAACTCACACCCCCTTAAAGAGCATTTGAGATTTTACAGGTTTGCTCCAGTAGCAATTAAAGTGTCTTAATTGGGGACACTTTTTTGAAATGGTCACAAAATCTTGTACACTTCGATTTTTTAGCTGAATTTTTTTATGCATGCCAACAAAAATACAAGGATGACGTCCACCAAGTTTGGGGCCAAAAATCCTTCCAAAAAAATTTTAAAAAATCTCGAACCGCAAAAAATTTTGAAAATCGTGAAAAATAGAAAACGAGTCGTCTTGCCATGAAATTTGACGTGAAGGCTTAAGGCACCATTGTATGAATTTACAAGCCATAAAAATGGCATTGGCATGCAGAAATATGAAAATGTGCCTAAACCCACCTACCACCCTATCGATTCACGGCTTGCGCATCCCGTCTCTCTGATCGACATAGTTCCCACCCGTCCGCCCGCCTGCTCGTTTCGTCGGTTGGCTTAGGCATACGAAGTTCATTCCCAGTCTAAGATGAAATCGGACCGAGGGTTGCGACAGCAAGATTGGCAGCACGCAGAGGGGGACCCGGCCGATCCCTGACTTGCGCATCCCGTCCCTCTGGCTGGCTGAACGCCCGTATTCTCGTTTCGTGGGTTGACTTAGGCATACAGAGTTCATTCCCAGTCTAAGATCAGACCGGACCGGGGGTTGCAGCAGCACATGCTGGGCTCGAGCATGTGGTGGTGCCACATTTTTCTTCACCGGGACACCATCATCAGAGCATCATCGGAGAACCTGACTGGCGACATTGGGGTTCCGACGATCGGGCGGGCCTGAGGGGGTGTGCACACATGATATACGATGAGTGCTGGTACTTGGCCCTTATATTGGCCCCCTATCCCTCATCAAACCTTGAGAACTCACACCCCCTTAAAGAGCATTTGACATTTTACAGGTTTACTGCCAGTAGCCATTAAAGTGTCTTAAATGGGGACACCTTTTTGAAATGTCACAAAATCTTGTACACTTCGAGTTTTTAGCTGAATTTTTTTGTGCATGCCAACAAAAATAAAAGGATCATGTCTACCAACTTTGGCACCAAAACTCCTTCTGAAAAAATTTTAAAAAATCCCGAACCGCAAAAAGGTTTGAAAATCGTGAAAAATAGAAAACGGGTCGTCTTGCCATGAAACTTCACGTGAAGGCTTAAGGGACCATTGTATGAATTTACAAGCCATAAAAATGGCATTTGCACATAGAAATATGAAGATGTGACTAAACCCACCTACACCCTATCGATCCACGGCTTGCGCATCCCGTCTCTCTGGTCCCGCCGACCCACTCGTTTCGTCGGTTGGCTTAGGCATACGAAGTTCATTTCTAGTCTAAGATCAGACCAGATCGAGGGTTACGGCAGCAGGATCGGCAGCACGCAGAGGGGGCCCCGGTTGATCTCCGTCTTGCGCATCCCGCCCCTCTGGCCGGTTGAGGGCCCGCACGCTTGTTTCATGGGTTGACTTAGGCATACGGAGTTCATTCCCAGTCTAAGATCGGACCAGACCGAGGGTTGTGGCTACACATGTTGGTGCTGCATTTTTCTTCGCTGGGGCACCATCACCGGAGAACCTGACCGACAGCATTTGGGTTTCGGCGATCGGGGGGGTACTTGGCCCTTATATTGGCCCCCTATCCCTCATCAAACCTCGAGAACTTACACTCCCTTAAAGAGCATTTGAGATTTTACAGGTTTGCTGCCAGTAGCCATTAAAATGTCTTAAATGGGGACACTTTTTTCAAATGGTCACAAAATCTTGTACACTTCGAGTTTTTAGCTGAATTTTTATGTGCATGCGAACAAAAATATAGGGACCACGTCTACCAAGTTTGGGGCCAAAAATCCTTCCAAAAAAATTTAAAAAAATCCCGAACTGTAAAAAGTTTTAAAAATCAAGAAAAATAGAAAACGAGTCGTCTTGCCATGAAACTTCACGTGAAGGCTTAAGGGTACATTGTATGAATTTACAAGCCATAAAAATGGCATTGGCATGTAGAAATATGAAGATGTGCCTAAACCCACCTACCACCCTATCGATCCACGGCTTGCGCATCCCGTCTCTCTGGCTGACGTAGTGCTCGCCCGCCCGTCCGCCTGCCCTCTTGTTTCGTCGATTGGTTGAGGCATACGAAGTTCATTCCCAGTCTAAGATCAGACCAGACCGAGGGTGGCAGCAGCAGGATCTATAGCACGCAGAGGGGGACCCGGCCGGCTTAGCGCCCGCACGCTCGTTTCGTGGGTTGACTTAGCCATACGAAGTTCATTCCCGGTCTAAGCATACAGAGTTCATTCCCAGTCTAAGATCGGATCGGACCGATGGTTGCGGCTGCACATGCTAGGCTAGCGCATGTGCTGCTGCCGCATTTTTCTTCGTCGGGGCACCATCGTCGGAGCATCGCCAGAGAACCTGATCGGTAGCATTGGGGTTCCGGCGGTCGGGGGGGCCAGTGGGGTGTGCGCACATGATGTGCGATGGGTGCTGCTACTTGGCCCTTATATTGGCCCCCTATCCCTCATCAAACCTTGAGAACTCACACCCCCTTAAAGAGCATTTGAGATTTTACAGGTTTGCTGCCAGTAGCCATTAAAGTGTCTCAAATGGGGATAATTTTTTCAAATAGTCACAAAATATTGTACACTTCGAGTTTTTAGCTGAATTTTTTGTGCATGCCAAAAAAAATACAAGTATCATGTATACCAAGTTTGGGGCCAAAAATCCTTCTGAAAAAATTTTAAAAAATCTCGAACCGCAAAAAGTTTTGAAAATCATGAAAAATAGAAAACGAGTCGTCTTGCCATGAAACTTCACGTGAAGGCTTAAGGGACCATTGTATGAATTTACAAGCCATAAAAATGGCATTGGCATGCAGAAATATGAAGATGTGCCTAAACCCACCTACCACCCTATCGATCCACGGCTTGCGCACCCCATCTCTCTGGCTGGCGTAGTGCCCGCCCGCCCGCCTGCTCGTTTCGTCAGTTGGCTTAGGCATACAGAGTTTATTCCCAGTCTAAGATCGGACCGGACCGAGGGTTTCGGCAGCAAGATCAGCAGCACGCAGAGGGGACCCGGCCGATCCCCGGCTTGTGCATCCCTCCCCTCTGGCCGGCTGAACGCCCGTACGCTCGTTTCATGGGTTGACTTAGGCATACGAAGTTCATTCCTAGTCTAAGCATACGGAGTTCATTCCCAGTCTAAGATCAGACCAGACCGAGGGTTGCGACAGCACATACTGGGCTCGGGCAAGTGATGGTGCCGTATTTTTCTTCACCGGGGCACCATCGTCGGAGCACCATCAGAGAACTTGACCGACGGCATTGGGTTCCGGCCATCGGGCGGGCCTGGGGGGTGTGCACACATGATGTGCGATGAGTGCTGGTACTTGCCCCTTATATTGGCCCCCTATCCCTCATCAAACCTCAAGAACTCACACCCCCTTAAAGAGCATTTGAGATTTTACAGGTTTGCTGTCAGTAGCCATTAAAGTGTCTTAAATGGGGACACTTTTTTCAAATGGTCACAAAATCTTGTACACTTCGAGTTTTTAGCTGAATTTTTTTGTGCATGCCAACAAAAATACAAGGATGACGTCTACCAAGTTTGGGGCCAAAAATCCTTCCAAAAAAATTTTAAAAAATCCCGAACCGCAAAAAGTTTTGAAAATCGTGAAAAATAGAAAACGAGTCGTCTTGCCATGAAACTTGACGTGAAGGCTTAAGGCACCATTGTATGAATTTACAAGCCATAAAAATGCCATTGGCATGCAGAAATATGAAGATATGCCTAAACCCACCTACCACCCTATCGATCCACGACTTGCGCATCCCGTTTCTCTGGCCGACATAGTGCCCGCCCGTCCGCCCGCCTGCTCGTTTCGTCGGTTGGCTTATGCATACGAAGTTCATTCCCAGTCTAAGATGAGATCGGACCGAGGGTTGCGACAGCAAGATTGGTAGGACGCAGAGGGGGACCCGACCGATCCCTGGCTTATGCATCCTGCCATTCTGGCCGGCTGAACACCGGCATGCTCATTTCATGGGTTCACTTAGGCATACGGAGTTCATTCCCAGTCTAAGATCAGACCGGATCGGGGGTTGCGGCAGCACATGTTGTGCTCGGGCATTTGGTGGTGTCGTATTTTTCTTCACCGGGGCACCATCATCGGAGCATCATCGGAGAACCTGACCGACGGCATTGGGGTTCTGGCGATCGGGCGGGCCTGGGGGGTGTGTACACATGATGTACGATGAGTGCTGGCACTTGGCCCTTATATTGGCCCCCTATCCCTCATCAAACCTTGAGAACTCACACCCCCTTAAAGAGCATTTGAGATTTTACAGGTTTACTTCCAGTAGCCATTAAAGTGTCTTAAATGGGCACACTTTTTTGAAATGGTCACAAAATCTTGTACACTTCGAGTTTTTAGCTGAATTTTTTTTGTGCAAGCCAACAAAAATAAAAGGATCACGTCTACCAAGTTTGGGGCCAAAACTCCTTCTGAAAAAATTTTAAAAAATCCTAAACCGCAAAAAGGTTTGAAAATCGTGAAAAATAGAAAACCAGTCATCTTGCCATGAAACTTCACGTGAAGGCTTAAGGGACCATTGCAAGCCATAAAAATGGCATTTGCACATAGAAATATGAAGATATGCCTAAACCCACCTACACCCTATCGATCCACGGCTTGTGCATCCCGTCTCTCTGGCCGGCGTAGAGCCCGCCCGCCCGCCCGCCCACTCGTTTCGTCGGTTGGCTTAGGCATACGGAGTTCATTCCCAGTCTAAGATCAGACCGGATCGAGGGTTGCGGCAGCAGGATCGGCAGCACGTAGAGGGGGCCTCGGTTGATCTCCGTCTTGCGTATCCCGCCTCTCTGGTCGGCTGAGCGCCCGCACGCTCGTTTCATGGGTTGACTTAGGCATACGGAGTTCATTCGCAATCTAAGATCAGACCAGACCAAGGGTTGCGGCTACACATGTTAGTGCCGCATTTTTCTTTGTCGGGGCACCATCACCAGAGCATCACCGGAGAACCTGACTGGCAGTATTTGGGTTCCGGCAATCGGGGGGGCCGGGGGGTGTGCGCACATAATGTGAGATGGGTGCTGGTACGTGGCCCTTATATTGGCCCCCTATCCCTCATCAAACCTCGAGAACTTACACCCCCTTAAAGAGCATTTGAGATTTTACAGGTTTGCTGCCAGTAGCCATTAAAGTTTCTTAAATGGGGACACTTTTTTCAAATGGTCACAAAATCTTATACACTTCGAGTTTTTAGCTGAATTTTTTTGTGCATGCCAACAAAAATATAGGGACCACGTCTACCAAGTTTGGGGCCAAAAATCCTTCCGAAAAAATTTAAAAAAATTAGGAACCGTAAAAAGTTTTAAAAATCATGAAAAATAGAAAACGAGTCGTCTTGCCATGAAACTTCACGTGAAGGCTTAAGTGTCCATTGTATGAATTTGCAAGCCATAAAAATGGCATTGGCATGCAGAAATATCAAGATGTACCTAAACCCACCTACCACCCTATCGATCCACAGCTTGCGCATCTTATCTCTATGGCCAACGTAGTGCCCGCCCGCCCGCCTGCCTGCTTGTTTCATCGGTTGGCTTAGGAATAGGAGTTCATTCCCAATCTAAGATTGGACTGGACTGAGGGTTGCAGCAGCACATGGTGGGCTCGGGCATGTGCTGGTGCTGCATTTTTCTTCGTCGAGGCACCATCGCCGGAAAACTTGACCGACGGTATTGGGGTTCCGACGATCGGGGGGTCGGGGGGGTGTGCGCACACGATGTACAATGGGTGCTGGTACTTGGCCCTTATAGTGGCCCCCTATCCCTCATCAAACCTCGAGAACTCACACCCCCTTAAAGAGCATTTGAGATTTTATAGGTTTGCTGCCGGTAGCTATTAAAGTGTCTAAAATTGGGACACTTTTTTCAAATGGTCAGAAAAACTTGTACACTTCGAGTTTTTAGTTGAATTTTTTGTGCGTGCCAACAAAAATACAGGGATCACGTCTACCAAGCTTGTGCATCCCACCCCTCTGGCCGGCTGAGCGCCCGCACGCTCGTTTTGTGGGTTGACTTAGGCATACGGAGTTCTTTCCCAGTCTAAGATCAGACCAGACCGAGGGTTGTGGCAGCACATGCTGGACTCGGGCATGTGCTGGTGCCGTATTTTTCTTCGTCGGGGCACCATCAACGGAGCATCACCGGAGAACCTGACCCACGGCATTGGGGTTCCGACGATCAGGGGGGCTAGGGGTGGTGTGCGCACATGATGTGCGATGGGTACTGGTACATGGCCCTTATATTGGCCCCCTATCCCTCATCAAACCTCGAGAACTCACACCCCCTTAAAGAGCATTTGAGATTTTACAGGTTTGCTGCCAGAAGCAATTAAAGTGTCTGAAATGGGGACACTTTTTTCAAATGGTCACAAAATCTTGTACACTTCGAGTTTTTAGCTGACTTTTTTTTGCGCATGCCAAAAAAAATACAAGGATCATGTCTACCAAGTTTGGGGCCAAAATTCATTTCGAAAAAATTTTAAAAAATCCCAAATCGCAAAAAGTTTCAAAAATCATGAAAAATAGAAAACGAGTTGTCTTGCCATGAAACTTCACGGGAAGGCTTAAGGGACCATTGCATGAATTTACAGGCCATAAAAATGGCATTGGCACACAAAAATATGAAGATGTACCTAAACCCACCTACCACCCTATCGATCCATGGCTTGCGAATCCCGTCTCTCTGGCCGACGTAGTGCCCACCCGTCCGCTCGTTTCGTCAGTTGGCTTAGGCATACGGAGTTCATTCCCAATCTAAGATCGGACCAAAATGAGGGTTGCGGCAGCAGGATCTGTAACACGTAGAGGGGGACCCGACCGATCCCCAGCTTGCGCATCCCGCCCCTCTGGCCGGCTGAGCGCCCGCACGCTCATTTCGTGGGTTGACTTAGGCTTACGGAGTTCATTCCCACTCTAAGATCGGACCAAACCGAGGGTTGCGACAGCACGTACTGGGCTCGGGCATGTGCTGGTGCCGCATTTTTCTTCATCGGGGCACCATCGTCGGAGCATTGTCGGAGAACCTGACCGAAGGCATTGGGGTTCCGGCGATCGGCGGGCCGAAGGGGCTGTGCGCACATGATGTGCGATGGGTGCTGGTACTTTGCCCTTATATTGGCCCTCTATCCCTCATCAAACCTTGAGAACTCACACCCCCTTAAGGAGCATTTAAGATTTTACAGGTTTGCTGCCAGTAGCCATTAAAGTGTCTGAAATAGAACCTGACTAGCGGCATTGGAGTTCATGCGATTGGGGGGGCCAGGGGGTGTGCGCACATGATGTGCGATGGGTGCTGGTACCTGGCCCTTATATTGGCCCCCTATCCCTCATCAAACCTTGAGAACTCACACCCCCTTAAAGAGCATTTGAGATTTTACAGGTTTGCTGCCAGTAGCCATTAAAGTGTCTAAAATGGGGACACTTTTTTCAAATGGTCACAAAATCTTGTACACTTTAAGTTTTTAGCTGAATTTTTTTTTGCATGCCAACAAAAATACAAGGATCACGTCTACCAAGTTTAGGGCCAAAAATCCTTTCGAAAAAATTTTAAAAAATCCAGAACCCCAAAAAGTTTCAAAAATCATGAAAAATAAAAAATGAGTCGTCTTGCCATGAAACTTCACGTGAAGGCTTAAGGGACTATTGTACGAATTTACAAGCCATAAAAATGGCACTGGCACGTAGAAATATGAAGATGTGCCTAAACCCACCTACCACCCTATTGATCCACGGCTTACGCATCCCGTCTCTTTGGCCGGCGTAGTGCCCGCCCGCTCGCTTCGTCGATTGGCTTAGGCATACAGAGTTCATTCCAAGTCTAAGATTGGACAGGACCGAGGGTTATGGTAGTAGGATTGGCAGCACGCAGAGGTCGATCCCTAGCTTACGCATCCCGCCCCTCTGGCCGGCTGAGCACCCGCACGCTCATTTCGTGGGTTGACTTAGGCATCCGAAGTTCATTCCCAGTCTAAGCATACGGAGTTCATTCGCAGTCTAAGATCGAACCAGACCGAGGGTTGCGGCAGCACATGCTGGGCTCGAGCATGTGCTGGTGCCCCATTTTTCTTCATCGGGGCACCATCCCGGAGCATCGCCGGAGAACCTGACCGACAGCATTGGGGTTAATGCGATCGGGGGGGCCAGGGGGGGTGTGCGCACATGATGTGCGATGGGTGCTGGTACCTGGCCCTTATATTGACCCCCTATCCCTCATCAAACCTCGAGAACTCACACCACCTTAAAGAGCATTTGAGATTTTACAGGTTTGCTGCCAGTAGCCATTAAAGTGTCTAAAATGGGAACACTTTTTTCAAAAGGTCACAAAATCTTGTACACTTCAAGTTTTTAGCTGAATTTTTTTTTGCATGCCAAAAAAAATACAAGGATCACGTCTACCAAGTTTAGGGCTAACAATCCTTTCGAAAAAATTTTAAAAAGTCCAGAACGCCAAAAATTTTTGAAAATCATGAAAAATAGAAAACGAGTCGTCTTGCCATGAAACTTCACGTGAAGGCTTAACGGACCATTGTATGAATTTACAAGCCATAAAAATGGCATCGGCATACAGAAATATGAAGATGTGCCTAAACCCACCTACCACCTTATCGATCCACGACTTGCGTATCCCGTCTCTCTGGCCGACGTAGTGCCCGCCCGCTCGCTTATTTCGTCGGTTGGCTTAGGCATACGGAGTTCATTCCTAGTCTAAGATAGGATCAGACTGAGGGTTACTGGAGTAGGATTAGCAGCACGCAGAGGGGGACCTGACCGATCCCCGGCTTGCGCATCCCGCCCCTCTCGCCGGTTGAGCGCCCGTACGCTTATTTCGTGGGTTGAGTTAGGCATATGGAGTTCATTCCCAGTCTAAGCATACGGAGTTCATTCCCAGTCTAAGATCGGATCGGACCGAGTGTTACAGCAACAAATGCTTCACTCGGGCATTGCTGGTGTCGTAATTTTCTTCACCGGGGCACCATCGCCGGAGCATCGGTGGAGAACCTGACCGACGGCATTGGGTTCCGACGATTGGGGGGGCCGAGGGGTGTGCGCACATGATGTGCAATGGGTGCTGGTACTTGGCCCTTGTATTGGCCCCCTCTCCCTCATCAAATCTCTAGAACTCGCACCCTCTTAATGGGCATTTCAGATTTTACAGGTTTGCTGCCAGTAGCCATTAAAGTGTCTGAAATGGGGACTCTTTTTTCAAATGGTCACAAAATCTTGTACACTTCGAGTTTGTAGCTAAATTTTTTGTGCATGCCAAAAAAAATACAACGATCATGTCTACCAAGTTTGGGGACAAAACTCCTTCCGAAAAAATTTTAAAAAATCCTGAACCGCAAAAAGTTTTGAAAATCGTGAAAAATAGAAAACGAGTCGTCTTGCCATGAAACTTCACGTGAAGGCTTAAGGGACCATTGTGTGAATTTACAAGCCATAAAAATGGCATTGGCATGCAGAAATATGAAGATGTGCCTAAACCCACCTACCACCCTATCGATCCACGGCTTGCGCATCCCGTCCCTCTGCCCGGCGTAGTGCCCGTCCGCCCGCCCGCCCGCTTGTTTCGACGGTTTGCTTAGGCATACAGAGTTCATTCCAAGTCTAAGATCAGACTGGACCGAGGGTTGCGGCAGCAGGATCGGTAGCACGTAGAGGGGGTCCCGATTGATCCCCGGCTTGCGCATCCCGCCCCTCTGGCCGGCTGAGCACCCGCACGCTCGTTTCGTGGGTTGACTTAGGCATACGGAGTTCATTCCCAGTCTAAGCATACAGAGTTCATTCCCAATCTAAGATCGGATCGGATCGAGGGTTGCGACAGCACATGCTGGGCTCGGGCACGTGCTGGTGTCGCATTTTTCTTCGTGGGGCAGCATCGTCGAAGAACCTGACCGGCGACATTGGGGTTCGACGATCGGGGGGTCGGGGGCGGGTGTGCACACATGATGTGCGATGGGTGCTGGTACTTGGCCCTTATACTGGCCCCCTATCCCTCACCATACCAGGAGAACTCACACCCCCTTAAAGAGCATATGAGATTTTACAGGTTTGCTGCCAGTAGCCATTAAAGTGTCTGAAATGGGGACACTTTTTTCAAATGGTCACAAAATCTTGTACACTTCGAGTTTTTAGCTGAATTTTTTTGTGCAAGCCAAGAAAATTACAAGGATCACATCTACTAAGTTTGGGGACAAAACTCCTTTCGAAAATATTTTAAAAATTCCCAAACCGTAAAAAGTTTCAAAAATCATGAAAAATAGAAAACGTGTCGTCTTGCCATTAAACTTCACGTGAAGGCTTAAGGGACCATTCTATGAATTTACAAGCCGTAAAAATGGCATTGGCATGCAGAAATATGAAGATGTTCCTAAACCCAGCTACCATCCTATCGATCCACGTCTTGCGCATCCCGTCTCTCTGCCCGGCGTAGTGCCCGACCGCCCGCCCGCTTGCCCGCTCGTTTCATCGGTTGGCTTAGGCATACAGAGTTCATTCCTAGTCTAAGATCGGACCGAACCGAGAGTTGCGGCAGTAAGATCGAGAGCACGTAGAGGGGGACCCGACCGCTCCCCGACTTGCGCATCCTGCCCCTCTGGCCAGCTGAGCGCCCCCACGCTGGTTTTGTGGGTTGACTTAGGCATAAGGAGTTCATTCCCAGTCTAAGCATACGGAGTTCATTCCCAGTCTAAGGTTGAAGTAGACCGAGGGTTGCGGCAGCACATGCTGGGCTCGGGCATTTGCTGGTGCCACATTTTTCTTCGTCGGGGCACCATCGTCGGAGCATCACTTGAGAACCTGACCGGCGGCATTGGGGTTCCGACGATCGGGGGGGGCAGGGGTGTGCGCACATGATGTGCGATGGGTGCTGGTACTTGGCCCTTATATTGGCCCCCTATCCCTCATTAAACCTCGAGAACTCACACCCCCTTAAAGAGCATTTGAGATTTTACAGGTTTGCTGCCAGAAGCCATTAAAGTGTCTGAAATGGGGACACTTTTTTCAAATGCTCACAAAATCTTGTACACTTCGATTTTTTAGCTGAATTTTTTTTGGATGCCAAAAGAAATACAAGGATCACGTCTACCAGGTATGGGGCCAAAACTCTTTTCGAAAATTTTTTAAAAAATCCCAAGCCGTAAAAAGTTTCAAAAATTGTGAAAAATAGAAAACGAGTTATCTTGCCATGAAACTTCACAAGAAGGTTAAGGGACCATTGTATGAATTTACAAGCCATAAAAATGGCATTGGAACATAGAAATATGAAGATGTACCTAAACCCACCTACCACCCTATCGATCCACGGCTTGTGCATCCCGTCTCTATGGCAGACGTAGTGCCTACCCGTTCGTTTCGGCGGTTGGCTTAGGCATACGAAGTTCATTCCCAATCTAAGATCAAACCGGATCGAGGGGATGCGGTAGCGGGATCGACAGCACTCAGAGGGGGACCCGACCGATCCTCGGCTTGTGCATCCCAGCCCTCTGGCCGACTGAGCGCCTGCACGCTCGTTTCATGGGTTGACTTAGGCATACGGAGTTCATTCCCAGTCTAAGCACACGGAGTTCATTCCCAGTCGAAGATCGGACCTGACCAAGGGTTACGGTAGCATATGTTGGGCTTGGGCATGTGCCGGTGCCGCATTTTTCTTCACCGGGCACCATCACTGGAGCATCGCCAGAGAACCTGACCAACAGCATTGGAGATCCGATGATCGGGGGGGCCGAGGGGTGTGCGCACATGATGTGTGATGGGTGCTGGTACTTGGCCCTTATATTAGCCCCCTATCCCTCATCAAACCTCGAGAACTCACACCCCCTTAAAGAGAATTTGGGATTTTACAGGTTTGCTGCCAGTAGCCATTAAAGTGTCTGAAATGGGGACACTTTTTTCAAATGGTCACAAAATATTGTACACTTCGAGTTTTTAGCTGAATTTTTTTGTGCATGCCAACAAAAATTCAAGGATCGTGTCTACTAAGTTTGGGACCAAAACTCCTTCCAAAAAAATTTTAAAAAATCCTCAACCGCAAAAAGTTTCAAAAATCATGAAAAATAGAAAACGAGTCGTCTTGCCATGAAACTTCATGTGAAGGCTTAAGGGACCATTGTATGAATTTACAAGCCATAAAAATGGCATTGGCATGCAGAAATATGAAGATCTTTGTAAACCCACCAACCACCCTATCGATCCACGGCTTGCGCATCCCGTCTCTCGACCAGCGTAGTGCCCGCTCGCCCGTCCGCCCGCTCGTTTTGTCAGTTGGATTAGGCATACAAAGTTCATTCCAAGACTAAGATCGACAGCTAAGGGTTACGACAGCACGCAGAGGGGGACCCGGTCGATCCCCGGCTTACACATCCCGCCCCTCTGGCCGGCTGAGCGCCCGCACGCTCATTTCGTGGGTTGACTTAGGCATACGGAGTTCATTCCCAGTCTAAGATCAGACCAGACCGAGGGTTGCAACAGCACATGCTGGGCTCAGGCATGTGCTGGTGCCGTATTTTTCTTCGTCGGGGCACCATCGCCAGAGAACCTGACCGGCGACATTGGGGCTCCAACGATCGGGGGGCGGGGGGGTGTGCGCACATGATGTGCGATGGGTGCTGGTACTTGGCCCTTATATTGGCCCTCTATCCCTCATCAAACCTCGAGAACTCACACCCCATTAAAGAGCATTTGAGATTTTATAGGTTTGCTGCCAATAGCCATTAAAGTGTCTGAAATGGGGACACTTATTTCAAATGGTCACAAAATCTTGTACACTTCGTGTTTTTAGCTAATTTTTTTATGCATGCCAAAAAAAATACAAGGATCACGTCTACCAAGTTTGGGGCCAAAACTCCTTCGAAAAAAATTTTAAAAAATCCCGAACCTCAAAAATTTTTGAAAATCCTGAAAAATAGAAAATGAGTCGTCTTGCCATGAAACTTCACGTGAAGGCTTAAGGGACCATAGTATGAATTTACAAGCCATAAAAATGGCATTGACACACAAAATATGAAGATGTGCCTAAACCCACCTACCACCCTATCGATCCAAGGCTTGCGTATCCCATCTCTCTGGCCAACGTAGTGCCCGCCCGTCCGCTCGTTTCGTCAGTTTATCTTAGGCATACGGAGTTCATTCCTAGTCTAAGATTGGACCTAACCGAGGGTTGTGGCAGCAGGATTGGCAGCATGCAGAGGGGGACCCGGTCGATCCCTGGCTTGCGCATCTCGCCCCTCTGGCCGGCGGAGCGGCCACACGGTCGTTTTGTGGGTTGACTTAGGGATACAGATTTCATTCCCAGTCTAAGCATACAGAGTTCATTCCCAGTCTAAGGTCGGATCGGACCGAGGGTTGTGACAGTACATGTTGGGCTCGGGCATGTGCTGGTGCCGCATTTTTCTTCCCCGGGGCACCATCACCGGAGCATCATCGAAAAACCTGACCGGCGGCATTGGGGTTCCGACGATCGGGAGGGCCGGGTGGGGTGTGCACACATGATGTGCGATGGGTGCCGGCACTTGGCCCTTATATTGGCCCTCTATCCCTCATCAAACCTCGAGAACTCACACCCCCTTAAGGAGCATTTGAGATTTTACATGTTTGCTGTCGGTAGCCATTAAAGTGTCTAAAATGGGACACTTTTTTCAAATGGTGACAAAATCTCGTACACTTCGAGTTTTTAGCTGAATTTTTTTTTGCATGCCAAAAAAAATACAAGGATCACGTCTACCAAGTTTGGGGTGAAAAATCCTTCCAAAAAAATTTTAAAAAATCTCGAATAGGAAAAAGTTTTCAAAATCCTGAAAAATAGAAAACGAGTCATCTTGCCATGAAACTTCACGTGAAGGTTAAGGGACCATTGTATGAATTTACAAGCCATAAAATGGCATTGGCATGCAGAAATATGAAGATGTGCCTAAACCCACCTACCACCCTATCGATCCACGGCATGCGCATCCCGTCTCTCTAGCCGGCGTAGTGCTCGCCCGCCCACCCGCCCGCTCGTTTCGTCGGTTGGCTTAGGCATACAGAGTTCATTCCTAATCTAAGATTGGACCAGATTGAGGGTTGCGATAGCAGAATCAGCAGCATGTAGAAGGGGACCCGCCCAATTTCCGGCTTATGCATCCCACCCCTCTGGCCGGCTCAGCGCCCGCACGCTTGTTTTGTGGGTTGACTTAGGCATACGGAGTTTATTCCCATTCTAAGCATACGAAGTTCATTCCCAGTCTAAGATCGGACTTGACCGAGGGTTGCGGCTATACATGTTGGGCTCGGGCATGTGCTAGTGCAGCATTTTTCTTCGTTGGGGCACCATCGCCGGAGCATCGTCGGAGAACCTGACCGACGGCACTGGGGTTCCAGCAATCGGGGGGGCCAGGGGGTGTGCGCACATGATGTGCGATGGGTGCTGGTACATGGCCCTTATATTGGCCCCCTATCCCTCATCGAACCTCGAGAACTCACACCCTCTTAAAAAGCATTTGAGATTTTACAGGTTTGCTGCCAGTAAGCATTAAAGTGTCTGAAATGGGGATAATTTTTTCAAATGGTCACAAAATCTTGTACACTTCGAGTTTTTGGCTGAACACTTTTGTGCACGCCAAAAAAAATACAGGGATCATGTCTACCAAGTTTGGGGCTAAAACTCCTTCCGAAAAAATTTTAAAAAATCCCGAAACCAAAAAGTTTCAAAAATCATGAAAAATAGAAAAAGAGTCGTCTTGCCATGAAACTTCACGTGAAGGCTTAATGGACCAATGTATGAATTTACAAGTCATAAAAATGGCATTGGCATGCAAAAATATGAAGATGTGCCTAAACCCACCTACCACCCTATCGATCCATAGCTTGGGCATCCCATCTCTCTGGCCGACGTAGTGCCCGCCCACCCGCCCGCCCGCTCTTTTCGTTGGTTGGCTTAGGCATATGGAGTTCATTCCCAATCTAAGATCAGACCGGATTGAGGGTTGCGGCAGTAGGATTGGTAGCACACAGAGGGGGACCCGATCGATCCCTAACTTGCGCATCTCGCCCGTCTGGTCGACTGAGCGCCCGCACGCTCGTTTCATGGGTTGACTTAGGCATACGGAGTTCATTCCTAGTTTAAGCATACGAAGTTCATTCCCAGTCTAAGATCAGATCGGATCAAGGGTTGCGGCAGCACATACTGGGCTCGGGCTTGTGCTGGTGCCGCATTTTGTTTCACCGGGGCACCATCACCGGAGCATCGCTGGAGAACCAGACCGGCGACATTGGGGTTCCGGCGATCGGCGGGCCAGGGGGTGTGCGCACATGATGTGCGATGGGTGCTGGTACTTGGCCCTTATATTGGCCCCCTACCCCTCATCAAACCTCGAGACCTCACACCCCCTTAAAGAGCATTTGAGATTTTACAGGTTTGCTGCCAGTAGCAATTAAAGTGTCTAAAATGGGGACACTTTTTTCAAAAGGTCACAAAATCTTGTACATTTCGAGTTTTTAGCTGAATTTTTTTGTGCATGCCAAAAAAAATAAAAGGATCACGTCTACCAAATTTGGGGCCAAAAATCCTTCCGAAAAAATTTTAAAAAATCTCGAACCTCAAAAAGTTTCAAAAATCGTGAAAAAGAGAAAACGAGTCATCTTGCCATGAAACTTCACGTGAAGGCTTAAGGGACCATTTTTTTAATTTACAAGCCATAAAAATGGCATTGGCATGCAGAAATATGAAGATGTGCCTAAACCCACCTACCACCCTATCGATCCACGGCTTGCGAATCCCGTCTCTCTGGCCGGCGTAGTTTCCGCCCGCCCGCCCGCTCGTTTCGTCGGTTGGCTTAGGCATACGAAGTTCATTCCTAGTCCAAGATCGACCCAGACCGAGGGTTGCAGCAGCAAGATCGGTAGCATGCAGCGGGGGACTCGATCGATCCCTGGCTTGCGCATCCCGCCCCTCTGGCCGGCTGAGCGCCCGCACGCTCGTTTCGTGGGTTGACTTAGGCATACGGAGTTTATTCCTAGTCTAAGCATATGGAGTTCATTCCCAGTCTAAGATTAGACTGGGCCAAGGGTTGCGGCAGCACATGCTGGGCTCGGGCATGTGCTGGTGCCGCATTTTTCTTTATCGGGGCACCATCGCCGGAGAACCTGACCGGCGGCATTGGGGTTCCGGCGATCGGGGGGCCGGGGGGTGTGCGCACATGATGTGCGATGGGTGCTGGTACTTGGATCTTATATTGGCCCCCTATCCCTCATCAAACCTCAAGAACTCACACACCCTTAAAGAGCATTTGAGATTTTACAGGTTTGCTACCAGTAGCCTTTAAAGTGTCTGAAATGGGGACACTTTTTTCAAATGGTTACAAAATCTTGTACACTTTGAGTTTTTAGCTGAATTTTTTTGTGCATGCCAAAAAAAATACAAGGATAACGTCTACCAAGTTTGGGGCCAAAATGCCTTCCAAAAAAATTTTAAAAAATCCCGAATCGTAAAAAGTTTCCAAAATCATGAAAAATAGAAAACGAGTCGTCTTGCCATGAAACTTCACGTGAAGGCTTAAGGGACCATTGTATGAATTTACAAGCCATAAAATTGGCATTGGCACATGGAAACGTGAAGATGTGCCTAAACCCACCTACCACCCTATCGATCCACGGCTTGCGCATCTCGTGTCCCTGGCCGGCATAGTGCCCGCTTCGCACGCCTGCCCGCTCGTTTCGTCGATTGGCTTAGGCATACGGAGTTCATTCCCAGTCTAAGATTGAACCAAACCGAGGGTTACGGTAGCAGGATTGGCAGCACGTAGAGGGGGGACTCGATCGATCCCCGGCTTGTGCATCCCGCCCCTCTGGCCAGCTGAGCGCCCACACGCTCGTTTCGTAGGTTAACTTAGGCATACAGAGTTCATTCCTAGTCTAAGCGTACGGAGTTCATTCCTAGTCTAAGATCGGACCGGTCCGAGGGTTACGGCAGCACATGCTGGGCTCGGGCATGTGCTGGTGCTGCATTTTTCTTCGTCGGGGCACCATCACCGGAGCATCGTCGGAGAACCTGACCAACAGCATTGGGGTTTCGACGATCGGAGGGGCCGGGGGGTGTGCGCACATGATGTGCGATGGGTGCTGCTACTTGGCCCTTATATTGGCCCCCTATCCCTCATCAAACCTCGAGAACTCACACCCCCTTAAAGAGCATTTGAGATTTTACAGGTTTGCTGCCAGTAGCAATTAAAGTGTCTAAAATGGGGACACTTTTTTCAAAAGGTCACAAAATCTTGTACATTTCGAGTTTTTAGCTGAATTTTTTTGTGCATGCCAAAAAAAATAAAAGGATCACGTCTACCAAATTTGGGGCCAAAAATCCTTCCGAAAAAATTTTAAAAAATCTCGAACCTCAAAAAGTTTCAAAAATCGTGAAAAAGAGAAAACGAGTCATCTTGCCATGAAACTTCACGTGAAGGCTTAAGGGACCATTGTATGAATTTACAAGCCACAAAAATGGCATTGGCATGCAGAAATATGAAGATGTGCCTAAACCCACCTACCACCCTATCGATCCACGGCTTGCGCATCCCATCTCTTTGGCCGGTGTAGTGCCCGCCCGCTCATTTCGTCGGTTGGCTTAGGCATACGAAGTTCATTCCCAGTCTAAGATTAGACCGGACTAATGGTTGCAGCAACCGGATTGGCAGCACGCAGAGGGAGACCCAACCGATCCCTGACTTGTGCATCCCACCCCTCTGGCCGGCTGAGTGCCCGCACGTTCGTTTCGTGGGTTGACTTCGGCATACGGAGTTCATTCCCAGTCTAAGCATACGAAGTTCATTCCCAGTCTAAGATCGGACTGGATCGAGGGTTGCGGTAGCCCATGCTGGGCTCGAGCATGTGCTGGTGCCGCATTTTTCTTCGTTGGGGCACCATCGCCGGAGAACCTAATTGGCGGCATTGGGATTTTGACGATCGGGGGGGCCGGGGGGTATGCGCACATGATGTGTGATGGGTGCTGGTACTTGGCCCCTATATTGGCCCCCTATCCCTCATCCAACCTCGAGAACTCACACACCCTTAAAGAGCATTTGAGATTTTACAAGTTTGCGGCCATTAGCCATTAAAGTGTCTGAAATGGGGACACTTTTTTCAAATGGTCACAAAATCTTGTACACTTCGGGTTTTTAACTGAATTTCTTTGTGCAAGCCAACAAAAATACAAGGATCACGTCTACCAAGTTTGGGGCCAAAACTCCTTCCGAAAAAATTTTAAAAAATCTTGAACCGTAAAAAGTTTTGAAAATCGTGAAAAATAGAAAACGAGTCGTCTTGCCATGAAACTTCACGTGAAGGCTTAAGGGACCATTGTATGAATTTACAAGCCACAAAAATGGCATTGGCATGCAGAAATATGAAGATGTGCCTAAACCCACCTACCACCCTATCGATCCACGGCTTGCGCATCCCATCTCTTTGGCCGGTGTAGTGCCCGCCCGCTCATTTCGTCGGTTGGCTTAGGCATACGAAGTTCATTCCCAGTCTAAGATCAGACCGGAATGATGGTTGCAGCAACCGGATTGGCAGCACGCAGAGGGAGACCCGACCGATCCCTGACTTGTGCATCCCACCCCTCTGGCCGGCTGAGTGCCCGCACGTTCGTTTCGTGGGTTGACTTCGGCATACGGAGTTCATTCCCAGTCTAAGCATACGAAGTTCATTCCCAGTCTAAGATCGGACTGGATCGAGGGTTACAGTAGCCCATGCTGGGCTCGAGCATGTGCTGGTGTCGCATTTTTCTTCGTTGGGGCACCATCGCCGGAGAACCTGACTGGCGGCATTGGGATTCTGACGATCGGGGGGGCCGGGGGGTATGCACACATGATGTGCGATGGGTACTGGTACTTGGCCCCTATATTGGCCCCCTATCCCTCATCAAACCTCGAGAACTCACACATCCTTAAAGAGCATTTGAGATTTTACAAGTTTGCGGCCATTAGCCATTAAAGTGTCTGAAATGGGGACACTTTTTTCAAATGGTCACAAAATCTTGTACACTTCGAGTTTTTAGCTGAATTTTTTTATGCATGCCGACAAAAATACAAGGATCACGTCTACCAAGTTTGGGGCCAAAAATCCTTTCGAAAAAATTTTAAAAAATGCCGAACCATAAAAAGTTTTGATAATCATGAAAAATAGAAAACGAGTCGTCTTGCCATGAAACTTCACGTGAAGGCTTAAGGGACCATTGTATGAATTTACAAGTCGTAAAAATGGCATTGGCATGCAGAAATATGAAGATGTGCCTAAACCCACCTACTACCCTATCGATCCACGGCTTGCGCATCCCGTCTCTCTGGCCGACGTAGTGCCCGCTCGCCCGCCAGCTCGTTTCATCGGTTGGCTTAGGAATACGGAGTTCATTCCCAGTCGAAGATCTGACCGGACTGAGGGTTCTGTAGCAAGATTGACAGCAAGCAGAGGGGGACCCGGCCGATCCTCGACTTGCGCATCCCACCCCTCTGGCTGGCTGAGCGCCCGCACGCTCCTTTCATGGGTTGACTTAGGCATACGGAGTTCATTCCCAGTCTAAGCGTACGGAGTTCATTCCCAGTCTAAGATTGGACAGGACTGAGGGTTACGACAGCAAGATTGGCAACACGCAGAAGTGGAACCGGTCGATTCCCGGCTTGCGCATCCTGCCCCTCTGGCTGGCTGAGCGCCCGCACGCTCGTTTCGTGGGTTGACTTAGGCATACGGAGTTCATTCCCAGTCTAAGCATACGAAGTTCATTCCCAGTCTAAGATCAGACCAGACCGAGGGTTGCGGCAGCACATGCTGGGTTCGTGCATGTGCTGGTGCCGTATTTTTCTTCACCGGGGCACCATCGTCGGAGCTTCGCCGGAGAACCTGACCGGCAGCATTGGGGTTCCAGCGATCGGGGGGCCGGGGGGTGTGCGCACATGATGTGCGATGGGTGCTGGTACTTGGCCCTTATATTGGCCCCTTATCCCTCATCAAACCTCAAGAACTAACACCCCCTTAAAGAGCATTCGAGATTTTACAGGTTTGCTGCCAGTAGCCTTTAAAGTGTCTGAAATGGGGACACTTTTTTCAAATGGTCACAAAATCTTGTACACTTCGAGTTTTTAGCTGAATTTTTTTATGCATGCCAACAAAAATACAAGGATCACGTCTACCAAGTTTGGGGCCAAAAATCCTTCCGAAAAAATTTTAAAAAATCCCAAACCATAAAAAGTTTTGATAATCATGAAAAATAGAAAACGAGTCGTCTTGCCATGAAACTTCATGTGAAGGCTTAAGGGACCATTGTATGAATTTACAAGCTGTAAAAATGGCATTGGCATGCAGAAATATGAAGATGTGCCTAAACCCACCTACTACCCTATCGATCCACGGCTTGCGCATCCCGTCTCTCTGGCCGACGTAGTGCCTGCTCGCTCGCCTGCTCGTTTCATCGGTTGGCTTATGCATACGGAGTTCATTCCTAGTCTAAGATTTGACCAGACTGAGGGTTACGGTAGCAAGATTGACAACACGCAGAGGGGGACCCGGTCGATCCTCGACTTACGCATCCCGCCCCTCTGGCTGGCTGAGCGCCTGCACGCTCCTTTCATGGGTTGACTTAGGCATACGGAGTTCATTCCCAGTCTAAGCGTACGGAGTTCATTCCCAGTGTAAGATCATACTGGATCGAGGGTTACGGCAGCACATGCTATGCTTGGGAATGTACTGGTGCCACATTTTTCTTCACCGGGGCACCATCGTCGGAGCATCGTCGGAGAACCTGACCGGCGGCATTGGGGTTCCGACAATCGGGGGGGCCGGGGGGTGTGCGCACATGATGTGCGATGGGTGCTGGTACTTGGCCCTTATATTGGCCCCCTATCCCTCATCAAACCTCGAGAACTCACACCCCCCTAAAGAGCATTTGAGATTTTACAAGTTTGCTGCTAGTAGCCATTAAAGTGTCTAGAATGGGACAGTTTTTTTCAAATGGTCGTAAAATCTCGTACACTTCGAGTTTTTAGCTGAATTTTTTTATGCATGCCAAAAAAATACAAGGATCACGTTTACCAAGGTTGGGGCCAAAAATCTTTCCCAAAAAATTTTGAAAAATCCTGAACCGTAAAAAGTTTTGAAAATCGTGAAATATAGAAAATGAGTCGTCTTGCCATGAAACTTCACATGATGGCTTAAGGGACCATTGTATGAATTTACAAGCTATAAAAATGGCATTGGCATGTAGAAATATGAAGATATGCCTAAACCCACCTACCACCCTATCGTTCCACGGCTTGCGCATCCCGTCTCTCTGGCTGACGTAGTGCCCGCCCGCCCGCTCATTTTGTCGATTGGCTTCGGCATACAGAGTTCATTTCGAGTCTAAGATTAGACCAGACCGAGGGTTGCGACAGCATGATCGGCAGCACGTAGAGAGGGACCCGGTCGATCCTCGGCTTGTGCATCCCGCCCCTCTAGCCGAACTGAGTGCCCGCACACTCATTTCGTGGGTTGACTCAGGCATACGGAGTTCATTCCCAATCTTAGCATACGGAGTTCATTCCCAGTCTAAGATCGGATCGGACCGAGGGTTGCAGCAGCACATACTGGGATCGGACATGTGCTGGTGCCATATTTTTCTTCGTCGGGGCACCATCATCGGAGCATCATCGAAGAACCTGTCCGGTAGTGTCATAATGTCTAGATCCGAGGATCTATCGCTAGACATTGACTTAAGGGTGTCGCCACCAATCTTTTTTATCTAGGTGCGATTAGCCACCTAAAGAATCTGTCCTTTTAGGGAACACCTAAGTTTAAGGGTCCCTAAAAGAATAGGTTCAGGTCTACAAACCAGAACAGGGTTCGGGAGTTCGGTTACGTGTGAGGAAGGTTATAGCACCCTCACAACACCCATCAAAAGATGGTACCAGCTAAAATTTGTGTTATCCAAAAAGCCTTAAAATTTTACCAATTAATTAATTATTGGAAAATTATTCTCAATTGACTCTAATACTTTTAGCAGAAAATTAAGAAAATTCCCTCACCTTAAGAGTATGCAAGAAAAACTACTGCTTCACTTGCAGAGGCCCTATCGTCGGATTAGTTAAAGAAAAATCAAAATCAAAATCAAAATAGAAAGGAAGGAAAGAATGATTGTTCTTTTGTAGGGAAAATTGATACTTTCAACTTTTCCCCAAAAATACTTTTTTTGAAAATTTATTTTTAAGGAAAATTGATACTTTCAACTTTTCCTCAAAAATATTTTTTTTGAAACTTTGATTTCCAAGGAAAATTGATACTTTCAACTTTTACCTAAAAATATTTTTTTTGGAAATTTTGATTTTATTTAAAAAAATAGAATAATAAAAATAGAAAAATAAAGAAAAGTAAAACAAAAATAAAAATAAAATTAAGATAAAAAGAATATTAAATAAACCTAATCTAATAAATAAAAAAACAAATAAACAAATAAATGAAAATAAAAAAATTCAAAAAAAAAATCTGGAGCGACTCGGATCGCGGCTCGGCTTGGCTCGACTCAAGGAAGAGAAACGGCTTGGTGGGAGGCTTGGGAAGCTCGGCTCGGCTCGGCTTGGCTCGGAGGGGGGCTGGCACGTGCGGGTCAGGAAGTGGTCTGCTCGGGTTGGGTCGGGTCACGTAAAACGCGCTGATCCTCTGGGTCACTTAAGGCCAAAACGACATCGTTTTGAGAGGGTATAAAAGGTACTTCCCTCTGTTTTTCGGCAGAACGCTCCTCCCTTCTCTCTCTCTTCTTCCTTTTTCCTCTCCCTTCTCTTAAAAGGTTAAAGAACTCCGATTGAAGATTCACCGAATTCTGGATTTTGTCACCGGAATCTGGGTTTTTTCACTGGAAGTTCACCGGAAGGTCACCGATTTTTGGGATTCTTTGTCAAAAACTGGGCAGGTCGCCAGAAACTTCAAGGTTGGTCGGAATTTTCACTGAAAAATTCAAACTTTACCGAAAACTTCACTGGAATTTTCCAGAAATTCCTAAAAAAAAATGCCAAAAATCTTCAAAAAATTTCTTCTAATTCCCAGAACCCTTCTACACCTTTTCTTAACCTTCTATACGCCTCTTTTCCCTTAAATCAGTAGCTTTTGCTTACTGTTTTTCTTCTGTCTAGCATTCTGTTCTAGAGGTCCCTTTGAATCCAATCTGGACTCTCTTGATTGAATTCCCCTTCACAGTGGGATTCTTCCACTTTCAATCCCAACCCTCCAAAATCAAATAAAAAAAATAATAGATAATTAGAAAAGATAGGATAGATAAAAAAGAAATAATAATAATATAAGATATTCAACAAATCAGATAAACGGAACAAGAATTATTAACAGATAATACAATAAGATAAATCAAAAAAATATTACAAGAAAAATAATAATAAATAATAATAATAAATAAATTATAATATATAATAAATATAGAACTATATAAATAAAATACATATAAATATTAACAGAAAAATAAATAAATAAATAAATAAGTAAAAATATACATATAATAATAATAAATAATAAAATCATAAAATACAAAAGAAAAGAAACAAAAAAAGGAAAAAAATACAAAGTAAAAATTGCATTGGGCTTACCCATTTGGGCCAGGCCCAATTAATCTGGGCCAGGACCCAACTGGGTGTCTACAGCTGCCCTTCTTTGCACATTTTCTGTGAAACAGAAATTACGCAAAGACGTAGACACCCAATCAAGACTCAACTCAACATTGTCATTTTTTGTGTTTTTTTTTTGTTTTTTGTTTTTGTTTTTGTTTTTTTTTTTTTTTTACCGAAGCTCCTCTAAACAGAGGCTCAACGACTTTGAGAAACATAAATTGCTCCTCTAAACAGAGGCACTATGACTTTTGAAAATAAATTGCTCCTCTAAACAGAGGCACCACGACTTTTGAAAATAAATTGCTCCTCTAAACAGAGGCACCATGACTTTGAAAAGTAAATTGCTCCTCTAAACAGAGGCACCACGACTTTTGGAAAATAAATTGCTCCTCTAAACAGAGGCACCATGACTTTTGGAAAGTAAATTGCTCCTCTAAACAGAGGCACCACGACTTTGGAAAATAAATTGCTCCTCTAAACAGAGGCACCACGACTTTGAAAAGTAAATTGCTCCTCTAAACAGAGGCACCACGACTTTGGAAAATAAATTGCTCCTCTAAACAGAGGCACCATGACTTTTGGAAAGTAAATTGCTCCTTTACAATCATGTCCAAAGGAGTTGAAAGTTGTGTTTGAAGGAATTTCAGGGGATTATGCCCAAAAGTGTTATAAATCAACCCTGATACCAAAAGACATCCTATTTCAAGGATTAGGAACTTACCTAACAAGCTTTTTTTTCAATTTTACAAAATATCTTCATATCTGTCTTCTCCATGTGGGATGTTGGAACACCCTTGCTTCTTGAATTTATACACTCTACTTTTCTGAAAGTAGTGTATGCTATGCAAATGCATATGAATTTCAATGCATGCTATGCAAATGTTAGCCAAATAATTCCTATTCAATGTATAGTACTCAAGTTTCTCAAGCTCTTCTTGGGCATCAAGCTTTTTGATTCTTCAGAGATCCAATTACACTACTCTTCTAAGATTGAAACAGTGTAGCTCTTAATTGTTTTTTTCCACTCACATTCTTCCTTGTTCAGTTTCTCAATACTTTGGAATAAGCTTCATCAATCGATCATCACTTGACCATCATTCAATGAATTTTTCAGCACTAACAAATTTCAAAACAAGTTTCATCCACCATCACTGGGTCATTACTCATAGGTGTCTCAGCATTAACCTTTCCAAAACAAACTTTGTCCACTGATTGTTCTCATCATTCAATCATAACTTGCAAATCATATCGACCAATTCATCATTGTACTCATCACTCGATTATACCACTTTTCAAGATTTGCCCCATTATATTCTCCATTTGGTCACATCATATATCCTTTCAAATCATCTTTTTTAGGTTTCTACCATTTCTTCATTTTGCTACCACCATCATCTTAGATTTTCTTTTCAAATGAATGCAAGACTCTTTTAAGCACATATTCATTCATTCGTTATCATTTCAATTCTTGACAAATACAATGCAATCAAGCATTTTCTCAATTCATTCTAGGGGTGAAACAATAAGAGAACACAATGTGAATTATGGTAAAGATAATCAATGAAGATCTGTTTTTTGGTACAAAACAAATGGGAAAGAAAATAAATTGGACATATGTCATTGGGATGGATGGTATGTCCAAATGATGAATATCCAGACAATTTTCAACATTAATCTAGCATTCTTTTTCAAAAACTCATTCCATTTACTGTTGAAGTCAACTTGAGCTTGGCGAACTTTGCCCCAGTCTTTGAGGGATCTTCAGATGTCTTTGATCTTCCATTTATGTGAGCCGTTTGACCTGGATCTTTTTCTATCAACCTTTTAGGTTTTTAATTTGAATCTCTTTTTTTTCATTTTCTCATTTCTTTCTTTTTCTTTTTTCTTTCTTTTTTTTTCCTTTTTTCATCATCTTTTTTCTCTTTTCTCATTTTTCATCCATTGTTGATATCTTTCATACATCAAACTTTAGAGCCTGATTCCATTGCTTCCGCATGAGCATACTTCGCTCAACATATGATCATTCAAGTTGAGTATTCACATTTGATCCAAATGGACTTTTCAAGGTTGTAATGTAGGCCAAGGTGAAGGGTCATAAAAAAAATGGATATAATAGGCTCAAAACATGTATTAAAAAGGTTCAACACCAAAGGATCATTTGATATAACTTGGCATTTTGCCCTCACATTGTTTCACTATTTGCTTTCTTCACACAAAGGATTCTCATTACTTTGCCCCAAGTCATGTGTGCCATTTTTTCTTTTTTTCTTTTTTTCTTTGAGATCTTTTTGTGATTTTTTCAAAAATTGCCCCCCAGTGTAGAGGGTGATCCTTGGTTAGGGTTCTTCAGAAAAAGAAATCATAACAAGCTCAAAGGGGTAGCAATAAATGGTTTTTCAAATGGTAAAAGAAAGATGGCCATTTTTCATCTTAATTATGAATACCTTTCTTGAGCATCATCTATTGAACAAAGCTCATGAATCTGTATAAAAGATTACACATCTTCAAGACATATCTATTTCACCTCCGGTAACAGCCTATTTTTGCTCAAATCATCTTCTCATATTAAATGTGGATGAGTTCTCAAAATTAAATCCCAGAATTATTGTTATCATTGTCTAAATATTCATCATCTGAAATTTAAGAATGGGAATGTAAAGTTATGAAAGGTAACGGAGCATGGAGTAATGGTCAAGTGAAAGAGAAAAATGTAATGAAATACATTGACTTGCCTTTATTAAAATGATAACAAGTGAAGTCATATTGCAAAAAGAAATCTAACATTATTTGAAAAAAAATCCTAAAATGACAGAAGAAACCTTCAACCAGCCTTATCTCTATTTTTTAAAATTATCCCCCTATGCGATCAGGTGAAGAATCTCTATTGACATCTTGCCCCTCAATTCATTGTGACTCTTCGGACCCTTTCTATTCTTGACTTTCACTCAGAGTGCTAACATTAGATGTTGTTGCTTTTCCTTGATCAAAACTTACCATTCCATCATTGATCAACCGTTGCACCTTATACTTTAAAGCAGTGTAATTTTCAGTAGAATGGCCAGTAATTCCATAGTGATAGTCACAGTGGGTTGTAGGATCATACCACTTTGGGTAGGGTGGTTTAAGTGGCTCCACATGGCTGGCGGCAATCAAATGGCTATTATAGAGTTCTCGATATAACTCTATATAAGTCATAGGGATTGGATCAAATACAGGTTTTTCTCGAGTAGTTCGTTGTTCTTGTGAACCACTTGTTGGGTTAATAAGGCGAACTTAGGTTCTTGCAGGAGCTTGAATGTTGAGGCTGTATGTAAGATCTTGAGGGCTATAAATTGATCGGTATGTAGATGAATAAGGTGGTTTGTGGAGCCAGCTGGTATGGGTAGGATGAGACATTATTCACAGTAGGATAGTATGGAGAGTAACCTTGGGATGGATAGGGTTGATAACCCCTAAATTATTGTCTATCAAAGCTCACAGCTTGAGCTTCAGCTTCTTTCTTTTCTGATGTCTTCTTGGTTTCTCCTCCTTTTAACTTGCCATTTTTTACGGCACTTTCAATAATTTTTCCAGAGATCACCATGTCGGCAAAATTCTTTGTTGCATTCCCTATCATCTTTTCATAATAGGGAGGTTTTAAAGTGCTAACAAATAGCACTATAGTTTCTTTCTCGATCAGTGGAGGTTGTACCTGTGAAGCTATATCTCTCCATCTCTGGGCGTATTCTTTAAAAGACTCATTTGCCTTTTTCTCTAGATTCTGTAAAGACAAACGATCAGGAGCCAAATCGATAATGTGTCGATATTGACTGATGAAGTCATGAGCCATATCACTCCAAGAACGAATGTGGGTCATATCCAACTGAACATACCACCTGGCAGCAGAACCAGTAAGGCTATCCTGGAAGACATGCATCAAGAGTTTTTCATCATGTGCATGAGCTGCCATCTTTCTGCAATACATGGTGATGTGGGTTTTGGGGAACTTTGTACCGTCATATTTTTCAAATTTTGGTACTTTGAACTTATGGGGGATAACCACATCAGGAACTAGGCAGAGCCCAGCAGCATCAACTGACCCATAAAAGCTAAATCCTTCCACAGCCCGTAGCCTCTGCTCTAGCATGCTAATTTTGAGCTTTCCTCAGCTTCCACCCTTATCTTTTCCTTCTCTTTCTCTTTTAAATCATCTAGATCAGGAATTGGTTCGTTGCCTTTTCAGTGAAGACAGGATTTATATAGCTATTATACTGCCCTGGGTTGAAAGCTGATGGCATTCCAGGATATGTTGGATATGCAAAATGTTGTGGTGGGACCTCTTGGGTAGACTGGGCTTGAGGTGGGCCAAAACCTGAAGGGTACAAAGGGTCAGCCACTTCTTGCTGGCTTGTACTTCCTTTAACTCCTTTTCCTTTATTCATGTTATTAAGGGCCTCCAGAATCTTGCTTAGTTCATTTTCAATCTTCTCCTGAGCTTTTTCTAGCTTTTCAAATCTATGAGAACTTTCCTCTTCCATTTGCCTTGCTCTGGATCTTGTGTTGTATGGATGAGCAGGGTTTTCGCTAGATGGAGCTATCCTGGGACCTTGAGTACCATACTTATGATTAGAAATATTATGTTGTGCCTTATGTATGATGCTTTGATACACAAATGAAATGTACATTTTTCTGAATGAAATCTAGTATGAAATGAATGCAAATGATTGTGTTAAAACATGATCATGAAAGTAATGCAGATGCATACAATCAGACAAATAACATAGTTAGTTCGATGGATGAAATGAAAGTGATGCTGATGCATAATGTTACATATGATAAAAATAATACACAAAGTTAAACAGTCAAAATGATTAGACAAACACCCTTTTTGTGTCCTAATTTCAGGGTATATCTATCATTGGGTAGAAAGGGCTCTATCTTAGGTGTAGGCACTCTTAAGGTTCACTACATGCGATTTTAAGGTCAGAGTCTAAAGGTCCTCAAATTGCTCCTTACATCCTTGTCCATCATAGACTAGTAAGGCACCCTAATCCTCACGCATTACAGGCTACAAGCGGAAAAGGTTCAATTTGAGTGGGAGTATTTCGCTAGCCACTGCGGAGGTATTAGACCTCACGAAAGCAATAGGTACTTTACTCCTTCCTAGAGGGACGGAGCTCGGGTATAGAGCTCATGTTATGCACATGCACATGAATGACATAATTAACAAGGTAAATAAACATGAATGAATAATAACACATATATACAAAAAGGTTCAATTTTATTAGGCTTTTGGATAACACAAATTATTTGTTGGCCTGACTCTCAAAGTCCCCAGTGGAGTCGTCAAGCTGTCATAACGTCTAGATCCGGGGATCTATCGCTAGAGATTGACTTAAGGGAGTGGCCACCAATCTTTTTTATCTAAGTGCGATTGGCCACCTAAGGAATCTGTCCTTTCAGGGAACACATAAGTTTAAGGGTCCCTAAAAGAATAGGTTCAGGTCTACAAACCAGAACAGGGTTGGGAGTTCGGTTACATGTGAAGAAGGTTATAGCACCCTCACAACGCCCATCAAAAGATGGTACCAACTGAAATTTGTGTTATCCAAAAAGCCTTAAAATTTTACCAAGTAATTAATTATTGGAAATTATTCTCAATTGACTCTAATACTTTTAGCAGAAAATTGAGAAAATTCCCTCACTCAAGAGTATGCAAGAAAAACTACTACTTCACTTGCAGAGGCTCCATCGTCGGATTAGTTAAAAAAAAATCAAAATCAAAATCAAAATAGAAAGGAAGGAAAGAATGATTGTTCTTGTGTAGGGAAAATTGATACTTTCAACTTTTCCCCAAAAATATATTTTTTAAAAATTTATTTTTAAGGAAAATTGATACTTTCAACTTTTCCCAAAAAATATTTTTTTTGAAACTTTCATTTCCAAGGAAAATTGATACTTTTAACTTTTCCTCAAAAACCCTTTTTTGAAAATTTATTTTTAAGGAAAATTGATACTTTCAACTTTTCCCTAAAAATATTTTTTTTGGAAATTTTGATTTTTATTTAAAGAAAATAGAATAATAAAAATAAAAAAATAAAGAAAAGTAAAACAAAAATAAAAATAAAATTAAGATAAAAAGAATATTAAATAAACCTAATCTAATAAATAAAAAAAAACAAATAAACAAATAAATGAAAATAAAAAAAATTCCAAAAAAAAAAACCTGGAGCGGGTCGGATCGCAGCTCGGCTCAAGGAAGAGAAATGGCTCGGGGGGCGGCTTGGGAAGCTCGGCTCGGCTTGGCTCGGAGGGGGGTTGGCACGCGCGGGTCAGGAAGCGGGTCGACGCTCGGGGCGGGTCGGGTCACGGCAAAATGCGCGATCCTCTGGGTCACTTAAGGCCAAAACGACGTTGTTTTGAGAGGGTATAAAAGGCACTTCTTTCTGTTTTTCGGCAGAACGCTCCTCCCCTCTCTCTCTCTTCTTCCTTTTTCCTCTCCCTTCTCTCTAAAAGGCCGAAGAACTCCAGTTGAAGATTCATCGGATTCTGGGTTTTGTCACCGAAATCTGGGTTTTTTCGTCGGAAGTTCTCGAAAGTTCACCGGTTTCTGGGATTCTTTACCAGAAACTGGGCAGGTCGTCGAAAACTTCAAGTTGGTCAGAATTTTCATCAGAAAATTCAAACTTTGCCGAAAACTTCTCCGGAATCTGGAATTTTCCAAAAATTCCAGAAAACAAATGCCAAAATCTTTCAAAAAATTCTTCTAATTCCCAGAACCCTTCTACACCTTTTCTTAGCCTTCTATACGCCTCTTTTCCCTTAAATCAGTAGCTTTTGCTTACTGTTTTTCTTCTGTCCAGCATTCTGTTCCAAAGGTCCCTTTTATAGGGATTGATCAGAAGTTCCTGATTAATCTCAATTCCTCCTTGGACGGGAATTCAATCTTTGAATCCAATCTGGACTCTCTTGATTGAATTCCCCTTCACAGTGGGATTCTTCCACTTTCAATCCCAGCCCTCCAAAATCAAATAAAAAAATAATAGATAATTAGAAAAGATAGGATAGATAAAAAAATAATAATAATATCAGATATACAAAAAATCAGATAAACGGAACAAGAATTATTAACAGATAATACAATAAGATAAATCAAAAAAATATTACAAGAAAAATAATAAAAAATAATAATAAAAAATAAATTATAATATATAATAAATATAGAACTATATAAATAAAATACATATAAACATTAATAGAAAAATAAATAAATAAATAAGTAAAAATATACATATAATAATACTAAATAATAAAATACATAAAATACAAAAGAAAAGAAACAAAAAAAAGGAAAAAAATACAAAGTAAAAATTGCATTGGGCTTACCCATTTGGGCCAGGCCCAATTGATCTGGGCCAAGCGGAATTGGGTGTCTACAGATAGGATTGGGGTTCCGACGATCGGGGGGGCCGAGGGGTGTGCGCACATGATGTGCGATGGGTGCTGGTACTTGGCCCTTATATTGCCCCCTATCCCTCATCAAACCTCGAGAACTCACACCCCCTTAAAGAGCATTTGAGATATTACAGGTTTGCTGCCAGTAGCCATTAAAGTGTCTAAAATGCAGACACTTTTTTCAAATGGTCACAAAATCTTGTACGCTTTGAGTTTTTAGCTGAATTTTTTTGTGCATGCCAAGAAAAATACAAGGATCACGTCTACAAAGTTTGGGGCAAAAACTCCATCCGAAAAAATTTTAAAAAATCCTGAATCGCAAAAAGTTTCAAAAATCGTGAAAAATTGAAAACGATTCATCTTGCCATGAAATTTCACGTGAAGGCTTAAGGGACCATTGTATGAATTTACAAGCCATAAAAATGGCATTGCCACACAAAAATATGAAGATGTGCCTAAACCCACCAACCACCCTATCGATCCACGGCTTGCGCATCCCGTCTCTCTGGCCGGCGTAGTGACTGCCCGCCCGCTCGTTTCGTCGGTTGGCTTAGGCATACAGAGTTCATTCCCAGTCTAAGATCACACCAGACCGAGGGTTGCGGCAGCAACATCGGTTGCACGCAGAGGGGGACCCGGTCGATCCCCGATTGCGCATCCCACCCCTTTGGCCGTCTGAGCGCCCGCACGCTCGTTTCATGGGTTGACTTAGGCATACGGAGTTCATTCCCAGTCTAAGCATACGGAGTTCATTCCCAGTCTAAGATCGGACCGGACTGAGGGTTGCGACAGCACAAGCTTGGCTCGGGCATGTGCTGGTGCTGTATTTTTCTTCGTCGGGGCACCATCGTCGGAGCATCGCCAGAGAACCTGACCAGCGGCATTGGGGTTCCGATGATCAGGGGGCCGGGGGGGTGTGCGCACATGATGTGTGATGGGTGCTGGTACTTGGCCCTTATATTGGCCCCCTATCCCTCATCAAACCTCGAGAACTCACACCCCCTCAAAGAGCATTTGAGATTTTACAGGTTTGCTACCAGTAGCCATTAAAGTGTCTGGAATGGGGACACTTTTTTCAAATGGTCACAAAATCTTGTACGCTTCGAGTTTTTGGCTGAATTTTTTTGTGCATGTCAACAAAAATACAAGGATCACATCTACCAAGTTGGGGCCAAAACTCCTTCCAAAAAAATTTCAAAAAATCTTGAACCATAAAAATTTCAAAAATCGTAAAAAATAGAAAACGAGTCATCTTGCCATGAAACTTCACGTGAAGGCTTAAGGTACCATTGTATGAAGTTACAAGCCATAAAAATGGCATTGGCATGCAGAAATAAGAAGATGTGCCTAAACCCACCTACCACCCTATCGATCTACGGTTTGTGGATCCCGTCTCTCTGACCGACGTAGTGCCTGCCCGCTCGTCCGCTCGCTCATTTCGTCGGTTAGCTTAGGCATACGGAGTTCATTCCCAGTCTAAGATTGGACTAGACCAAGGGTTGCGGCAGCAGGATCGGTGGCACATAGAGGGGGACTCGACCGATCCCCGACTTGCGCATCCCGCCCCTTTGGTCGGCTGAGCACCCGTACGCTTGTTTCGTGGGTTGACTTAGGCATACAAAGTTGATTCCCAGTTTAAGCATACAGAGTTCATTCTCAGTCTAAGATCGGACCGTACCAAGGGTTGTGGCAGCACATGCTGGGCTCGGGCATGTGCTGGTGCCGCATTTTTCTTCGCTGGGGCACCATCATCGGAGCATCGTCGGAGAACCTGACCGGCGGCATTGGGGTTCCGGCGATCGGGGGGGCCGGGGGGTGTGCGCACATGATGTGTGATGGGTGCTGGTACTTGGCACTTATATTTGCCCCTTATCCCTCACAAACCTTGAGAACTCAACCCCCTTAAAGAGCATTTGAGATTTTGTAGGTTTACTGCCAGTAGCCATTAAAGTGTCTGAAATGGGGACACTTTTTTCAAATGGTCACAAAATCTTGTACACTTCAAGGTTTTTGCTGAATTGTTTTGTGCATGGAAACAAAAATACAAGGATCACATCTACCAAGTTTAGTTCCAAAACTCCTTCCGAAAAAATTTGAAAAAATCTTGAACCGTAAAAAGTTTCAAAAATCATGAAAAATAGAAAACGAGTTGTCTTGCCATGAAACATCACGTGAAGGCTTAAGGGACCATTGTATGAATTTACAAGCCATAAAAATGGCATTGCCACACAAAAATATGAAGATGTGCCTAAACCCACCAACCACCCTATCGATCCACGGCTTGCGCATCCCGTCTCTCTGGCCGGCGTAGTGACTGCCCGCCCGCTCGTTTCGTCGGTTGGCTTAGGCATACAGAGTTCATTCCCAGTCTAAGATCACACCAGACCGAGGGTTGCGGCAGCAACATCGGTTGCACGCAGAGGGGGACCCGGTCGATCCCCGATTGCGCATCCCACCCCTTTGGCCGTCTGAGCGCCCGCACGCTCGTTTCATGGGTTGACTTAGGCATACGGAGTTCATTCCCAGTCTAAGCATACGGAGTTCATTCCCAGTCTAAGATCGGACCGGTCTGAGGGTTGCGACAGCACAAGCTTGGCTCGGGCATGTGCTGGTGCCGTATTTTTCTTCATCGGGGCACCATCGTCGGAGCATCGTCAGAGAACTTGACCGGCGGCATTGGGGTTCCGACGATCAGGGGGCCGGGGGGGTGTGCGCACATGATGTGCGATGGGTGCTGGTACTTGGCCCTTATATTGGCCCCTTTTCCCTCATCAAACCTCAAGAACTCACACCCCCTTGAAGAGCATTTGAGATTTTATAGGTTTGTTGCCAGTAGCGATTAAAGTGTCTGAAATGGGGACATTTTTTTCAAATGGTCACAAAATCTCGTACACTTCGAGTTTTTGGCTCAATTTTTTTGTGTGTGCCAACAAAAATACAAGGATCACGTCTACCAAGTTTATGGCCAAAACTCCTTTCGAAAAAATTTTAGAAAATCCCGAACCGTAAAAAGTTTCAAAAATCATGAAAAATAGAAAACAAGTCATCTTGCCATGAAACTTCACATGAAGGCTTATGGGACCATTGTATGAATTTACAAGCCATAAAAATGGCATTGACACGCAGAAATATGAAGATGTGCCTAAACCCACCTATCACCCTATCGATCCACGACTTGCGCATCCCGTCTCTCTGACTGGCGCAGTGCCCACCCGTCCGCTCGTTTCATCGGTTGGCTTAGGCATACGGAGTTCATTCCCAGTCTCAGATCAGATTGGACCGAGGGTTGCGGTAGTAGGATCGGTAGCACGCAAAGGGGGACCCGACCGATCCCCAGCTTACGCATCCCACCCCTCTGGCCGGTTGAGCACCCGCACGCTCGTTTCATGGGTTTACTTAGGCATACGGAGTTCATTCCCAGTCTAAGATCAGACTGGACCAAGGGTTGTGGCAGCACAGGCTGGGCTCGGGCATGTGCTGGTGTCGCATTTTTCTTTGCCAGGGTACCATCGTCGGAGCATCGTCGGAGAACCTGATCGGTGGCATTGGGGTTCCGGTGATCGGGAGGGCCGGGGGTGTGCACACTTGATGTGCGATGGGTGCTGGTACTTGGCCCTTATATTGGCCCCCTATCCTTCATCAAACCTCGAGAACTCACACCCCCTTGAAGAGCATTTGAGGTTTTACAGGTTTGCTGCCAGTAGCCATTAAAGTGTCTGAAATGGGGACACTTTTTTCAAATGGTCACAAAATCTTGTACACTTCGCGTTTTTAGCTGAATTTTTTTGTGCATGCCAGCAAAAATACAAGGATCACGTCTACCAATTTTGCAGCCAAAACTCCTTCCGAAAAAATTTTAAAAAATCTCGAACCATAAAAAGTTTCCAAAATCGTGAAAAATAGAGAACGACTCGTCTTGCCATGAAACTTCACGTGAAGGCTTAAGGGACCATTGTATGAATTTACAAGCCATAAAAATGGCATTGGCATGCAGAAATATGAAGATGTGCCTAAACCCACCTACCACCCTATCGATCCACGGCTTGCGCATCCCATCTCTCTCGCCAGAGTAGTGCCCGCCCGCCCGCCCACTCGTTTCGTCGGTTGGCTTAGGCATACGAAGTTCATTCCCAATCTAAGATCGGACCGGACTGAGGGTTGTGACAGTAGGATCGACAGGACATAGAGGGGGACTCGATCGATCCCCGGCTTGCGCATCCCGCCCCTCTGGCCGGCTGAGCGCCCGCACGCTCGTTTCGTGGGTTGACTTAGGCATACAGAGTTCATTCCCAGTCTAAGCATACGGCGTTCTTTCCCAGTCTAAGATCGGACTGGACCGAGGGTTGCGGCAGCACATGCTGGCCTCGGGCATGTGCTGGTGATGCATTTTTCTTTGCCGAGGCATCATCGCCGGAGAACCTGACAGGCGAAATTGGGGTTCCGACGATCGGGGGGCCGGGCGGGGTGTGCCCACATGATGTGCGATGGGCGCTGGTACTTGGCCCTTATATTGGCCCCCTATCCCTTATCAAACCTCAAGAACTCACACCCCCTTAAAGAGCATTTGAGCTTTTACAGGTTTGCTGCCAGTAGCCATTAAAGTGTCTGAAATGGGGACACTTTTTCAAATGGTCACAGAATCTTGTACACTTCGAGTTTTTAGCTGAATTTTTTTGTGCAAGCCAACATAAATACAAGGATCACGTCTACCATGTTTGGGGTTAAAACTCCTTCTGAAAAAATTTTAAAAAATCCCAAACCAGAAAAAGTTTTAAAATTGTCAAAAATAGAAAACGAGTCGTCTTGCCATGAAACTTCAGAAGAAGGCTTAAGGTGGCCGTTGTATGAATTTACAAGCCATAAAAATGGTATTAGCACAAAAAAAATGAAGATGTGCCTAAACCCACCTACCACCCTATCGATCCACACTTGAGCATCCCGTCTCTCCGGTCAGCGCAGTGCCCGCCCGCCGCTCATTTCGTCGGTTGGCTTAGGCATACGGAGTTCATTCCCAGTCTAACATCAGATCAGACCGAGGGTTACGGCAACAGGATCGATAGCACATAGAGGGGGACCCGACTGATCCTCAGCTTGCGCATCCCACCCCTCCGGCCGGCTGAGCGCCCGCATGCTCGTTTCGTGGGTTGACTTAAGCATACAGAGTTCATTCCCAGTCTAAGCATACGGAGTTCATTCCCAGTCTAAGATCGGACCGGACTGAGGGTTGCGACAGCACATGGTGGGCTCGGGCATGTGCTGGTGCTGCATTTTTCTTCGTCGGGGCACCATCGTCAGAGCATCGTTGGAGAACCTGACCGACGGCATTGGGGTTCCGACGATCGGGGGGGCCGGGGGGGTTTGCGCACATGATGTGTGATGTGTGCTGGTACTTGGCCCTTATATTCACCCCCTATCCCTCATTAAACCTCAGGAACTCACACCCCCTTAAAGAGCATTTGATATTTTACAGGTTTGCTGCCAGTAGCCAATAAACTGTTTGAAATGGGGACACTTTTTTCAAATGGTCACAAAATCTTGTACACTTCAAGTTTTTAGCTGAATTTTTTATGCACGCCAACAAAAATACAAGGATCACATCTACCAAGTTTAGGGCCAGAACTCCTTTCAAAAAAATTTTAAAAAATCCTGAACCGTAAAAAGTTTTGAAAATCGTGAAAAATAGAAAACGAGACGTCTTGCCATGAAACTTCACGTGAAGGCTTAAGGGAGCATTGTATGAATTTACAAGCCATAAAAATGGCTTTGGCACATAGAAATATGAAGATGTGCCTAAACCCACCTACCACCCTATCGATCCACGGCTTACGCATCCTGTCTCTCTGGGCGATGTAGTGCCCGCCAGCTCGTTTTATCGGTTGGCTTAGGCATACGGAGTTCATTCCCAGTCTAAGATCAGACCGAATCAAGGGTTGTGACAGTAGGATCGGCAGCATGTAGAGAGGGACCCGTCCGATCCCCGGCTTGCGCATCCCACCCGTCTGGCCGACTGAGCGCCCGCAAGCTCGTTTCGTGGGTTGACTTAGGCATACGGAGTTCATTCCCAGTCTAAGCATACGAAGTTCATTCCCAGTCAAAGATCAGATCAGACCGAGGGTTGGGGCAGCACATTCTGGGCTTGGGCATGTGCTAGTGCTGCATTTTTCGTCGCAGTGGCACCATCGCCGGAGAACCTAACCGGTGGCATTAGGGTTCCGACGATCGGGGGGGCCGAGGGGGTTTGCGCACATGATGTGCGATGTGTGCTGGTACTTGGCCCTTATATTTGCCCCCTATCCCTCATTAAACCTCGGGAACTCACACCCCCTTAAAGAGCATTTGATATTTTATAGGTTTGCTGCCAGTAGCCAATAAATTGTTTGAAATGGGGACACTTTTTTCAAATGGTCACAAAATCTTGTACACTTCGAGTTTTTAGCTGAATTTTTTTGTGCACACCAACAAAAATACAAGGATCACATCTACCAAGTTTAGGGCCAGAACTCCTTTCGAAAAAATTTTAAAAAATCTTGAACCGTAAAAGGTTTTGAAAGTCGTGAAAAATAGAAAACGAGACGTCTTGCCATGAAACTTCATGTGAAGGCTTAAGGGAGCATTGTATGAATTTACAAGCCATAAAAATGGCTTTGGCACATAGAAATATGAAGATGTTCCTAAACCCACCTATCACCCTATCGATCCACGGCTTACGCATCTTGTCTCTCTGGGCGATTTAGTGCCCGCCAGCTCATTTTATCGGTTGGCTTAGGCATACGAAGTTCATTCCCAGTCTAAGATCAGATCGAATCAAGGGTTGTGACAGCAGGATCGTCAACATGTAGAGGGGGACCCGTCCGATCCCCGGCTTGCGCATCCCACCCGTCTGGCCGACTGAGCGCCCGCAAGCTCGTTTCGTGGGTTGACTTAGGCATACGGAGTTCATTCCCAGTCTAACCAAACGGAGTTCATTCCCAGTCAAAGATCAGACCAGACCGAGGGTTGGGCCGCACATTCTGGGCTTGGGCATGTGCTAGTGCTGCATTTTTCATCGCAGTGGCACCATCGTCGGAGAACCTAACCGGCGGCATTAGGATACCGACGATCGAGGGGGCCGAGGGGGTTTGCGCACATGATGTGCGATGTGTGCTGGTACTTGGCCCTTATATTCGCCCCCTATTCCTCATTAAACCTCCGAAACTCACACCCCCTTAAAGAGCATTTGATATTTTACAGGTTTGTTGCCAGTAGCCAATAAACTGTTTGAAATGGGGACACTTTTTTCAAATGGTCACAAAATCTTGTACACTTCGAGTTTTTAGCCGAATTTTTTTTTGCATCCCAACAAAAATACAAGGATCACGTCTACGAAGTTTGGGGTGAAAAATCCTTCTGAAAAAATTTTAAAAAATCCCGAACTGCAAAAAGTTTTGAAAATCATGAAAAATAGAAAACGAGTTGTCTTGCCATGAAACTTCACGTGAAGGCTTAAGGGACCATTGTATTAATTTACAAGCCATAAAAATGGCATTGGCACATAGAAATATGAAGATGTGCCTAAACCCACTTACCACCCTATCGATCCACGGCTTGTGCATCCCGTCTCTTTGGTCGGGGTAGTGCTCGCCGCCCACCCGCTCATTTCGCCAATTGGCTTAGGCATAAGGAGTTCATTCCCAGTCTAAGATCAGATCGATCGATCCCCGGCTTGCGCATCCTGCCCCTCTTACCGGCTGAGCACCCGCACGCTCGTTTTGTGGGTTCACTTAGGCATACGAAGTTCATTCCCAGTCTAAGATCAGACCGGACCGAGGGTTACGGTAGCACATGCTGGGCTCGGAAATGTGCTGGTGCCGCATTTTTCTTTGTCGGGGCACCATCGCCGGACCATCGCTGGATAACCTGAGCGACGGTATTGAGGTTCCGACGACTGGGGGGTCGGGGGGTGTACGCACATGATCTGCAATGGGTGCAGGTACTTACCCATTATATTGGCCCCCTATCCCTCATCAAACCTCAAGAATTCACACCACCTTAAAGAGCATTTGAGATTTTACAGGTTTGCTGCCAGTAGCCATTAAAGTGTTCGAATTGGGGACACTTTTTTCAAATGGTCACAAAATCTTGTACACTTCGCGTTTTTAGCTGAATTTTTTGTGCATGCCAACAAAAATACAAGGATCACGTCTACCTAGTTTAGGGCAAAAAATCCTTTCGAAAAAATTTTAAAAAATCTCGAACCGTAAAAAGTTTCAAAAATCGTGAAAAATAGTAAATGAGTTGTCTTGCCATGAAACTTCACGTGAAGGCTTAAGGGACCATTGTATGAATTTACAAGCCATAAAAATGGCATTGGCATGCAGAAATATGAAGATGTGCCTAAACCCACCTACCACCCTATCGATCCACGGCTTACGCATCCCGTCTCTCTGGCCGACGTAGTGCCCACCCGCCCACCCTCCCGTTCGTTTCGTTGGTTGCCTTAGGCATATGGAGTTCATTCCCAGTCTAAGATTAGACCGGACTGAGGGTTACAGCAGCAGGATCGGTAGCACGCAGAGGGGGACCCGGTCGATCCCCGGCTTGCGCATCCCGCCCCTCTGGCCGGCTGAGCTTCTGCACGCTTGTTTTGTGGGTTGACTTAGGCATATAGAGTTCATTCCCAGTCTAAGATCAGACCGGGCCGAGGGTTGCGATAGCACATGCTGGGCTCGGGCATGAGCTGTACCACATTTTTCTTCGTCGGGGAACCATCGTCGGAGCATCATCGGAGAACCTGACTGACGGAGTTGGGGTTCCAGCGATCAGGGGGCCGGGGGTGTGCGCACATGATGTGTGATGGGTGCGGCTACTTGGCCGTTATATTGGCCCCCTATCCCTCATCCAACCTCGAGAACTCACACCCCCTTAAAGAGCATTTGAGATTTTAAAGGTTGCTGCCAGTAGCCATTAAAGTGTCAAAAATAGGGACATTTTTTTCAAATGGTTACAAAATCTTGTACACTTCGAGTTTTTAGCTGAATTCTTTTGTGCATGCCAACAAAAATACAAGGATCACGTCTACCAAGTTTGGGGCCAAAATCCTTCCAAAAAAATTTTAAAAAATCTGGAATCGCAAAAAGTTTTAAAAATCGAGAAAAATAAAAAACGAGTCATCTTTCCATGAAACTTCACGTGAAGGCTTAAGGGACCATTGCATGAATTTACAAGCCGTAAAAATGGCATTGGTACATAGAAATATAAAGATGTGCCTAAACCCACCTACCACACTATCGATCCAAGGCTTGCGCATCCCGTCTCTCTGGCCGACACAGTGCCCACCCGCTCGCCTGCTCGTTTCATCGGTTGGCTTAGGCATACGGAGCTCATTCCCAGTCTAAGATCGGACCGAAATGACGGTTGCGACAGTAGGATCAGCAGCACGCAGAGGGGGACCCGACTTGCACATCCCGTCCCTCCGGCCGGCTTGCACATCCCACCCCTTCGACTGGCTGAGCGGCCGTACGCTTATTTTGTGCGTTGACTCAGGCATACGGAGTTCATTCCCAGTCTAAGCATACGGAGTTCATTCCCAGTCTAAGATCGGACTGGACCGAGGGTTGCGGCAGCACATGTTGGGCTCGGGCATGTGCTGGTGACACATTTTTCTTCATCGGGGCACCATCGTCGGAGCATCACCGGAGAACATGATGTGCAATGGGTACTAGTACTTGGCCCTTATATTGGCCCCCTATCCCTTATCAAACCTCGAGAACTCACACCCCCTTAAAGAGCATTTGAGATTTTACAGGTTTGCTGCCAGTAGCCATTAAAGTGTCTGAAATAGGGGACACTTTTTTCAAATGGTCACAAAATCTTGTACCCTTCGAGTTTTTAGCTGAATTTTTTTGCATGCCAACAAAAATACAAGCATCACGTCTACCAAGTTTGGGGCCAAAACTCCTTCCAAAAAAATTTTAAAAAATCTTGAACCGTAAAAAGTTTTGAAGATCGTGAAAAATAGAAAACGAGTCGTCTTGCCATGAAACTTCACGTGAAGGCTTAAGGGACCATTGCATGAATTTACAAGCCATAAAAATGGCATTGGCACACAGAAATATAAAGATGTGCCTAAACCCACCTACCACCCTATCGATCCACGGCTTGCACATCCTGTCTCTCTGGCCGACGTAGTGCCTGGCCGCCCGCCCGCCGCTCGTTTTGTCGGTTGGCTTAGGCATACGGAGTTCATTCCCAGTCTAAGATCGGACCGGACCGAGGGTTGTGGCAGCAGGATCGGCAGCACGCAGAGGGGGACCCGACCGATCCTCGGATTGTGCATCCCGCCCCTCTGGCTGGCTGAGCGCCCGCACGCTCGTTTCATGGGTTGACTTAGGCATACGGAGTTCATTGCCAGTCTAAGCATACGGAGTTCATTCCCAGTCTAAGATCAGACCGAACCGAGGGTTGCGGTAGCACATGCTTGGCTCGGGCATGTGTTGGTGCCGTATTTTTCTTCGCCGGGGCACCATCGTCGGAGCATCGTCGGAGAACCTGACTGGTGGCATTGGCGTTCCGACGATCGGGGGGGCCAGGGGGTGTGCGCACATGATGTGCGATGGTTGCTGGTACTTGGCCCTTATATTAGCCTCTTATCCCTCATCAAACCTCGAGAACTCACACCCCCTGATAGAGCATTTGAAATTTTACAGGTTTGCTGCCAGTAGCCATTAAAGTGTCTGAAATGGGGACACTTTTTTCAAATGGTCATAAAATCTTGTACTCTTTGAGTTTTTAGCTGAATTTTTTTGTGCATGCCAAAAAAAATACAAGGATAACGTCTACCAACTTTGGGGCAAAAACTCATTCTGAAAAAATTTTAAAAAATCCCAAACCGTAAAAAGTTTTGAAAATCGTGAAAAATAGAACACGAGTCGTCTTGCCATGAAACTTCACGTGAAGGCTTAAGGGACTATTGTATGAATTTAGAAGCTAGACTGGCGACGTAGTCTAAGATCGGATTGGATCGAGGGTTGCGACAGCAGGATTGACAGCACGCAGAGGGGGACCTGCCTGATCCCCGGCTTGCGCATCCCGCCCCTCTGCCCAGCTGAGCACCTGCATTCTCGTTTTGTGTGTTGTCTTAGGCATACGAAGTTCATTCCCAGTCTAAGCATACAGAGTTCATTCCCAATCTAAGCATACGGAGTTCATTCCCAGTCTAAGATCGGACCGTACCGAGGGTTACGGCAGCACATGCTGGGCTCGGGCATGTGTTGGTGATGCATTTTTCTTCATCGGGGCACCATCGTCAGAGCATCGCCGTAGAACCAGACCGACGACATTGGGGATCCGACGATCGGGGGGGCTGGGGGGTGTGCGCACATGATGTGCGATGGGTGCTGGTACTTGGCCCCTATATTGTCCCCCTATCCCTCATCAAACCTCGAGAACTCACACCCCCTTAAAGAGCATTTGAGATTTTACTTGTTTGCTGCCAGTAGCCATTAAGGTGTCTGAAAATGGGGACACTTTTTTCAAATGCTCACAAAATCTTGTACACTTTGAGTTTTTAGCTGAATTTTTTTGTGCAAGCCAAATAAAGTCTACCAACTTTGGGGCAAAAAATCCTTCCAAAAAAATTTTAAAAAATCCCAAACCGTAAAAAGTTTTGAAAATCGTGAAAAATAGAACACGAGTCGTCTTCCCTTGAAACTTCACGTGAAGGCTTAAGGGACCATTGTATGAATTTACAAGCTAGATCGGTGGCATTGGCACGTAGAAATATGAAGATATGCCTAAACCCACCTACCACCCATCGATCCACGGCTTGCGCATCCCGTCACTCTGCCCGACGTAGTTCCCGCCCGCCCGCCTGCCCGCTCGCTTCGTCGGTTGGCTTAGGCGTACGAAGTTCATTCCCAGTCTAATATCAGATTGGACCGAGGGTTATGGCAGCAGGATCGACAGCACATAGAGGGGGACCCGGCCGATCCCCGGCTTACGCATCTCGCGCCTCTGGCTGGCTGAGCGCCCGCACGCTCGTTTAATGGGTTAACTTATGCATACGGAGTTTATTCCCAGTCTAAGCATACGGAGTTCATTCCCAGTCTAAGATCAGAAAGGACCAAGGGTTGCAGCAGCACATGCTGGGCTCGAACATGTGCTAGTGCCACATTTTTCTTCGTCGAGGCACCATCGTCGGAACATCACCGAAGAACCTGACCTGCGGCATTGGGGTTCCGACGATCAGGGGCCCGGGGGGTGTGTGCACATGATGTGCGATGGGTGCTGGTACTTGGCCCTTATATTGGCCCCCTATCCCTCATCAAACCTCGAGAACTCACACCCCCTTAAAGAGCATTTGAGATTTTACAGGTTTGCTGCCAGTAGCCATTAAAGTGTCTGAAATGAGGACACTTTTCAAATGGTCACAAAATCTTGTACACTTCGTGTTTTTAGCTGAATTTTTTTATGCATGCCAGCAAAAATACAAGGATCACGTCTACCATGTTTAGAGCCAAAACCCCTTCCGAAAAAATTTTAAAAAATCCTGAACCAAAAAAAGTTTCAAAAATCATGAAAAATAGAAAATGAGTCGTCTTGCCGTGAAACTTCACGTGAAGGCTTAAGGGACCATTGTATGATCTTACAAGCCATAAAAAAGGAATTGGCATGCAGAAATATGAAGATGTGCCTAAACCTACCTACCACCCTATCGATCCACGGCTTGCGCATCCTGTCTCTCTGGCCAGCGTAGTGCCCACCCCACCGCCCACCCGTTCGTTTCGTCGGTTGGCTTCGGCGTATGGAGTTCATTCCTAGTATAAGATCAGACCAGACTGAAGGTTATGGTAGCAAGATCGGTAGCACGCAGAGGGGGACCCGGTTGATCCCTGGCTTGCGCATCCCGCCCTTCTGGCCAGCTGAGCGCCTGCACGTTCGTTTCATGGGTTGACTTAGGCATATGGAGTTCATTCCCAGTCTAAGCATACGGAGTTCATTGCCAGTCTATGATTGTACGGGACCGAGGGTTGCGTTAGCACATGCTGGGCTTGGGCATGTGCTGCTATCGCATTTTTCTTCGTCGGGGCACCATCACTGGAGCATCATCGGAGAACTTGGTCGGCGACATTGGGGTTTCAACGATGGGGGGGCCGAGGGGTGTGCACATGATGTACGATGGGTGCTGGTACTTGGCCCTTATATTGGCCAGCTATCCCTCATCAAACTTTGAGAACTCACACCCCCTTAAAGAGCATTTGAGATTTTATAGGTTTGCTACCAGTAGCCATTAAAGTGTCTGAAATGGGGACACTTTTTTTAAATGGTCACAAAATCTTGTACGCTTCGAGTTTTTAGCTGAATTTGTTTGTGCATGCTAAAAAAAATACAAGGATCATGTCTACCAAGTTTGGGGCTAAAACTCCTTCCGAAAAAATTTTAAAAAATCCCAAACCGTAAAAAGTTTTGAAATTTGTGAAAAATAAAAAACGAGTCGTCTTGCCATGAAACCTCACGTGAAGGCTCAAGGGACCATTGTATGAATTTACAAACCATAAAAATGGCATTCGCACGCAGAAATATGAAGATGTGCCTAAACCCACCTACCACCCTATCGATCCACGGCTTGTGCATCCCGTCTCTCTGGCCGGTGTAGTGCCCGCCCGCCCGCTCGTTTCGTCGATTGGCTTTGGCATACGTAGTTCATTCCCAGTCTAAGATCAGACCAGACTGAGGGTTGTGGCAGTAGGATCGACAGCATGTAGAAGAAGACCTGATCGATCCCCGACTTGTGCATCCCGCCCCTCTGGCGGGATGAGTGCCTGCACGCTCGTTTCGTGAGTTGACTTACGCATACGGAGTTCATTCCCAGTCTAAGCATACGGAGCTCATTCCCAGTCTAAGATTGGACCAGGCCGAGGGTTGCAGCAGCACATGCTGGGCTCGGGCATGTGCTGGTGCCGTATTTTTCTTCGTCGGGGCACCATCGTCTGAGCATCGTCGGTGAACCTGACCGGTAGCATTGGGGTTCCGACGATCGAGGGGCCCGGTGGGATGTTCGCACACGATGTGAGATGGGTGCTGGTACTTGGCCCTTATCTTGGCCCCCTATCCCTCATCAAACCTCGAAAACTCACACCCCCTTAAAGAGCATTTGAGATTTTACAAGTTTGCTGCCAGTAGCCATTAAAGTGTCTGAAATGGGGACATTTTTTTCAAATGGTCACAAAATGTTGTACACTTCGAGTTTTTAGCTGAATTTTTTTGTGCATGCCAAAAAAAATACAAGGATCACGTCTACCAACTTTGGGGCCAAAACTCCTTCTGAAAAAATTTTAAAAAATCTTGAACCGCAAAAAGTTTCAAAAATCGTGAAAAATAGAAAACGAGTCGTCTTGCCATGAAATTTCACTTGAAGGTTAGGGGACCATTGTATGAATTTACAAGCCATAAAAATGGCATTGGCACGTAGAAATATGAAGATGTGCCTAAACCCACCTGCCACCCTATTGATCTACGGCTTGCGCATCCCTTCTCTCTGGCCGACGTAGTGCCCGCCCGCTCGTTTTGTCGGTTGGCTTAGGCATATGGAGTTCATTCCCAGTCTAAGATCGGACGGGATCGAGGGTTGTGATAGCAGGATTGGCAGCACGCAGAGGGGGACCCGGCTGATCTCTGGCTTGCGTATGCCAGCCCTCTGCCCAGCTGAGCACCTGCACGCTCGTTTCGTGTGTTGTCTTAGGCATACGGAGTTCATTCCCAGTCTAAGCATACGGAGTTCTTTCCCAGTCTAAGATCGAACCGAACCAAGGGTTGCGGCAGCACATGCTTGGCTCAGGCATGTGCTGGTGCCGTATTTTTCTTCGTCGGGGCACCATCGTCGGAGCATTGCCAGGGAACCTAACCGGCGGCATTGGGGTTCCGATGATCGGGGTGGCCGAGGAGGGGTGTGCGCACATGATGTGCGATGGGTGCTGGTATTTGGCCCTTATATTGGCCCCTATCCCTCATCAAACCTGGAGAACTCACACCCCTTAAAGAGCATTTGAGATTTTACAGGTTTGCTGCCAGTAGCCATTAAAGTGTCTGAAATGGGGAAACTTTTTTCAAATGGTCACAAAATCTTGTACACTTCAAGTTTTTAGCTAAATTTTTTTGTGCATGCCAACAAAAATACAAGGATCACATCTGCCAAGTTTGGGGCCAAAACTCCTTCCGAAAAAATTTTAAAAAATCCCGAACCAGACTAGACCGATCCCCGGCTCGTGCATTCCCCCCCTCTGGCCGATTGAGCACCCGCACACTTGTTTCGTGGGTTGACTTAGGCATACGGAGTTCATTCCCAGTCTAAGCAAATGAAGTTCATTCCCAGTCTAAGATCGGATCAGACTGAGGTTTACGGCAGCACATGCTGGGCTTGGGCATGTGCTGGTGCCGTATATTTCTTCCTCGGGGCATCATCGTCAGAGCATCGCTGGAGAACCTTACCGGCGGCATTAAGGTTCTGCGATCGGTGGGGCCAGGGGGGTATGCGCACATGATGTACGATGGATGCTGGTACTTGACCTTTATATTGGCCCCCTATCCCTCATCAAACCTCGAGAACTCACATTCCCTTAAAGAGCATTTTAGATTTTACAGGTTTGCTGACAGTAGCCATTAAAGTGTCTGAAATGGGGACACTTTTTTCAAATGGTCACAAAATCTTGTACGCTTCGAGTTTTTAGCTGAAATTTTTTGTGCATGCCGAAAAAAATACAAGGATCACGTTTACCAAGTTTGGGGCAAAAAATCCTTCCAAAAAAAATTTTAAAAAATCCCGAACTGCAAAAAGTTTCAAAAATCCTGAAAAATAGAAAACGAGTCGTCTTGCCATGAAACTTCACGTGAAGGCTTAAGGGACCATTGTATGAATTTACAAGCCATAAAAATGGCATTGGCACATAAAAATATGAAGATGTGCCTAAACCCACCTACCACCCTATCGATCCACGGCTTGCGCATCCCGTCTCTCTGGCCGGTGTAGTGCCGGCCCGCCCGCCCACCCGTTCGTTTCGTCGGTTGGCTTAGGCATACGGAGTTCATTCCCAGTTTAAGATCGGCCTGGACCGAGGGTTGTGGCAGTAGGATCGACAGCACGTAGAGGGGGACCCGACCAATCCTCGGCTTGCGCATCCCGCCCCTCTGGCCGGCTGAGCACCCGCACGCTCGTTTCGTGGGTTGACTTAGGCATACGGAGTTCATTCCCAGTCTAAGCATATGGAGTTCATTCCCAGTCTAAGATCGGACCAGACCAAGGGTTGCGGTAGCAAGATCGGCAGCACACAGAGAGGGACCCGATCGATCCCTGACATACGCATCCCGCCCATCTGGCCGACTGAGCGCCCGCACGCTCTTTTCATGGGTTGACTTAGGCATACGGAGCTCATTCCCAGTCTAAGCATACGAAGTTCATTCTAGTTTAAGATCAGACCGGACCGAGGGTTACGACAGCACATGCTGGGCTCGGGCATGTGCTGGTGCCACATTTTTCTTCATCGGGGCACCATCGTCGGAGCATCACCGGAGAACCTAACCGGCGGCATTGGGGTTCCGGCGATCGGGGGGCCGGGGGGTGTGCGCGCATGATGTGCATTGGGTGCTAGTGCTTGGCCCTTATATTGGCCCCCTATCCCTCATCAAACCTCAAGAACTCACACCCCCTTAAAGAGCATTTGAGATTTTACAGGTTTGCTGCCAGTAGCCATTAAAGTTTCTGAAATGGGGACACTTTTTTCAAATGGTCACAAAATCTTGTACACTTCGAGTTTTTTAGCTAATTTTTTTTTGCATGCCAACAAAAATACAAGGATTCACGGTTATGCAAGTTTGGGGCCAAAACTCCTTCCAAAAAATTTTTAAAAGGAATCCCGAACCGCAAAAAGTTTCAAAAATTGTGAAAAATAAAGAAAACGAGTCGTGCTTGCCATGAAACTTCCCCGTGAAGGCTTTAAGGGACCATTGTATGATTTTACAAGCCAATAAAAATGGGCGTGGCATGGAAACTATGAAGATGTGCCGAACCTACCTCTACCTACCCTATCGATCCACGGCTTGCACATCCCGTTTCTCTGGCCGGCGGGTAGGGGCCCACCCGCCCGCCTGCTAATTCATCGGTTGGCTTTAGGCATGAGACGTTCATTTCCCAGTCTAAGATCAGAACCGGACCGAGGGTTACGGTAGTAGGATCCGGCAGCACGCAGAAGGGAGCGCCGATCGTATCCAGTGGCTTGGCGCATCCCGCCCCTCTGGCTGGCTGAGCGCCAGCACCGTACGCTCGTTTCCATGGGTTGACTTTAGGGCATACGGAGTGCTATTTCCTAGTCTAAGATCGAAACGGACCCGAAGGGTTACGGCAGCACATGATGGGCTCGGGCATGTGCTGATGCTGTATTTTTCTTCACTGGGGCACCATCACCGGGCCATCACCGGAGAACCTGACCGACGGCATTGGGCTTGCACATCCCGTCTCTCTGGCCGGTGTAGTGGTCGCCCGCCCGTCCGCTCATTTCGTCGGTTGGCTTAGGCATACGGAGTTCATTCCCAGTCTAAGATCAGACCAGACCGAGGGTTACAATAGCAGGATTGGCAGCACGAAGAGGGGGACCCAACCGTTCCCCAGCTTGTGCATCCCGCCCCTATGGCCGGTTTGAGCGCCCGTATGCTCGTTTCATGGGTTGACTTAGGCATACGGAGTTCATTCCCAGTCTAAGCATACGGAGTTCATTCCCAGTCTAAGATTGGACCAGACCAAGGGTTACAGCAGCATATGCTGGGCTCGAGCATGTGTTGGTGCCGCATTTTTCTTCGACGGCATTGGGGTTCCGACGATCGGGCGGGCCGGGGGGTGGCTGTGCGCACATGTTGTGCGGTGGGTGCTGGTACTTGGCCCGTATAATATCCCCCTATCCTTCATCAAACCTTGAGAACTCACAGCCCCCTTAAAGAGCATTTGAGATTTTACAGGTTTGCTGTTCGTAGCTATTAAAGTGTCTGAAATGGGGACACTTTTTTCAAATGGTCACAAAATCTTGTACACTTCGAGCTTTAGCTGAATTTTTTTGTGCATGCCAACAAAAATACAAGGATCACTTCTACCAAGTTTGGGACCAAAACTGCTTCCGAAAAAATGTTAAAAAATCCTGAATCGCAAAAAGTTTTGAAAATCATGAAAAATAGAAAACAAGTCATCTTACCATGAAACTTCACGTGAAGGCTTAAGGGACCATTCTATGAATTTACAAGATATAAAAATAGCATTGGCATGCAGAAATTTGAAGATGTACCTAAACCCACCTACCACCCTATCGATCCACGGCTTGCGCATCCCGTCTCTCTGGCCGGTGTAGTGCCGGCCCGCCCGCCCACCCGTTCGTTTCGTCGGTTGGCTTAGGCATACGGAGTTCATTCCCAGTTTAAGATCGGCCTGGACCGAGGGTTGTGGCAGTAGGATCGACAGCACGTAGAGGGGGACCCGACCAATCCTCGGCTTGCGCATCCCGCCCCTCTGGCCGGCTGAGCACCCGCACGCTCGTTTCGTGGGTTGACTTAGGCATACGGAGTTCATTCCCAGTCTAAGCATACGGAGTTCATTCCCAGTCTAAGATTGGACCAGACCAAGGGTTACAGCAGCATATGCTGGCTCGAGCATGTGTTGGTGCCGCATTTTTCTTCGACGGCATTGGGGTTCCGACGATCGGGCGGGCCGGGGGGTGGCTGTGCGCACATGTTGTGCGGTGGGTGCTGGTACTTGGCCCGTATAATATCCCCCTATCCTTCATCAAACCTTGAGAACTCACAGCCCCCTCAAAGAGCATTTGAGATTTTACAGGTTTGCTGTTCGTAGCTATTAAAGTGTCTGAAATGGGGACACTTTTTTCAAATGGTCACAAAATCTTGTACACTTCGAGCTTTAGCTGAATTTTTTTGTGCATGCCAACAAAAATACAAGGATCACTTCTACCAAGTTTGGGACCAAAACTCCTTCTGAAAAAATGTTAAAAAATCCCGAATCGCAAAAAGTTTCAAAAATCATGAAAAATAGAAAACAAGTTTGCTGCCAGTAGCCTTTAAAGTGTCTGAAATGGGACACTTTTTTCCAATGGTCAAAAAATCTTGTAAAGTTCAAGTTTTGAGCTGAATTTTTTTATGCGTGCCAACAAAAATACAAGGATCCGTCTTACCAAATTTGGCCAACTCCTTTAAAAACTTTTAAAATCTCGACCGTTAAGTGAAAAAGGAACGAGAGTCTTGCATGACACTCACATGAAGCTACGGACCAATATGAATCCAAGCCATAAAATGGTAATGCTGCAGAAAATGAGATGTGCCAAACCCACCTACCGACCCTATCGATCTCATGGCTTGCGCATCCGCATCTCTCTGGCGACGTAGTGCCCCCCGCGCCCGCTCATTCGCGGTTGGCTTAGCATACGGGTTCATTCTAGTCTAAGATCAGACCGGAAGAGGTTGCATAGCGTTAGTAGCACGAGAGGGGACCCGATCGATCCCGACTTGGCATCCGCCCCTGGTCGGCTAGCGCCTGCACACTCAGTTCATGGTTGACAGTTACGGAGTTCATTCCTAGTCTAAGCATACGGAGTTCATTCCCAGTCTAAGATCGGATCAGACCGAGGGTTGCGGCAGCACATGTTGGGCTCGGGCATGTGTTGGTGCCACATTTTTCTTCACCAAGGCACCATCGTCAGAGTATCGTCGGAGCATCGTCGGAGAACCTAACCGGTAGCATTGAGGTTCCGACGATCGAGGGGGCCGGGGGGTGTATGCACATGATGTGCGATGGGTGCTGGTACTTGGCCCCCTATTCCCTCATCAAACCTCGAGAACTCACACCCCCTTAAAGTGCATTTGAGATTTTACAGGTTTGCTGCCAGTAGCCATTAAAGTGTCTAAAATGGGGACACTTTTTTCAAATGGTCACAAAATCTTGTACACTTCCAGTTTTTAGCTGAATTGTTTTGTGCATGCCAAAAAAAATACAAGGATCACGTCTACCAAGTTTGGGGCCAAAACTCCTTCCGAAAAAATTTTAAAAATCCCGAACCGTAAAAAGTTTCAAAAATCGTGAAAAATAGAAACGAGTCGTCTTTGCCATGAAACTTCACGTGAAGGCTTAAAGGACCATTGTATGAATTTACAAGCCATAAAAATGGCATTGGCACACAAGAAATATGAAGAGGCGCCTAAACCCACCTACCACCCTATACGATCCACGGCTTGCGATCCGGTCCCTTATGGTCGGCTTAGTGCCCCACCCGCCCAGCCGCGCTCGGTTTTCGTCCGAATGGCTTAGGCATACAAGGTTCATTCCCAGTCTAAGATTAGACCAACTGAGGGTTGAGGCAGCGTGATCAGGTAGCACGCAGAAGGGGACCCAACCGATCCCCGGCTCACGCATCTTGCCCCTCTGGCCGGTTGAGCGCCCGTACGCTCGTTTCATAGGTTGACTTAGGCATACGGAGTTCATTCTCGGTCTAAGCATACGGAGTTCATTCCCAGTTTTAAGATCAGACCAACCGAAGGGTGCAGCTCAACATGCTGGGCTCGGGCATGTGCTGGTGCCATATTTTTCTTCACCGGGGCACCATCATCGGAGCATCACCGGAGAACCTGACCGACAGTATTGGGGTTCCGACGATCGGGGGCTGGGGGGTGTACGCACATGATGTGCGATGGGAGCTGGTACTCGGCCCTCATATTGGCCCCCTATCCCTCATCAAACCTCAAGAACTCATACCCCCTTGAAAGACCATTTTAGATTTTACAGGTTTGCTACCAGTAGCCATTAAAGTGTCTGAAATGGGGACACTTTTTTCAAATGGTCACAAAATCTTGTACACTTCGAGTTTTTAGCTGAATTTTTTTGTGCATGCCAACACAAATACAAGGATCATGTCTACCAAGTTTGGGGCCAAAACTCCATCAAAAAAAATTTTAAAAATGTCAAACCTCAAGAAGTTTCAAAAATCATGAAAAATATAAAACGAGTTGTCTTGCCATGAAACTTCATGTGAAGGCTTAAGGGACCATTGTATGAATTTACAAGCCATAAAAATGCCATTGGCACGTAAAAATATGAAGATGTGCTTAAACCCACCTACCACCCCATCGATCCACGGCTTGCACATCCTGCCTATCTGGCCGACGTAGTGCTCGCCCGCCCGCCCACCCACCCATTTCGTTGGTTGGCTTACGCATACGAAATTCATTCCCAGTCTAAGATCTGATCGGACAGAGGGTTGTGGCAGCAGGATCGGCAAGACGCAGAGGGGGACCCGGTCGATCCCCGGCTTGCGCATCCCTCCCCTCTGGCTGACTGAGCGCCCGCACGCTCGTTTCGTGCGTTGACTTAAGCGTACGGAGTTCATTCCTAGTCTAAGCATACGGAGTTCATTCCCAGTCCAAGATCATACCGGTCCAAGGGTTGCGACAGCACATACTGGGCTCGGGCATGTGCTGGTGCCGCATTTTTCTTCATCGGGGCACCATCATCGGAGAACTTAACCGGCGGCATTGGGGTTCCGGCGATCGGGCGGGCCGAGGGGTGTGCGCACATGATGCGCGATGGGTACTGGTACTTGGCCCTTATAGTGGCCCCCTATCCCTCATCAAACCTCAAGAACTCACACCCCCTTAAAGAGCATTTGAGATTTTACAGGTTTGCTGCCAGTAGCCATTAAAGTGTCTGAAATGGGGACACTTTTTTCAAATGGTCACAAAATCTTGTACACTTCGAGTTTTTAGCTAAATTTTTTTGTGCATGCCAACAAAATACAAGGATCACGTCTATTAAGTTTGGGCCCAAAACTCCTTCCGAAAAAATTTTAAAAAATCCCGAACCGCCAAAAGTTTTAAAAATCATGAAAAATAGAAAATGAGTCGTCTTGCCATGAAACTTCACGTGAAGGCTTAAGGGACCATTGTATGACTTTACAAGCCATAAAAATGGCATTGGCATGCAGAAATATGAAGATCCCCGACTTACGCATCCCGCCCCTCTGGCCGGCTGAGCGCCCACACGCTCGTTTTGTGGGTTCACTTAGGCATACGGAGTTCATTCCCAGTCTAAGCATACGGAGTTCATTCCCAGTCTAAGATAGGACCGGACCAAGGGTTGCACCAGCACATGCTGGGCTCAAGCATGTGCTGGTGCCGCATTTTTTTTCGCCGGGGCACCATTGTCGAAGCATCGTCGGAGAACCTGACTGGCGACATTGGGTTTCGGTGATCGGGGGGCCGGGGGGTGTGCGCACATGATCTGCAATGGGTGCAGGTACTTGGCCCTTATATTGGCCCCCTATCTCTCACGAACCTCAAGAACTCACACCCCCATAAAGAGCATTTGAGATTTTACAGGCTTGCTGCCAGTAGCCATTAAAGTGTCTGAAATGGGGACACTTTTTTCAAATGGTCACAAAATCTTGTACACTTCGAGTTTTTTGCTGAATTTTTTTGTGCTTGCCAAAAAAATACAAGGATCAAGTCTACCAAGTTTGGTGCCAAAACTCCTTCTGAAAAAATTTAAAAAAATCACGAACCGAAAAAAGTTTCAAAAATCGTGAAAAATAGAAAACGAGTCGTCTTGCCATGAAACTTCACGGGAAGGCTTAAGGGACCATTGTATGAATTTAAAAGCCATAAAAATGGCATTGGCATGCAGAAATATGAAGATCCCCGGCTTGCGCATCCCGCCCCTCTGGCCGGCTGAGTACCCACACACTCATTTTATGGGTTCACTTAGGCATACGGAGTTCATTCCCAGTCTAAGCATACGGAGTTCATTCCCAGTATAAGATCGGACCGGACCAAGGGTTGTGCCAGCACATTTTGGGCTCGAGCATGTGCTGGTGCCGCATTTTTCTTCGTCGGGGCACCATCGTCGGAGCATCGTCGGAGAACCTGACCGGCGGCATGAGGTTTCGGCGATTGGGGGGGCCAGGGAGGGTGTGCGCACATGATGTGCGGTGGGTGCTGGTACTTGGCCCTTATATTGGCCCCCTATCCATCATCAAACCTCGAGAACTCACACCCCCTTAAAGAGCATTTGAGATTCTACAGGTTTGCTGCCAGTAGCCATTAAAGTGTCCGAAATGGGGACACTTTTTTCAAATGGTCAGAAAATCTTGTACACTTCGAGTTTTTAGCTGAATTTTTTTATGCATGCCAAAAAAATTACAAGGATCACATCTACCAAGTTTGGGGCCAAAACTCCTTCCGAAAAAATTTTAAAAAATCTTGAACCGTAAAAAGTTTTGAAAATCGTGAAAAATAAAAAACGAGTCGTCTTGCCATGAAACTTCACGTGAAGGCTTAAGGGACCATTGTATGAATTTAGAAGCCATAAAAATGGCATTGGGATGCAGAAATATGAAGATGTGCCTAAACCCACCTACCAACCTATCGATCCACGGCATGCGCATCCCGTCTCTCTGGCTGGCATAGTGCCCGCACGCCCGCCCGCCCGCCCGCCCGCTTGTTTCGTCGGTTGGCTTAGGCATACAGAGTTCATTCCCAATCTAAGTTTGGACCAGACCGATGGTTGCAGTAGCAGGATCAGTAGCACACAAAGGGGGACCCGACCGATCCCCGGCTTGCGCATCCCGCCCCTCCGGCTGGTTGAGCACTAGCACGCTCGTTTCGTGGGTTGACTTAGGCATACAGAGTTCATTCCCAGTCTAAGATCAGATCAGATCAAGGGTTGCAACAGGACATGCTGGGCTCGAGCATGTGCTGGTGCCTCATTTTTCTTCGTCGTGGCACCATTGCCGGAGCATCGCTGGAGAACCTGACCAGCGGCATTGAGGTTCCGACGATCGAGGGGTCGGGGGGGTGTGCGCACATGATGTGCGATGGGTGCTGGTACTTGGCAATTATATTGGCCCCCTATCCCTCATCAAGCCTCAAGAACTCACACCGCTTAAAGAGCATTTGAGATTTTACAGGTTTCTACCAGTAGCCATTAAAGTGTCTCAAATGGGGACACTTTTTTGAAATGGTCACAAAATATTGTACACTTCGAGTTTTTAGCTGAATTTTTTTGTGCATGCCAACAAAAATACAAGGATCATGTCTACCAAGTCTGGGGCTAAAACCCCTTCCGAAAAAATTTTAAAAATTCCTGAACCGCAAAATTTTCAAAAATCATGAAAAATAGAAAATGAGTCGTCTTGCTATGAAACTTCACGTGAAGGCTTAAGGGACCATTGTATGAATTTACAAACCATAAAAATGGCATTGGCACGCAGAAATATGAAGATGTGATTAAACCCACCTACCACCCTATCGATCCATGGCTTGCGCATCCCGTCTCTCTGGCGGGCGTAGTGCCCGCCCGTACGCCTGCCCGCTCGTTTCGTCGGTTGGCTTAGACATACAGAGTTCATTCCCAGTCTAAGATTGGATCAAACTGAGGGTTGCAGTAGCAAGATTGGCAGCACGCAGTGGGGGACCCGGCCAATCCCCGACTTGCGCATCCCACCCCTCTGGCCGGCTGAGCGCCCGTACGCTCGTTTCGTCGGTTAACTTAGGCATACGGAGTTCGTTCCCAGTCTAAGCATATAGAGTTCATTCCCAGTCTAAGATCGGACCAGACCGAGGTTTGCAACAGCACATGCTGGGCTCAGGCATGTGCTGGTGCCGTATTTTTCTTCACCGGGGCACCATCACCAGAGCATCACCAGAGAACCTGACCGACGACATTGGAGTTCCGACGATCGGGGGGGGCCGGGGGGGTGTGCGCACATGATGTGCGATGGGTGGTGGTACTTGGCCCTTATATTGGCCCCTTACCCCTCATCAAACCTCGAGAACTCACACTCCCTTAAAGAGCATCTGAGATTTTACATGTTTGCTATCAGTAGCCATTAAAGTGTTCGAAATGGGGACACTTTTTCAAATGGTCACAAAATATTGTACACTTCGAGTTTTTAGGTGAATTTTTTTGTGCATGCCAACAAAAATACAAGGATCACGTCTACCAAGTTTGTTGTCAAAACTCCTTCCGAAAGAATTTTAAAAAATCCCGAACCGGGAAAAGTTTTGAAAATCGTAAAAAATAAAAAATGAGTCGTCTTGCCGTGAAAGTTCACGTGACGGCTTAAGGGACCACTCTATGAATTTACAAGCCATAGAAATGGCATTGGCATGCAGAAATATGAAGATGTGCCTAAACCCACCTACCACCCTATCAATCCACAGCTTGCGTATCCCGTCTCTCTGGCCGACGTAGTGCCCGCCCGTCCGCCAGCACGCTCATTTTGTCGGTTGGCTTGGGCATATGGAGTTCATTCCCAGTCTAAGATCAAATCAGACCGAGAGTTGCGATAGTAGGATCGGTAGCACACAGAGGGGGACACGATCGATCCCCGGCTTGCGCATCCCGCCCCTCTAGCCGGCTGAGCGCCCGCACACTCGTTTCATGGGTTGGCTTAAGCATACGGAGTTCATTCCCAGTCTAAGATCGGATCGGACCAAGGGTTGCGGCAGCACATGCTAGGCTCGAGCATGTACTGGTGCCATATTTTTCTTCATCGGGGCACCATCATCGGAGAACCTGACCGGCAGCACTGGGCTTCTGGCGATTGGGGGGGACGGGGGGGTGTGTGCGCATGATGTGCGATGGGTGCTGGTACTTGGGCCTTATATTGGCCCCCTATCCCTCATCAAATCTGGAGAGCTCACACCCCCTGAAAAAGCATTTTAGATTTTACAGGTTTGCTGTCAGTAGCCATTAAAGTGTCTGAAATGGGGACACTTTTCTCAAGTGGTCACAAAATCTTGTACACTTCGAGTTTTTAGCTGACTTTTTTTGTGTATGCCAACAAAAATACAAGGATCACATCTACCAAGTTTGGGGCCAAAAATTTTTTCAAAAAAATTTTAAAAAATCTCGAACCACAAAAAGTTTCAAAAATCATGAAAAATAGAAAACGAGTCATCTTGGCATGAAACTTCACGTGAAACCTTAAGGGACCATTGTATGAATTTACAAGCCATAAAAATGGGATTGGCACGTAGAAATATGAAGATGTGCCTAAACCCACCTACCAACCTATCGATCCACAGTATGTGCATCCCGTCTCTCTGGCCGGCATAGTGCCCGCCCACCCGCCTGCCCGTTCGTTTTGTCGGTTGGCTTAGGCATACGGAGTTCATTCCAAGTCCAAGATCAGACCAGACCAAGAGTTGTGGCAGTAGGATCGGTAACACATAGATGGGGACCCGATCGATCCCCGGCTTGTGCGTTCCGCCCCTCTCGCCGGCTGAGCACCCGCACGCTCGTTTCGTGGGTTGACTTAGGCATACGGAGTTTTTTCCCAGTCTAAGCATACGGAGTGCATTCCCAATCTAAGATCAGACAAGACCGAGGGTTGCAGCAGCACATGCTGGGCTCTGGCATGTGCTGGTGTCGCATTTTTCTTCGTCGGGGCACCATCGCCAAAGAACCTGACCGATGGCGTTGGGGTTCTGGCGATCGAGGGGTGTGCGCAGATGATGTGTGATGGGTGCTGGTACTTGGCCCTTATATTGGCCCCCTATCACTCATCAAACCTCGAGAACTCACACCCTCTTAAAGAGCATTTACGATTTTACAGGTTTGTTGCCAGTAGCCATTAAAGTGTCTAAAATGGGGACACTTTTTTCAAATGGTCACAAAATCTTGTACACTTCGAGTTTTGAGCTGAATTTTTTGTGCATGCCAACAAAAATACAAGGATCACGTTTACCAAGTTTGGGGCCAAAACTCCTTCCGAAAAAATTTTAAAAAATCTTGAACCGTAAAAAGTTTCAAAAATCGTGAAAAATAAAAAACGAGTCGTCTTGCCATGAAACTTCACGTGAAGGCTTAAGGGACCATTGTATGAACTTACAAGCCATAAAAATGGCATTGGCATGCAGAAATATGACGATGTGCCTGAACCCACCTACCACCCGATCGATCCACGACTTTTGCATCCCGTCCCTCTGGTCGGCGTAGTGCCTGCCCGCCTGCCCGCCCACTCGTTTCGTCGGTTGGCTTAGACATACGGAGTTCATTCCCAGTCTAAGATCAGACCGGACCGAAGGTTGCGAGAGCAGGATTGACAGCACGTAGAGGGGGACTCGGCTGATCCCCAGCTTATGCATCCAGCCCCTCTGGCCGACTGAGCGCCCGCATGCTCGTTTCGTGGGTTGACTTAGGCATACAGAGTTCATTCCCAGTCTAAGATCGGACCGGACCGAAGGTTGCTGCAGTAGGATCAGCAGCACGTAGAGGGGGACCCGACCGATCCCTGGCTTGTGCATCCCGCCCCTCTGGCCGACTGAGCGCCCGCACGCTCGTTTCGTGGGTTGACTTAGGCATACGGAGTTCATTCCCAGTCTAAGATTAGACCGGACCGAGGGTTACGGCAGCACATTTTGGGCTCGGGCATGTGCTGGTGCCGCATTTTTCTTCACCGGGGCAGCATCACCGGAGCATCATTAGAGAACCTAACTGGAGGCATTGGGGTTCCGACGATCGGGGGGGCGGGGGGGTGTGTGCGCACATGATGTGCGATGGGTGCTGGTACTTGGCCCTTACATTCGCCCCCTATCCCTCATCAAACCTCAAGAAATCATACCCCCTTAAAGAGCATTTGAGATTTTACAGGTTTGCTGCCAATAGCCATTAAAGTGTCTAAAATGGGGACACTTTTTTCAAATGGTCACAAAATCTTGTACACTTCGAGTTTTTAGTTGAATTTTTTTGTGCATGCCAAAAAATATACAAGGGTCACGTCTTCCAAGTTTGTTGCCAAAACGCATTCCGAAAAAATTTTAAAAAATCCCGAACCACAAAAAGTTTCATAAATCATGAAAAATAGTAAACGAGTCGTCTTGCCATGAAACTTCGCGTGAAGGCTTAAGGGACCATTGCATGAATTTACAAGCCATAAAAGTGGCATTGGCACGCAGAAATATGAAGATGTACCTAAACCCACCTACCACCCTATCGATCCACGGCTTGCGCATCACATCTCTTTGGCCGGCATAGTGCCCGCCTGCCCGCCCACCCGCTCGTTTTGTCGGTTGGCTTAAGCATACGGAGTTCTTTCCCAGTCTAAGATCTGATCAAACTGAGGGTTACGGTAGTAGGATTGACAGCATGTAGAGGGAGACCCGGTCGATCCTTGGCTTGCGCATCCTGCCCCTCTGGCCGGCTGAGCACCCGCATGCTCATTTTGTGGGTTGACTTAGGCATACGGAGTTCATTCACAGTTTAAGGTCGAATCAGATCGAGGGTTGTGGTAGCACATGCTGGGCTCGGGCATGTGCTGGGGCCGCATTTTTCTTTGTCGAGGCACTATCGCCAGAGCATCGTCGGAGCATCATTGGAGAACCTGACCGACGGCATTGGGGTTCCGACGATCGGGGGGGCCGGGGAGTGTGCGCACATGATGTGCGATGGGTGCTGGTACTTGGCCCTTATATTGGCCCCCTATCCCTCATCAAACCTCGAGAACTCACACTCCCTTAAAGAGCATTTGAGATTTTACAGGTTTGCTACTAGTAGCCATTAAAGTGTCTGAAATGGGGACACTTTTTCCACATGGTCACAAAATCTTGTACACTTCGAGTTTTAGCTGAATTTTTTGTGCATGCAAACAAAAATACAAGGATCACGTCTACCAAGTTTGGGAACAAAACTCCTTCCGAAAAAATTTTAAAAATTCTCGAACCGCAAAAAGTTTCAAAAATCGTGAAAAATAGAAAATGAGTCGTCTTGCCATGAAACTTCACGTGAAGGCTTAAGGGATCATTGTATGAATTTACAGGCCATAAAAATGGCATTGGCATGCAGAAATATGAAGATGTGCCTAAACCCACCTACCACCCGATCGATCCACGGCTTTCGCATCCCGTCTCTCTGGCTGGCGTAGTGCCCGCCCGTCTGTCCCCCCGCTCGTTTCGTTGGTTTGCTTAGGCATACGGAGTTCATTCCTAGTCTAAGATTAGATCGGATTGAGGGTTACGATAGCAGGATCAGTAGTATGTAGAGGGGGACTCAATCAATCCCCAGCTTACACATCCCGTCCCTTTGGCCTGCTGAGCGCCCGTATGCTTGTTTCGTGGGTTGACTTAGGCATACGGAGTTCATTCCCTGTCTAAGCATACGAAGTTCATTCCCAGTCTAAAATCAAACTGGACCGAGGGTTGCGGTAGCACATGCTGGGCTCGACCATGTGCTGGTGCCGCATTTTTCTTCGTCGGGGCACCATCGCCGGAGCATCGTCGTAGAACCTGACCGGCAGCGTTAGGGTTCTGGTAATCGAGGGAGCCGCCGGGGGGTGTACACACATGATGTGCAGTAGGTGCTCGTACTTGACCCTTATATTGGCCCCCTATACCTCATCAAACCTCGAGAACTCACACCCCCTTAAAGAGCATTTGAGATTTTACAGGTTTGCTGCCAGTAGCCATTAAAGTTGCTGAAATGGGGACACTTTTTTCAAATGGTCACAAAATCTTGTACACTTTGAGTTTTTAGCTGAAATTTTTTTTGCATGCCAACAAAAATACAAGGATCACGTCTACCAAGTTTGCAGCCAAAAATCTTTCCAAAAAAATTTTAAAAAATCCCAAACCGTAAAAAGTTTCAAAAATCGTGAAAAATAGAAAACGAGTCGTTTTGCCATGAAACTTCACGTGAAGGCTTAAGGGACCATTGTATGAACTTACAAGCCATAAAAATGGCATTGGTAGGCAGAAATATGAAGATGTGCCTAAACGCACCTACCACCCTATCGATCCACGGCTTGCGCATCTCGTCTCTCTGGCCGACGTAGTGCCCGCCCGCTCGCGCACTTGTTTCGTCGGTTGGCTTAGGCGTACGGAGTTCATTCCCAATCTAAGATCAGACCGGACCAAGCGTTGCAGCAGCAAAATCGGTAGCATACAGAGGGGAACCCGACCGATCCTCGACTTACGCATCACACCCCTCTAGCTGGCTGAGCGCTCGCACGCTCGTTTCGTGGGTTGACTTAGGCATACGGAGTTCATTCCCAGTCTAAGATGGACTGGATCGAGGGTTATGGCAGCACATGCTGGGGTCGGGCATGTGCTGGTGACGGCATTAGGGTTCCGGCGATCGGGGGGGTGTACGCACATGATGTGCGATGGGTGCTGGTACTTGGCTCTTATATTGGCCCCCTATCCCTCATCAAACTTTGAGAACTCACATCCCCTTAAAGTGCTTTTGAGATTTTACAGGTTTGCTGCCAGTAGCCATTAAAATGTCTGAAATGGGGACATTTTTTTCAAATGGTCACAAAATCTTGTACACTTTGAGTTTTTAGCTGAATATTTTGTGCATGCCAACAAAAATACAAGGATCACGTCTACCAAGTTTGGGGCCAAAATTGCTTTCGAAAAAATTTTAAAAAATCTCGAACCGAAAAAGTTTCAGGAATCGTGAAAAATAGAAAACGAGTCGCCTTGCCACGAAACTTCACGTGAAGGCTTAAGGGACCATTGTATGAATTTACAAGCCATAGAAATGGCTTTGGCATGCAGAAATATGAAGATGTGCCTAAACCCACCTACCGCCCTATCGATCCACGGCTTACGCATCCCGTCTCTCTAGTGGGCGGAATGCCCGCCTGCCCGTTCATTTCGTCAGTTGGCTTAGACATACGGAGTTCATTCCCAGTCTAAGAATACGGAATTCACTACCAGTCTAAGATCGGACTAGACCGAGGGTTACTACAGCATATAGGCTCAGGCATGTGCTGGTGCCGCATTTTTCTTCGTCGGGGCACCATCGCAAGATAACTTGACTGACGGCATTGGGGTTCCTGCGATCGAGGGGCCGGGGGGGTGTGCGCACATGATGTGTGATGGGTGCTGGTACTTGGCCCTTATATTGCCCCCCTATACCTTATCAAACCTCAAGAACCCACACCCCCATAAAGAGCATTTGAGATTTTACAGGTTTGCTGCCAGTAGCCATTAAAGTGTCTGAAATGGGGCCACTTTTTTCAAATGGTCACAAAATCTTGTACACTTTGAGTTTTTAGCTGAATTTTTTTGTGCACGCCCAAAAAAATACAAGGATCATGTCTACCAAGTTTGGGGACAAAACTCCTTCCGAAAGATTTTAAAAAATCTTGAACCACAAAAAGTTTTGAAAATCGTGAAAAATAGAAAACGAGTCGTCTTGCCATGAAACTTCACGTCAAGGCTTAAGGGACCATTGTATGAATTTACAGGCAATAAAAATGGCATTGGCACATAGAAATATGAAGATGTGCCTGAACTCACCTACCACCCTATGGATCGACGGGTTGCGCATCCCGTCTCTCTTGCCGACGTAGTGCCCGCCCGCCCGCCCGCCCTCTCGTTTCGTCGGTTGGCTTAGGCATACAGAGTTCATTCCCAGTCTAAGATCAGACTGGACCTAGGGTTACGGCAATAGGATCAGCAGCATGCAAAGGAGGACCCGGTCGATCCTCGGCTTACGCATCCCGCCCCTCTGGCCGGTTGAGTGCCCGCACGCTCGTTTCGTGGGTTGACTTTGGCATACGGATTTCATTCCCAGTCTAAGCATACGGAGTTCATTCCCAGTCTAAGATCAGACCGAAACGAGGGTTGCGGTGGCACATACTGGGGTCGGGCATGTGCTGGTGCCGCATTTTTCTTCGTCGGGGCACCATCGTCGGTGCATCGTCGGAGAACTTGATCGGCAGTATTGAGGTTTCGGCTATCGAGGGGGTCGGGGGGTGTGCGCACATGATGTGAGATGGGTGCTGGTACTTGGCCCTTATATTGGCCTCCTATCCCTCATCAAAACTTGAGAACTCACACCCCCTTAAAGAGCATTTGAGATTTTACAGGTTTGCTGCCAGTAGCCATTAAAGTGTCTGAAATGGGGACACTTTTTTCAAATGGTCACAAAATCTTGTACACTTCGAGTTTTTAGCTGAATTTTTTTTTGCATGCAAACAAAAATACAAGGATCACGTCTACCAAGTTTGGGCCAAAAACTCTTTTCGAAAAAATTTTAAAAAATCCCGAACCGTAAAAAGTTTCAAAAATCGTGAAAAATAGAAAACAAGTCGTCTTGCCATGAAACTTCATGTGAAGGCTTAAGGGACCATTGTATGAATTTAAAAGCCATAAAAATGGCATTGATACATAGAAATATGAAGATGTGCCTAAAACCAGCTAGCAACCTATTGATCCACGGCTTACGCATCCTGTCTCTCTGGCCGACGTAGTGCCTGCCCACCCGTCCGCCCACTCGTTCCATCGGTTGGCTTAGGTATATGAAGTTCATTCCCAGTCTAAGATTGGACCAGATCGAGGGTTGTGGTAGCGGATCGACAGCACGCAGAGGCGGACCCGACCGATCCCCGGCTTGCGCATCCCGCCTCTCTGTCCGACTGAGCGCCCGTACGCTCGTTCCGTTGGTTGACTTATGCATACGGAGTTCATTCCCAGTCTAAGATCAGACAGGACCGAGGGTTGCGGTAGCACATGCTGGGCTCGGGCATGTGCTGGTGCCGTATTTTTCTTCGACGGGGCATTATCGCTGGAGCATCGTCGGAGAACCTGACCGACAGCATTTGGGTTCCGATGATCGGGGGGTCGGGGGGTGTGTGCACATGATGTGCGATGGGTGCTGGTACTTGGCCCTTATATTAGCCCCCTATCCCTCATCAAACCTCGAGAACTCAAACCCCCTTAAGACCATTTGAGATTTTACAGGTTGGCTGCCAGTAGCCAGTAAAGTGTCTAAAATGGGGACACTTTTTTCAAGGATCACGTCTACCAAGTTTGGGCCCAAAACTCCTTTCGAAAAAATTTTAAAAAATCCTCGAACCGCAAAAAGTTTCAAAAATTGTGAAAAATAGAAAACAAGTCATCCTGTCATGAAACTTCATGTGAAGGCTTCAGGGACCATTGTATGATATTTACAAGCCATAAAATGGCAATTGGCATGCAGAATATGAAGACGTTCCTAAACCCACACCTACCACCCTATCGATCCACGGCTTACGCATCCCGTCTCTCTGGCCAGCGTAGTGACCCCGCCACTGCCCCCGCTCTTTTCATCGGTTGGCTTAGCTACAAGTTCATTCCCATCTAAGATTGGACAGACCGAGTTTACGGAAGTAGATCGGACAGGATGCAAGAGGACCCACCCAATCCCGCTTACGATCCCGCCCCTTTGGTCGGCTGAGCGCCCGCATTGCTCGTTTCGTGGGTGACTAAGGCAACGGAGTTCATTCCCAGTCTAAGCATACGGAGTTCATTCCCGGTCTAAAACCGGACCAGACTGAGGGTTGCGACAGCAAGATCGGCAGCACGTAGAGGGGGACCCGATCGATCCTCGGCTTGGACATCCCGCCCCTCTGGCCGGCTGAGCGCCCGCACACTCGTTTCGTGGGTTGACTTAGGCATACGAAGTTCATTCCCAATCTAAGATCGGACATAATCGAGGGTTGTGGCAGCACATGCTGGGCTCGAGCATGTGCTGGTGCCGCATTTTTCTTCGTCGGGGCACCATCGTCGGAGCATCGCCGGAGAACCTGACTGGCGGCATTGGGGTTCCGGTGATCGGGGGGGCCGGGGGCATGTGTGCACATGATGTGCGATGCGTGCTGGTACTTGGCCATTATATTGGCCCCCTATCCCTCATCAAAACTCGAGAACTCACACACCCTTAAAGAGCATTTGAGATTTTACAGGTTTGTTGCCAGTATCCATTAAAGTGTCTGAATGGGGATACTTTTTTCAAATGGTCACAAAATCTTGTACACTTCGAGTTTTTAGCTGAATTTTTTTGTGCATGCCAAAAAAAATAAAAGGATCACGTCTACTTGGTTTGGGAACAAAACTCCTTCCGAAAAAATTTTAAAAATCCCGAACCATAAAAAGTTTTGAAAATCGTGAAAATAGAAAAGGAGTCGTCTTGCCATGAAACTTCCTGTGAAGGCTTAAGGGACCATTGTATGAATTTACAAGCCATAAAAATGGCATTGGCACGCAGAAATATGAAGATGTGCCTAAACCCACTTGCCACCCTATCGATCCACGGTTTGCGCATCCCGTCTCTCTGGCCAGTGTAATGCCCGCCCGCTCGCCCGCTCTCTCGCTCGTTTCGTCAGTTGGCTTAGGCATACGGAGTTCATTCCTAGTCTAAGATTAGACCAGACCGAGGTTTACGGTAGCAAGATTGGTAGCACGTAGAGGGGGACCCGACTGATCCCCAGCTTGCGCATCCTGCCCCTCTGGCCAGCTGAGCACCCGCACGCTCGTTTCGTGGGTTGACGTAGGCATACGGAGTTATTCCCAGTCTAAGCATACAAAATTCATTCCCAGTATAAGATTGTTCCCAACGGAGGGTTGCGGCAGCACATGCTAAGCTTGGGCATGTGCTGGTGCCGCATTTTTCTTTGCCGGGGTACCATCACCGGAGCATCGTCGGAGAACCTGACCGGCGACATTGGGGTTTCGACGATCGGGGGGGCCGGGGGGTGCGCGCACATGATGTGTGATGGGTGCTGGTACTTGGCCCTTATATTGGCCCCCTATCCCTCATCAAACCTCAAGAACTCACACCCACTTAAGGAGCATTTGAGATTTTACAGCTTTGCTGCCAGTAGCCATTAAAGTGTCTAAAATGGGGACACTTTTTTCAAATGGTCACGAAATCTTGTACACTTGGAGTTTTTAGCTGAATTTTTTTGTGCATGCGAACAAAAATACAAGGATCATGTCTACCAAGTTTGGGCCCAAAACTCCTTTCAAAAAAATTTTAAAAAATCCCGAACCGCAAAATGGCATTGGCATGCAGAAATATGAAGATGTGCCTAAAACCAGCTACCACCCTATCGATCCTCGGCTTGCGCATCCCGTCTCTCTGGCCGACGTAGTGCCCGCCCGCCCGCCCGCCCACTCATTCCGTAGGTTGGCTTAGGTATATGGTGTTCATTCCCAGTCTAAGATTGGACCAGGTCGAGGGTTGCGGCAGCAGGATCGGCAGCACGCAGAGGCGGACCCGGCCGATGCCTGGCTTGCGCATCCCGCCCCTCTGGCCGACTGAGCGCCCGCACGCTCGTTCCGTGGGTTGACTTAGGCATACGGAGTTCATTCCTTATCTAAGATCGGACATAACTGAGGGTTGTGGCAGCACATGCTGGGCTCGAGCATGTGCTGGTGCCACATTTTTCTTCGTCGGGGCACCATCATCGGAGCATCACCGAAGAACCTGACCGGCGGCATTGGGGTTCCAGCGATCGGGGGGGCCGGGGACGTGTGCGCACATGATGTGCGATGGGTGCTGGTACTTGGCCCTTATATTGGCCCCCTATCCCTCATCAAAACTTGAGAACTGACACACCCTTAAAGAGAATTTGAGATTTTACAGGTTTGCTGCTAGTAGCCATTAAAGTGTCTGAATGGGGATACTTTTTTCAAATGATCACAAAATCTTGTACACTTCGAGTTTTTAGCTGAAATTTTTTGTGCACGCCAACAAAAATAAAAGGATCACGTCTACCCAGTTTGGGACCAAAACTCCTTTCAAAAAAATTTTAAAAAATCTCGAACCGTAAAAAGTTTCATAAATCGAGAAAAATATAAAACGAGTCATCTTGCCATGAAACTTCACGTGAAGGCTTAAGGGACCATTGTATGAATTTACAACCCATAAAAATGGCATTGGAACGTAGAAATATGAAGATGTGCCTAAACCCACCCACCACCCTATCGATCCATGGCTTGTGCATCCCGTCTCTCTAGCTAGCGTAGCGCCCGCCCGTCCTTCCGCCCGCTCGTTTCGTCGGTTGGCTTAGGCATACGGAGTTTCATTACTAGTCTAAGATCAGACCAAATTGAGGATTGTGGCAGCAGGATCAGTAGCATGCAGTGGGGGACCCGGCCGATCCTCGGCTTGCGCATCCCGCCCATCTGGCCGACTGAGCACCCGCACCCTCGTTTCGTGGGTTGACTTAGGAATACAGAGTCCATTCCCAGTCTAAGCATACAGAGTTCATTCCCAGTCTAAGATCCGACCGGATCGAGGGTTGCGACAGCACATGCTGGGCTCAGGCATGTGGTGCTGCCGCATTTTTTTCGTCGGGGCACCATCGCCGGAGAACCTGACCGGCGGCATCGGGGTTCCAACGATCGGGCGGCCAGGGGGTGTGCGCACATGATGCGTGATGGGTGCTGGTACTTGGCCCTCATATTAGCCCCCTATCCCTCATCAAACTCAAGAACTCACACCCCCTTAAAGAGCATTTGAGATTTTACAGGTTTCTGCCAGTAGCCATTAAAGTGTCTGAAATGGGGGACACTTTTTTCAAATGGTCACAAAATCGTGTACACTTCGAGTTTTTAGGTTAATTTTTTTGTGAATGCCAACAAAAATACAAGGATCACGTCCACCAAGTTTGGGAACAAAACTCCATCCGAAAAAATTTAAAAAAATCCCAAACCGTAAAAAGTTTCAAAAATCGTGAAAAATAGAAAATGAGTCGTCTTGCCTTGAAACTTGACGTGAAGGCTTAAGGGACAATTGTATGAATTTACAAGCCATAAAAATGGCATTGGAATGTAGAAATATGAAGATATGCCTAAACCCACCTACCACCCTATCAATCCACGGTTTGCGAGTCCCGTCTCTCTGGCCGACGTTGTGCCCCCCCGCCTATCCGCTCGCTCGTTTCATCGGTTGGCTTAGGCATATGGAGTTCATTCCCAGTCTAAGACCAGACTAGACCGAGGGTTGTGGCAGCAGGATCGACAGCACGCAGAGGGGGACCCGGCCAATCCCCGGCTTACGTATCCCACCCCTCTGGCCGGCTGAGCGCCAGCACGTTCGTTTCGTGGGTTGACTTAGGCATACGGAGTTCATTCCCAATCTAAGCATACAGAGTTCATTCACAGTCTAAGATCAGATTAGACCGAGGGTTGAGGCAGCACTTGCTAGGCTTGGGCATTTGCTGGTGTCGTATTTTTCTTCACCGGGGCACCATCGTCGGAGCATCGCCAGAGAACCTGACCTGCAACATTGGGGTTTCGGCGATCGGGGGGCCGGAGGGTGTGCGCACATGATGTGTGATGGGTGCTGGTACTTGGCCCTTATATTGGCCCCATATCCCTCATCAAACCTCGAGAACTCACACCCCCTTAAAGAGCATTTGAGATTTTACAAGTTTGCTGCCAGTAGCCATTAAAATGTTTGAAATGGGGACATTTTTTTCAAATGGTCACAAAATCTTGTACACTTCGAGTTTTTAGCTGAATTTTTTTGTGCACGCCAACAAAAATAAAAGGATCACGTCTACCCAGTTTGGGGCCAAAACTCCTTTCAAAAAAATTTTAAAAAATCCCGAACCTTAAAAAGTTTCGTAAATCGAGAAAAATATAAAACGAGTCGTCTTGCCATGAAACTTCACGTGAAGGCTTAAGGGACCATTGTATGAATTTACAAGCCATAAAAATGGCATTGGCACGCAGAAATATGAAGATGTCCCCAAACCTAGCTACCACCCATTCGATCCATGGCTTGCGCATCCCGTCTCTCTGGCCGACGTAGTGCCCACCCGCCCGCCTGCCCGCTCGTTTCGTCGGTTGGCTTAGACATACGGAGTTCATTCCCAGTCTAAGATCGGACTGGACCGAGGGTTGCGACATCACATGCTGGGCTCGGGCATGTGCTGGTGCCACATTTTTCTTCACCAGGGCACCATCGTCGGAGCATATCCAGAGAACCTGACTGGCGGCATTGGGGTTCCGGCGATCGGGGGGGCCGGGGGGTATGCGCACATGATGTGCGATGGGTGCTGGTACTTGGCCCTTATATTGGCACCCTATCCCTCATCAAACCTCAAGAACTCACACGCCCTTAAAGAGCATTTGAGATTTTACAGGTTTGCTTCCAATAGCCATTAAAGTGTCTAAAATAAGGACATTTTTTTCAAATGGTCAAAAAATCTTGTACACTTCAAGTTTTTAGCTGAATTTTTTTTGCATGCCAACAAAAATACAAGGATCATGTCTATCAAGTTTGGGCCAAAAATCCTTTCGAAAAAATTTTAAAAAATCCCGAACCGCAAAACGTTTCAAAAATCGTGAAAAATAGAGAACGAGTCGTCTTGCCATGAAACTTAACGTGAAGGCTTAAGGGACCGTTGTATGAATTTACAAGGCATAAAAATTGCATTGGCATGCAAAAATATGAAGATGTGCCTAAACCCACCTACCACCCTATCGATACACGTCTTGCGCATCCTGTCTCTCTGGCCGACGTAGTGCCTGCCCGCCCGCCCGCTCGTTTCGTCGGTTGGCTTAGGCATACAGAGTTCATTCCCAGTCTAAGGTTGGATCAGACCAAGGGTTGCAACAGTAGGATCGACAGCACGTAGAGGGGGACTCGATCGATCGCGGGCTTGCGCATCCCACCCCTCTAGCTGACTGAGCGCCCGCACGCTCGTTCGTGGGTTGACCTAGGCATACGGAGTTCATTCCCAGTCTAAGCATATGGAGTTCATTCCCAGTCTAAGATCAGACCAGACCGAGGGTTATGGCAGCACATGCTAGGCTCGGGCATGTGCTAGTGTCGTATTTTTCTTCGTCGGGGCACCATCGCCGGACATTGCCGGAAAACCTGATCGACGGCCTTGGGGTTCTGACGATCGAGGGGGCCGGGGGGTGTGAGCACATGATATGCGATGGGTGCTGATACTTGGCCCTTATATTGGCCCCCTATCCCTCATCAAACCTTGAAAACTCACACCCCTTAAAGAGCATTTGAGATTTTACAGGTTTGCTGCCAATAGCCATTAAAGTGTCTTAAATGGGGACACTTTTTTCAAATGGTCACAAAAAACTTGTACACTTCGAGTTTTTAGCTGAATTTTTTTTCAGCATGCCAAAAAAAATACAAGGATCACATCTACCAAGTTTGGGGCCAAAACTCCTTCCGAAAAAATTTAAAAAAATCCCGAACCGTAAAAAGTTTCAAAAATCGTGAAAAATGGAAAACGAGTCGTCTTGCCATGAAACTTCACGAGAAGGCTTAAGGGACCATTGTAAAATGGTATTGGCATGCAGAAATATGAAGATGTGCCTAAACCCACCTACCACCCTATCGATACACGTCTTGCGCATCCTGTCTCTCTGGCCGACGTAGTGCCTGCCCGCCCGCCCGCTCGTTTCGTCGGTTGGCTTAGGCATACGGAGTTCATTCCCAGTCTAAGATCGGACCGGACCGAGGGTTGCGGCAGCAGGATTGGCAGCACGTAGAGGGGGACTCGGTCGATCCCCGGCTTGCACATCCCGCCCTTCTTGCCGGCTGAGCGCTCGCACGCTCGTTTCGTGGGTTGACATAGGCGTATGCAGTTCATTCCCAGTCTAAGCATACAGAGTTCATTCCCAGTCTAAGATCAACCGGACCGAGGGTTGCGGCAGCACATGTTGGGCTCGGGCATGTGCTGGTGCCATATTTTTCTTCACCGGGGCACCATCGCCAGAGAACCTGATCGACGGCGTTAGGGTTCCGACGATCAGGGGGGCCGGGTGGGGTGTGCGCACATGATGTGCGATGGGTGCTGGTACTTGGCCCTTATATTGGCCCCCTATCCCTCATCAAAGCTCGACAACTCACACCCCCTTAAAGAGCATTTGAGATTTTACAGGTTTGCTGCCAGTAGCCATTAAAGTGTCTGAAATGGCGGCACTTTTTTCAAATGGACACAAAATCTTGTACACTTTGAGTTTTTAGTAGAATGTTTTTGTGCATGCCAACAAAAATACAAGGATCATGTTTACCAATTTTGGGGCCAAAACTCCTTCCGAAAAAATTTTAAAAAATCCCGAACCGTGAAAAGTTTAAAAAATCGTGAAAAATACAAAACGAGTCATCTTGCCATGAAACTTCACGTGAAGGCTTAAGGGACCATTGTATGAATTTACAAGCCATAAAAATGGCATTGGCACATAGAAATATGAAGATGTGCCTAAACCCACCTACCACCCTATTGATCCACGGCTTGCGCATCTCGTCTTTCTGGCCAGTGTAGTACCCACCCGCCCGCCTGCCCGCTCGTTTCGTCGGTTGGCTTAGGCGTACAGAATTCATTCCCAGTCTAAGCATACGAAGGTCATTCCCAGTCTACGATCGGACCAGATCGAGGGTTGCACTGGGGCATGTGCTAGTGCCGTATTTTTCTTCGTCGGGGCACCATCACCAGAGCATCGTCACAAAACTTGACCGACGACATTGGGGTTCCGGCGATCGGGCGGGCTGGGGGGTGTGCGCACATGATGTGCGATGGGTGCCGGTACTTGGCCCCTATATTGGCCCCCTGTCTCTCATCAAACCTCGAGAACTCACACCCCCTTAAAGAGCATTTGAGATTTTATAGGTTTGCTGCCAGTAGCCATTAAAGTGTTTGAAATGGGGACAGTTTTTTCAAATGGTCACGAAATCTTGTACACTTCGAGTTTTTAGCTGAATATTTTTGTGCATGCCAACAAAAATACAGGGATCATGTCTACCAAGTTTGGACCCAAAACTCCTTTCAAAAAAATTTTAAAAAATCCTGAACCGCAAAAAGTTTAAAAAATCGTGAAAAATAGAAAACGAGTCGTCTTGCCATGAAACTTCACGTGAAGGCTTAAGGGGACCATTGTATGAATTTACAAGCCATAAAAATGGCATTGGCATGCAGAAATATGAAGATGTGCCTAAAACCACCTACCACCCCATCGATCCATGGCTTGCGCGTCCCGTCTCTCTGGCCGACGTAGTGCCCGGCCGCCCGGCAGCTCATTTCGTCGGTTGGCTTAGGCATACAGAGTGCATTCCCAGTCTAAGATCAGACCAGACCAAGGGTTACGGTGGTAGGATCGACAGCACGTAGAGTGGGACTCGGCCGATCCCCGACTTGCGCATCCCGCCCTTTTGGTCGACTGAGCGCCCGCACGCTCGTTTCGTGGGTTAACTTAGGCATGCGGAGTTCATTCCCAGTCTAAGCGTACGAAGTTCATTCCCAATCTAAGATCGGATCAGACCGAGGGTTACGGCAGCACATGCTGGGCTCGGGCATGTACTGGTGCCGCATTTTTCTTTGCCGGGGCACCATCGTCGAAGCATCGTCGGAGAACCTGACCGGTGGCATTGGGGTTCCAACGATCGGGGGTCAGGGGGTGTGCGCACATGATGTGCGATGGGTGCTGGTACTTGGCCCTTATATTGGCCCCCTATCCGTCACCAAACCTCAAGAACTCACACCCCCTTAAAGAGCATTTGAGATTTTACAGGTTTGCGATCGGTAGCCATTAAAGTGTCTGAAATGGGGACACTTTTTTGAAATGGTCACAAAATCTTGTACACTTTGAGTTTTTAGCTGAATTGTTTTGTGCATGCCAACAAAAATACAAGGATCTCGTCTACCAAGTTTGGGGCCAAAACTCTTCCCGAAAAAATTTTAAAAAATTCCCGAACCGCTAAAAGTTTTGAAAATCGTGAAAAATAAAAAACGAGTCGTCTTGCCATGAAACGTCACGTGAAGGCTTAAGGGACCATTGTATGAATTTACAAGCAATAAAAAAGGAATTGGCATGCAAAAATATGAAGATGTGCCTAAACCCACCTACCAACCTATCGATCCACGGCTTGCGCATCCCGTCTCTCTGGCCGGCGTAGTGCCCGCCCGCCCGCCCACCCGCTCGTTTCGTCAGTTGGTTTAGGCGTACGGAGTTCATTCCCAATCTAAGATTGGATCAGACCAAGGGTTACGATAGCAGGATCGGTAGCACGTAGAGGGGGACCCGGCCGATCCCTGGCTGGCGCATCCTGCCCTTCCGGTCAGCTGAGCGCCTGCACGCTCGTTTCGTTGGTTGACTTAGGCATACGGAGTTCATTCCCAGTCTAAGCATACGGAGTTCATTGCCAGTCTAAGTTTGTATCGGATCGAGGGTTGCGGCAGCACATGCTTGGCTCGGGCATGTGCTGGTTCCACATTTTTCTTCGCCGGGGCACCATCGCCGGAGCATCATCGGAGAACTTGACCGACGGCATTGGGGTTTCGGCGATCCGGGGGCCGGGGGGTGTGTGCACATGATGTGCGATGGGTGCTGGTACTTGGCCCTTATATTGGCCCCCTATCCCTCATCAAACCTTGAGAACTCACACCCCCTTAAAGAGCATTCGAGATTTTACAGGTTTGCTGCCAGTAGCCATTAAAGTGTCTGAAATGGGGACACTTTTTTGAAATGGTCACAAAATCTTGTACACTTTGAGTTTTTAGCTGAATTTTTTTGTGCGTGCCAACAAAAATACAAGGATCACGTCTACCAAGTTTGGGGCCAAAACTTCTTCCGAAAAGAATTTTAAAAAATCCCAAACCGCAAAAAGTTTCAAAAATCGTGAAAAATAGAAAACGAGTAGTCTTGCCAGGAAACTTCACGTGAAGGCTTAAGCGACCATTGTATGAATTTACAAGCCATAAAAATGGCATTGGCACGCAGAAATATGAAGATGTGCCTAAACCAACCTACCACCCTATCGATGCACGGCTTGCGCATCCCGGCTCTCTGGCCGGCATAGTGGCCGTCGCTGTGGCTGGCTGAGCACCTGCACGCTCATTTCATGGGTTGACTTAGGCATACAGAGTTCATTCCCAGTCTAAGCATACAGAGTTCATTCGCAGTCTAAGATTGGACCGGGCGAAGGGTTGCAGCATCACATGCTGGGCTCGGGCATGTGCTGGTGCCACATTTTTCTTTGCTGGGGCACCATCACCGGAGTGTCATCGAAGAACCTGACCAGCGGCATTGTGGTTCTGATGATCGGGGGACCGGGGGGGTGTGCGCGCTTGATGTGCGATGGGTGCTGGTACTTGGCCCTTACATTGGCTCCCTATCCCTCATCAAACCTCGAGAACTCACACCCACTTAAGGAGCGTTTGAGATTTTACAAGTTTGCTGCTAGTAGCCATTAAAGTGTCTGAAATGGGGACACTTTTTTGAAATGGTCACAAAATCTTGTACACTTTGAGTTTTTAGCTGAATTTATTTGTGCATGCCAACAAAAATACAAGGATCACGTCAGCCAAGTTTGGGGCTAAAACTCCTTCCGAAAAAATTTTAAAAAATCCCCAACCGCAAAAAGTTTCGAGAATCATGAAAAATAAAAAACGAGTCGTCTTGCCATGAAACTTCACGTGAATGCTTAAGGGACCATTGTATGAATTTACAAGCCATAAAAATGGCATTGGCACACAGAAATATCAAGATGTGCCTAAACCCACCTACCACCCTATCGATGCATGGCTTGCGCATCCCGTCTCTCTGCTCGGCGTAGTGGCCGCCCGCCCGCCCACTCGTTTCGTCGGTCGGCTTAGGCATACAAAATTCATTACTAGTCTAAGATCCGTCCAGACCGAGGGTTGTGGTAGTAGGATCGGCAGCACGCAGAGGTGGACCCGATCGATCCCTAGCTTGCGCATCCCGCCCCTCTGGCCGGCTGAGTGCCCGCACGCTCGTTTCGTGGGTTGACTTAGGCATACAGAGTTCATTCCCAGTCTAAGCATATGGAGTTCATTCCCAGTATAAGATCGGACCAGACCGAGGGTTACGGCAGCACATGCTGGGCTCGGGCCTGTGCTGGTGCTGCATTTTTCTTCGCAGGGGCACCATCGTCGGAGCATCCCCGAAAAACCTGACCGGTGGCATTGGGGTCCGACGATCAGGGGGGCCGGGGGGTGTGCGCACATGATGTGAGATGGGTGCTGGTACTTGGCCCTTATATTGGCCCCCTATCCCTCATCAAACCTCGAGAACTCACACCCCCTTAAAGAGCATTTGAGATTTTACAGGTTTGCTGCCAGTAGCCATTAAAGTGTCTAAAATGGGGACACTTTTTTCAAATGGTCACAAAATCTTGTACACTTCGAGTTTTTAGCTGAAATTTTTTGTGCATGCCAAAAAAAATACAAGGATCATGTCTGCCAAGTTTGGGCCCAAAACTCCTTATGAGAAAATTTTAAAAAATCCCAAACCGTAAAAAGTTTCAAAAATCCTAAAAAATAGAAAACGAGTCGTCTTGCCTTGAAACTTCACGTGAAGGCTTAAAGGACCATTGTAAGAATTTACAAGCCATAAAAATGGCATTGGCACATAGAAATAGGAAGATGTGCCTAAACCCACCTACCACCCTATCGATCCACGGCTTGCGCATCCCGTTTCTCTAGCCGACGTAGTGCCTGCCCGTCCGCCCGCTCATTTCATCGGTTGGCTTAGGCATACAGAGTTCATTCCTAGTCTAAGATCAGACCAGACCGAGGGTTGCGGCAGCAGGATCGGTAGACCCAGTCGATCCCTGGCTTGCGCATCCTACCCCTTTGGCCGACTGAGCGCCTGCACGCTCGTTTCGTGGGTTGACTTAGGCATACAGAGTTCATTCCCAGTCTAAGCGTATGGAGTTCATTCCCAGTCTAAGATCGGATCGAACCGAGGGTTGCGGCAACACACGCTGGGCTCGGGCATGTGCTGGTGCCGCATTTTTCTTCATCGGGGCACCATCGTCAGAGAACCTAACCGACGGTATTGGGGTTCCAGCGATCGGGGGGGCCGGGGGGTGTGCGCAGATGATTTGCGATGGGTGCTGGTACTTGGCCCTTATATTGGCCCCCTATCCCTCATGAAACCTCGAGAACTCACACCTCCTTAAAGAGCATTTTAGATTTTACAGGTTTGCTGCTAGTAGCCATTAAAGTGTCTGAAATGGGGACACTTTTTTCAAATGGTCACAAAATCTTGTACACTTCTAGTTTTTTGCTGAATTTTTTTGTGCATGCCAAAAAAAATACAAGGATCACTTTTATCAAGTTTGGGGCTAAAACTCCTTCTGAAAAAATTTTAAAAAATCCCGAACCGTAAAAAGTTTTGAAAATCGTGAAAAATAGAAAACGAGTCGTCTTGCCATGAAACTTCACGTGAAGGCTTAAGGGACCATTGTATGAATTTACAAGCCACAAAAATGACATTGCCATGCAGAAATATGAAGATGTGCCTAAACCTACCTACCACCCTATCGATCCACGGCTTGCGCATCCCATCTCTCTGGCTGGCGTAGTGCCCGCCTGCCCGCCCGCCCGCTCGTTTCGTCGGTTGGCTTAGGCATATGGAGTTCATTCCCAGTCTAAGATCAGACCGGACCGAGGGTTGAGACAGCAGGATCGGCAGCACATAGAGGGGGACCCGATCGATCCTCGACTTGAGCATCCCACCCTTCTGGCCGGCTGAGCACCCGTTCGCTCGTTTCGTGGGTTGACTTAGGCATACGTAGTTCATTCCCAGTCTAAGCATACGGAGTTCATTCCAAGTACAAGATCGGACTGGACCGAGGGTTGCAGCCGCACCTGCTGGGCTCGAGCATGTGCTGGTGCTGCATTTTTCTAAGTCGGGGAACCATCATCGGAGCATCGTCGGAGAGCCTGACCAACGGCATTGGGGTTCCGGCGATCGGGGGCTAGGGGGTGTGCGCACATGATGTGCGATGGGTGCTGGTACTTGGCCCTTATATTGGCCCCCTATAACTCATCAAACCTCGAGAACTCACACCCCCTTAAAGAGCATTTGAGATTTTACAGGTTTGCTGCCAGTAGCCATTAAAGTGTCTGAAATGGGGACACTTTTTTCAAATGGTCACAAAATCTTGTACACTTCAAGTTTTTAGCTGAATTTTTTTGTGCATGCCAACAAAAATACAAGGATCACGTCTACCAAGTTTGGGACCAAAACTCCTTCTGAGAAAATTTTAAAAAATCCCAAACCGTAAAAAGTTTCAAAAATCCTAAAAAATAGAAAACGAGTCGTCTTGCCTTGAAACTTCACGTGAAGGCTTAAAGGACCATTGTAAGAATTTACAAGCCATAAAAATGGCATTGGCACGCAGAAATATGAAGATGTGCCTAAACCCAGCTACCACCCTATCGATCCACGGCTTGCGCATCCCGTCTCTCTGGCCGACGTAGTGCCCGCTCGCCTGCCCGCTCGTTTCATCGGTTGGCTTAGGCATACAGAGTTCATTCCTAGTATAAGATTAGACTGGATCGAGGGTTGTGGCAGTAGGATCGGCAGCAGGATCGGCAGACCCAGTCGATCCCTGGCTTGCGCATCCCACCCCTTTGGTCGGCTGAACGCCCGCACGCTCGTTTCGTGGGTTGACTTAGGCATACAGACTTCATTCCCAGTCTAAGCATACGGAGTTCATTCCTAGTCTAAGATCGGATCGGATCGAGGGTTGTGGCAACACACGCTGGGCTCGAGCATGTGCTGGCGCTGTATTTTTCTTCATCGGGGCACCATCGTCAGAGAACCTGACCGACGGTATTGGGGTTCCAACGATCGGGGGGGCCGGAGGGGGTGTGCGTAGATGATGTGCGATGGGTGCTGGTACTTGGCCCTTATATTGGCTCCCTATCCCTCATCAAACCTCGAGAACTCACACCCACTTAAGGAGCGTTTGAGATTTTACAGGTTTGCTGCCAGTAGCCATTAAAGTGTCTGAAATGGGGACACTTTTTTGAAATGGTCACAAAATCTTGTACACTTCGAGTTTTTAGCTGAATTTATTTGTGCATGCCAACAAAAATACAAGGATCACATCAACCAAGTTTGGGGCTAAAACTCCTTCCGAAAAAATTTTAAAAAATCCCCAACCGTAAAAAGTTTCGAGAATCATGAAAAATAGAAAACGAGTTGTCTTGCCATGAAACTTCACGTGAAGGCTTAAGGGACCATTGTATGAATTTACAAGCCATAAAAATGGCATTGGCACATAGAAATATGAAGATGTGCCTAAACCCACCTACCACCCTATCGATGCACGGCTTGCGCATCCCGTCTCTCTGCTCGACGTAGTGGCCGCCCACCCGCAAACTCGTTTCGTCGGTCGGCTTAGGCATATGGAATTCATTACCAGTCTAAGATTGGCCCGGACCGAGGTTTGTGGTAGTAGGATCAGCAGCACGTAGAGGTGGACCCGATCGATCCCTGGCTTGCGCATCCTGCCCCTCTGGCCGGTTGAGTGCCCGCACGCTCGTTTCGTGGGTTGACTTAGGCATACAGAGTTCATTCCCAGTCTAAGCATATGGAGTTCATTCCCAGTCTAAGATCGGACGAGATCGAGGGTTGCGGCAGCACATGCTGGGCTCGGGCCTGTGCTGGTGCTGCATTTTTCTTCGCAGGGGCACCATCGCCGGAGCATCGTCGAAAAACCTGACCGGCGACATTGGGGTCCGACGATCGGGGGGCCTGGGGGTGTGCGCACATGATGTGAGATGGGTGCTGGTACTTGGCCCTTATATTGGCCCCCTATCCCTCATCAAACCTTGAGAACTCACACCCCTTAAAGAGCATTTGAGATTTTACAGGTTTGCTGCCAGTAGCCATTAAAGTGTCTGAAATGCGGACACTTTTTTCAAATGGTCACAAAATCTTATACACTTCAAGATTTTAGCTGAATTTTTTTGTGCATGCCAACAAAAATACAAGGATCACGTCTGCCAAGTTTGGGGCCAAAACTCCTTCTGAGAAAATTTTAAAAAATCCCAAACCGTAAAAAGTTTCAAAAATCCTAAAAAATAGAAAACGAGTCGTCTTGCCTTGAAACTTCACGTGAAGGCTTAAAGGACCATTGTAAGAATTTACAAGCCATAAAAATGGCATTGGCACGCAGAAATATGAAGATGTGCCTAAACCCACCTACCACCCTATCGATCCACGGCTTGTGCATCCCGTCTCTCTGATCGACGTAATGCCCGCCCGCCTGCCCGCTCGTTTCATCGGTTGGCTTAGGCATACGGAGTTCATTCCTAGTCTAAGATCAGACTGGACTAAGGGTTATGGCAGCAGGATCGGCAGCAGGATCGGCAGACCCAGTCGATCCCTGGCTTGCGCATCCCACCCCTTTGGCCGACTGAGCGCCCGCACGCTCGTTTCGTGGGTTGACTTAGGCATACAGAGTTCATTTCCAGTCTAAGCATACGGAGTTCATTCCCAGTCTAAGATCGGACCGGACCAAGGGTTAAGGCAACACACGCTGGGCTCGTGAATGTGCTGGTGCCGCATTTTTCTTCATCGGGGCACCATCGTCGAAGAACCTGACCGACGGCATTGGGGTTCCAGCGATCGGGGGCCGGGGGGTGTGCGCAGATGATTTATGATGGGTGCTGGTACTTGGCCCTTATATTGGCCCCCTATCCCTCATCAAACCTCGAGTACTCACACCTCCTTAAAGAGCATTTGAGATTTTACAGGTTTGCGGCTAGTAGCCATTAAAGTGTCTGAAATGGGACACTTTTTTGAAATGGTCACAAAATCTTGTACACTTCTAGTTTTTAGCTGAATTTTTTTATGCATGCCAACAAAAATACAAGGATCACGTCTATCAAGTTTGGGGCCAAAATCCTTCCGAAAAAATTTTAAAAAATCCTGAACCGTAAAAAGTTTTGAAAATCGTGAAAAATAGAAAATGAGTCGTCTTGCCATTAAAACTTCACGTGAAGGCTTAAGGGACCATTGTATGAATTTACAAGCCATAAAAATGACATTGGCATGCAGAAATATGAAGATGTGCCTAAACCTGCCTACCACCCTATCGATCCACGACTTGCGCATCCCATCTCTCTGGCCGGCGTAGTGCCTGCCTGCCCGCCCGCCCGCTCGTTTTGTCGGTTGGCTTAGGCATATGGAGTTCATTCCCAGTCTAAGATCATACCAGACTGAGGGTCGAGGTAGTAGGATCGGCAGCACATAGAGGCAAACCCGGTCGATCCCCGGCTTACGCATCCCGCCCTTCTGGCCGGCTGAGCGCCCGTTCGCTCGTTTCGTGGGTTGACTTAGGTATACGTAGTTCATTCCCAGTCTAAGCATACGGAGTTCATTCCAAGTACAAGATCGTATCGGACTGAGGGTTGCGGCCACACCTGTTGGGCTCGGGCATGTGCTGGTGCCTCATTTTTCTTCATCGGGGAACCATCATCGGAGCATCGCCGGAGAACCTGACCGACGGCATTGGGGTTTCGACGATCGGGGGCCAGGGGGTGTGCGCACATGATGTGAGATGGGTGCTGGTACTTGGCCCTTATATTGGCCCCCTATAACTCATCAAACCTCAAGAACTCACACCCCCTTAAAGAGCATTTGAGATTTTACAAGTTTGCTGCCAGTAGCCATTAAAGTGTCTGAAATGGGGACACTTTTTTCGAATGGTCACAAAATCTTGTACACTTCGAGTTTTTTGCTGAATTCTTTTGTGCATGCCAAAAAAAATACAAGGATCACGTTTGCCAAGTTTGGGGCCAAAACTCTTTCTGAGAAAATTTTAAAAAATCCCAAATCGTAAAAAGTTTTGAAAATCGTGAAAAATAGAAAAGGAGTCGTCTTGCCTTGAAACTTCACGTGAAGGCTTAAAGGACCATTGTAAGAATTTACAAGCCATAAAAATGGCATTGGCGTGCAGAAATATGAAGATGTGCCTAAACCCACCTACCACCCTATCGATCCATAGCTTGCGCATCTTGTCTCTCTGGCCGGCGTAGTGCCCGCCCATCCGCTCGTTTCATCGGTTGGCTTAGGCATACGGAGTTTATTCCCAGTCTAAGATCGAACCGAACTAAGGGTTGCGGTAGCAGGATCGACAGCACGCAGAGGCGGACCTGGTCGATCCCTGGCTTGTGCGTCCCGCCCCTTTGGGCGACTGAGTGCCCGCACCCTCGTTTCATGGGTTGACTTAGGCATAAGGAGTTCATTCCCAGTCTAAGCACACGGAGTTCATTCCTAGACTAAGATCAGACCAGACCGAGGGTTACGGTAGCACATGCTGGGCTCGGGCAAGTGCTGGTGCCATATTTCTCTTCGTCGGGGCACCATCGTCGAAGAACTTGACCGGCGGCATTGGGGTTCCAGCGATCAAGGGGCTGGGGGTGTTCGCACATGATCTGCGATTAGTGCTGGTACTTGGCCCTTATATTGGCCTCCTGTCCCTCATCAAACCTCGAGAACTCACACGCCCTTAAAGAGCATTTGAGATTTTACAGGTTTACTGCCAGTAGCCATTAAAGTGTCTGAAATGGGGACACTTTTTTCAAATGGTCAAAAAATCTTGTACACTTCAAGTTTTTAGCTGAATTTTTTTGTGCATGCCAACAAAAATACAAGGATCACATCTACCAAGTTTGGGGCCAAAAATCCTTCCGAAAGAATTTTGAAAAAATCTTGAACCGCATAAAAGTTTCAAAAATCGTGAAAAATAAAAAACGAGTCATCTTGCCATGAAACTTCACGTGAAGGCTTAAGGGACCATTGTATGAATTTGCAAGCCATAAAAATGGCATTGGCATGCAGAAATATGAAGATGTGCCTAAACCCACCTACCACCCATCGATCCGTGGCGTGGGCATCCCGTCTCTCTTGTCGACGTAGTGCCCGCCCGCCCGCTCGCCCGCTCGTTTCGTCGGTTGGTTAGCCATACAGAGTTCATTCCCAGTCTAAGATCGGACCAGACCGAGGGTTGCGGTAGCAGGATCGACAGCATGCAGAAGGGGACTCGATCGATACCCAGCTTGCGCATCCCGCCCCTCTGGCCGACTGAGCGCCCGCACACTCGTTTCGTGGGTTGACTCATCAGGGCATGTGCTGGTGTCCCATTTTTCTTTATCAGGGCACCATCGCCGATGCATCATCGAGAACCTGATCGACGACATTGGGGTTCCGGCGATCGGGGGGGCCAAGGGGGTGTGCGCACATGATGTGTGATAGGTGCTGGTACTTGGCCCTTATATTGGCCCCCTATCCCTCATCAAACCTCGAAAACTCACACCCCCTTAAAGAGCATCTGAGATTTTACAGGTTTGCTGCCAGTAGCCATTAAAGTGTCTAAAATGGGGACACTTTTTTTAAATGGTCACAAAATCTTGTACAGTTCGATTTTTTAGCTGAATTTTTTTATGCATACCAACCAAAATACAAGGATCATGTCTACCTAGTATGGGGCCAAAACTCCCTCCAAAAAAATTTTCAAAAATCTCGAACCGCAAAAAGTTTTGAAAATCGTGACAAATAGAAAACGAGTCGTCTTGCCATGAAACTTCACGTGAAGGCTTAAGGGACCATTGTATGAGTTTACAAGCCATAAATATGGCATTGGCATGCAGAAATATGAAGATGTGCTTGAACGCACCTACCACCCTATCGGTCCACGGCTTGCGCATCTCGTATCTCTAGCCGACGTAAAGCCCGCCCGCCCGCTCGTTTCGTCGGTGGGCTTAGGCATACGGAGTCGATTCCCAGTCTAAGATTGAACCGGACCGAGGGTTGTGGTAGCATGATCGGCAGCGCACAGAGGGGGACCCGGTCGATCCTCGGCTTATGCATCTCGCCCCTCTGGCCGGCTGAGCGCCCGCACGCTCGTTTCATGGGTTGACTTAGGCATACGGAGTTCATTCCCAATCTAACCATACGGAGTTCATTCTCAGTCTAAGATCAGACCAGACCAAGGGTTGCGACAGCACATGCTGGGCTCGGGCATGTGCTGGTGCCGCATTTTTCTTCGCCGAAGCACCATCGCTGGAGCATCGCCGAAGAACCTGACCGGCGGCATTGGGGTTCCGACGATCGGAGGGGTCGAGGGGGTGTGCGCACATGATGTGCAATGGGTGCTGGTACTTGGCCCTTATACTAGCCCCCTATCCCTCATCAAACCTTGAGAACTCACACCCCCTTAAAGGGCATTTCAGATTTTACAGGTTTGCTGCCAATAGCAATTAAAATGTCTGAAATGTGGACACTTTTTGCAAATGGCCACAAAATCTTGTACACTTCAAGTTTTTAGCTAAATTTTTTTGTGCATGCTCACATAAATACAAGGATCACATCTACCAAGTTTGGGGCCAAAACTCCTTTCAAAAAAATTTTAAAAAATCTCGTACCTCAAAAAGTTTCAAAAATCGTGAAAAATTGAAAACGATTCGTCTTGCCATGAAACTTCAGGTGAAGGCTTAAGGGACCATTGTATGAGTTTACAAGCCATAAAAATAGCATTGGCATGCAGAAATGAAGATGTGCCTGAACCCACCTACCACCCTATCGATCCACGGCTTGCGCATCTCGTCTCTCTAGCCGGCGTAAAGCCCGCCCACCCGCTCGTTTCATCGGTGGGCTTAGGCATACGGAGTCGATTCCCAGTCTAAGATCGAACTGGATTGAGGGTTGTGGTAGCAAGATCGGCAGCACACAGAGGGGGAACCCGGTCGATCCTCGGCTTGCGCATCTCGCCCCTCTGGCCGGTTGAGCACCCGCACGCTCGTTTCGTGGGTTGACTTAGGCGTACGGAGTTTATTCCCAGTCTAGGCGTACGGAGTTCATTCCCAGTCTATGATCCAATCAGACCGAGGGTTACGGTAGCACATGCTGGGCTCGGGCATGTGCTGGTGTCGCATTTTTCTTCGTCGGGGCACCATCGCCGAAACATCGCCGGAGAACTTGATCGGCGGCATTGGGATTCTAGCGATCAAGGGGGCCGGGGGGGTGTGTGCACATGATATGCGATGGGTGCTGTTACTTGGCCCATATATTGGCCCCCTATCCCTCATCAAACCTCGAGAACTCACACCCCCTTAAAAAGCATTTGAGATTTTACAGGTTTGCTGCCAGTAGCCATTAAAGTGTTTGAAATGGGGACACTTTTTTCAAATGGTCACAAAATCTTGTACACTTTGGCTTTTTAGCTGAATTTTTTTGTGCATGCCAAAAAAAATACAAGGATCTTGTCGACCAAGTTTGGGGCCAAAACACCTTCCAAAAAAATTTTAAAAAATCTCGAACTGCGAAAAGTTTCAAAAATCGTGAAAAATATAAAATGAGTCGTCTTGCCATGAAACTTCACGTGAAGGCTTAAAGGACCATTGTATTAATTTACAAGCCATAAAAATTGCATTGGCATGAAGAAATATGAAGATGTGCCTAAACCCACCTACCACCCTATCGATCGACGGCTTGCGCATCCCATCTCTCTGGCCGGCGCAGTGCCCGCCCGCCCGCTCGTTTCGTCGGTTGACTTAGGCATACGGAGTTCATTCCCAGTCTAAGATCAGACCGGACCGAGGGTTGCGGTAGCAGGATCGGCAGCACGGAGAAGGGGACCCCGTCGATCCCCAGCTTGCGCATCCCCCCCTCTGGCCGGCTGAGTGCCCGTGCGCTCGTTTCGTGGGTTGACTTAGGCATACGGAGTTCATTCGTAGTCTAAGATCAGACCGGACCGAGGGTTTGTGGCAGCACATGTTGGGCTCGGGCATGTGCTGGTGCCGCATTTCTCTTTGTCGAGGCACCATCGCCGGAGAACCTAACCGGCGGCATTAGGGTTCCGGCAATCGGGGGGCCTGGGGGGTGTGCACACATGATGTGCGATGGGTGCTGGTACTTGGCCCTTATATTGGCATCATATCCCTCATCAAAGCTTGAGAACTCACACCCTCTTAAAGAGCATTTGAGATTTTACAGGTTTGCTGCCAGTAGCCATTAAAGTGTCTGAAATTGGGACACTTTTTTCAAATGGTGATAACATCTTGTACACTTAGTGTTTTTAGTTGAATTTTTTTGTGCATGCCAACAAAAATACAAGGATCATGTCTACCAAGTTTGGGGCCAAAACTCTTTCCAAAAAAATTTTAAAAAATCTCGAACCGCAAAAAGTTTCAAAAATCATGAAAAATAGAAAACGAGTCGTCTTGCCATGAAACTTCACGTGAAGGCTTAAAGGACCATTGTATGAATTTACAAGCCATAAAAATGGCATTGGCATGCAGAAATATGAAGATGTGCCTAAAGCCACCTACCACCCTATCGATCCATGACTTTCGCATCCCGTCTCTCTGGCCGGCATAGTGCCCGCCCGCTCGCTCGTTTCGTCGGTTGGCTTAGGCATACGAAGTTCATCCCCAGTCTAAGATCGGACCAGACCGAGGGTTGCAGAAGGATCAGCAGCACGTAGAGGGGGACCCGACCGATCCCCGGCTTGCGCATCCCGCCCCTCTGGCCAACTGAACACTCGCACGCTCGTTTCGTGGGTTGACCTAGGCATACGGAGTTCATTCCTAGTCTAGGCATACAGAGTTCATTCCCAGTCTAAGATCGGATCGGACCGAGGGTTGCGGTAGCATATGCTAGTCTCGGGCATGTGCTGGTGCCATATTTTTCTTCACCGGGCACAATCGCCGAAGCATCACCGAAGAATCTGACCCGCGGCATTAGGGTTCCGGCGATCAGGGGGGCCAGGGGGTGTGCGCACATGATGTGCGATGGGTGCTGGTACTTGGCCCTTATATTGGCCCCCTATCCCTTATCAAACCTTGAGAACTCACACCCCCTTAAAGAGCATCTGAAGTTTTACAGGTTTGTTGCCAGTAGCCATTAAAGTGTCTGAAATGGGGACACTTTTTTCAAATGGTCACAAAATCTTGTACACTTCGAGTTTTTGGCTGAATTTTTTCTTGCATGCCAACAAAAATACAAGGATCACCTCTACAAAGTTTGGGACCAAAACTCCTTCCGAAAAAATTTTAAAAAATCCCGAACCGTAGAAAGTTGTGAAAATCGTGAAAAATAGAAAACGAGTCGTCTTGCCATGAAACTTCACATGAAGGCTGAAGGGACCATTGAGTGAATTTACAAGTGATAAATTTGGCATTTGCATGTAGAAATATGAAGATGTGCCCAAACCCACCTACCACCCTACCAATCCACGGCTTGCTCATCCCGTCTCCTAGTGCCCGCCTGCAACTTTCGTTGGTTGGCTTAGGCATACGGAGTTCATTCCCAATCTAAGATCAGACCGGACTGAGGGTTGTGGTAGTAGGATCAACAGTACACAGAGGGAGACCCGGCCGATCCCTGACTTGCGCATCCCGTCCATCTGGCCGGCTGAGCACCCATACGATCGTTTCATTGGTTGACTTAGGCATACGGAGTTCATTCCCAGTCGAAGATCGGACCAAACCGAGGGTTGCGGCAGCACATGCTGGGCTCGGGCATGTGCTGGTGCCGCATTTTTCTTCGTCAGGGCACCATCGCCGGAGCATCGCGGAAGAACCTGACCGACGGGATTGGGGTTCCGGCGATCGGGGGGGCCGGCGGGGTTTGCGCGCACATGATGTGCGATGGGTGCTGGTACTCAGCCCTTATATTGGCCTCCTATCCCTCATCAAACCTGAAGAACTCACACCCCCTTAAAGAGCATTTGAGATTTTACAGGTTTGCTGCCAGTAGCCATTAAAGTGTCTAAAATGGGGACACTTTTTTCAAATGGTCACAAAATCTTGTACACTTCGAGTTTTTGGCTGAATTTTTTCTTTCTTTGCAAAAAAAATAGAAGGATTACGTCTACCAAGCTTGGGACTAAAACTCCTTCCATAAAAATTTTAAAAAATCCTGAACCGTAAAAAGCTTTAAAAATCATGAAAAATAGAAAACGAGTTGGCTTGCCATGAAACTTCACGTGATGGCTTAAGGGACCATTATATGAATTTACAAGCCATAAAAATGGCATTGGCATGCATAAATATGAAGATGTGCCTAAACCCACCTAGCACCCTATCGATCCACGGCTTGCGCATCCCGTCTCTTCGGCCGACGTAGTGCCCACCCCCCCGTCCGCTCGTTCGTCGGTTGGCTTAGGCATACGGAGTTCATTCCTAGTCTAAGATCGGACCGAATCGAGGGTTGTGGCAGCAAGATTTACAGCACACAGTGGGGGACCCGGTCGATCCCCGACTGAGTGCCCGCACGCTCGTTTCGTGGGTTGACTTAGGCATACGGTGTTCATTCCCAATTCAAGCAAACAGAGTTCATTCCCAGTCTAAGATCGGACCGGACCGAGGGTTACGGCAGCACATGCTGGGCTCTGGCATGTGCTGGTGCCGTATTTTTCTTCGTCGGGGCACCATCACCGGAGAACCTGACCGACGGCATTGGGCTTCCGGTGATCGGGGGGTCGGGGGTGTGCGCACATGATGTACGATGGGTGCTGGTACTTGGCACTTATATTGGCCCCCTATCCCTCATCAAACCTCGAGAACTCACACCCCCTTAAAGAGCATTTGAGATTTTACAGGTTTGCTGCCAGTAGCCATTAAAGTGTCTGAAATGGGGACACTTTTTTCAAATGGTCACAAAATCTTGTACACTTCGAGTTTTTAGCTGAATTGTTTTTTGCATGCCAACAAAAATACAAGGATCACTTCTACCAAGTTTGGGCTAAAAAATCCTTCCAAAAAAATTTTAAAAAATCCCGAACCGTAAAAAGTTTCAAAAATCATGAAAAATAGAAAACGAGTTGTCTTGCCATGAAACTTCACGTGAAGGCTTAAGGGACCATTGTGTGAATTTACAAGCCATAAAAATGGCATTCGCATGTAGAAATATGAAGATGTGCCCAAACCCACCTACCACCCTACCAATCCACGGCTTGCGCATCCCGTCTCTTAGTGTCTGCCTGCTCGTTTCGTCGATTGGCTCAGGCATACAGAGTTCATTCACAGTCTAAGATCAAACCGGACTGAGGGTTGCAGTAGTAGGATCAATAGCACATAGAGGGGCACCCGGTCGATCCTCGACTTGCGCATCCCGCCCATCTGGTCGGCTGAGCGCCCGTATGCTCGTTTCGTTGATTGACTCAGGCATACAGAGTTCATTCCCAGTCTAAGCATACAGAGTTCATTCCCAGTTAAAGATCAGACCGGACTGTGGGTTGCAGTCGCACATGCTGGGCTCGGGCATGTGTTGGTGCCGTATTTTTCTTCATCGGGGCACCATCGCCGGAGCATCGCGGAAGAACCTGACCGGTGACATTGGGGTTCCGACGATCGGGGGGGCCGACGTGGTTTGTGCGCACATGATGTGCGATGGGTGCTGGTACTCAACCCTTATATTGGCCTCCTATCCCTCATCAAACCTCGAGAACTCACACCCCCTTAAAGAGCATTTGAGATTTTACAGGTTTGCTGCCAGTAGCCATTAAAGTGTCTGAAATGGGGACACTTTTTTCAAATGGTCACAAAATCTTGTACACTACGTGTTTTTGGCTGAATTTTTTCTTGCATTCCAAAAAAAATTCAAGAATTATGTCTACCAAGTTTGGGACCAAAGCTCCTTCCAAAAAAATTTTAAAAAATCCCAAACCGTAAAAAGATTCAAAAATCATGAAAAATAGAAAACGAGTTGGCTTGCCATGAAACTTCACGTGAAGGCTTAAGGGACCATTATATGAATTTACAAGCCATAAAAATAGAAAACGAGTTTTCGGCGATCGGGGGCCCGGGGGGTGTGCGCATATGATGTGCGATGGGCGCTGGTACATGGCCCTTATGTTGGCCCCCTATCCCTCATCAAACCTCGAGAACTCACACCCCCTTAAAGAGCATTTGAGATTTTATAGGTTTGCTACCAGTAGCCATTAAAGTGTCTGAAAACGAGTCGTCTTGCCATGAAACTTCACGTGAAGGCTTAAGGGACCATTGTATGAATTTACAAGCCATAAAAATGGCATTGGCACGTAGAAATATGAAGATGTGCCTAAACTCACCTACCACCTTATCGATCCACAGCTTGCGCATCCCGTCTCTCTGGCCGACGTAGTGCCCGCCCGCCCGCTCGTTTCCTCGATTGGCTTAGGCATATGAAGTTCATTCCTTATCTAAGATCAGACCGGACTGAGGGTTGTAGCAGTAGGATCGGTGGCACACAGAGGGGGACCCAGCCGATCCTCGGCTTACGCATCCCACCCCTTTGGCCGGCTGAGCGCCCGCACGCTCATTTCGTGCGTTGACTTAGGCATTCGGACTTCATTCCCAGCCTAAGCATACGGAGTTCATTCCCAATCTAAGATCAGACTGGACCGAGGGTTACGGCAGCACATGTTGGGCTCGAGCATGTGCTGGTGCTGCATTTTTCTTTGTCGGATTACCTGACCGGCGATATTGGGGTTTCGACGATCGGGCATGTGTTGGCTTAGGCATACGGAGTTCATTCCCAGTCTAAGATCAGAACAGACCGAGGGTTACGGCAGCAGGATCGACAGCACTCAGAGAGGGACCCGACCGATCCCCGGCTTACGCATCCCGCCCCTCTGGCCGGTTGAGCGCCTGCACGGTCGTTTCGCGGGTTGACTTAGGCATACGGAGTTCATTCCCAGTCTAAGCATATGGAGTTCATTCCCAGACTAAGATCAGACAAAACCGAGGGTTGCGGCAGTACATACTGGGCTCGGGCATGTGTTGGAGCCATATTTTTCTTCATCGAGGCACCATCGTCGGAGCATCACCGGAGAACCTGACCGGTGGCATTGGGGTTCCGGTGATCGGGGGGGCCGGGAGGGGGTGAGCGCACATGATGTGCGATGGGTGCTGGTACTTGGCCCTTATATTGGCCCCCTATCCCTCATCAAACTTCAAGTACTCACAACCCCTTAAAGAGCATTTGAGATTTTACAGGTTTGCTGCCAATAGCCATTAAAGTGTCTAAAATGGGGACACTTTTTTCAAATGGTCACAAAATCTTGTACACTTCGAGTTTTTAGCTGAATTTTTTTTTTGCATGCCAACAAAAATACAAGGATTATGTCTACCAAGTTTGGGGCCAAAACTCCTTCCAAAAAATTTTAAAAAATCTCGAACCGTAAAAAGTTTTGAAAATCGTGAAAAATAGAAAACGGGTCGTCTTGCCATGAAACTTCACGTGAAGGCTTAAGGGACCATTGTATGAATTTACAAGCCATAAAAATGGTATTGGCAGGCAAAAATATGAAGATGTGCCTAAACTCACCTACCACCCTATCGATCCACGGCTTGCGCATCCCGTCTCTCTGGCCGGCGTAGTGCCCGCCCGTCCGTCCACTCGTTTCGTCGATTTTCTTAGGCATACGGAGTTCATTCCAATCTAAGATCGGATCAAACCAAGAGTTGCGACAATAGGATCGGTAGCACGCAGAGGGGGACACGGCCGATCCTCAACTTGCGCATCCCGCCCCTCTGGCAGGCTGAGCGCCCGCACGCTCGTTTCGTGGGTTGACATAGGCATATGGAGTTCATTCCAAGTCTAAGAATACGAAGTTCATTCCCAGACTAAGATCAGACCAGACCGAGGGTTACGGCAGCACATGCTGGGCTCGGGCATGTGCTGGAGCCACATTTTTCTTCACCGTGGCACCATCGTCGGAGCATCGCCGGAGAACCTGACCGATGGCATTGGCGTTCCGATGATCGGGGGGGCCGAGAGGGGGGTGAGCGCACATGATGTGCGATGGGTGCTGGTACTTGGCCCTTATATTGGCCCCCTATCCCTCATCAAACTTCGAGTACTCACACCCCCTTAAAGAGCATTTGAGATTTTATAGGTTTGCTGCCAATAGCCATTAAAGTGTCTGAAATGGGGACACTTTTTTCAAATGGTCACAAAATCTTGTACACTTCGAGTTTTTAGCTGAATTTTTTTTTGCATGCCAACAAAAATACAAGGATTACGTCTACCAAGTTTGGGGCCAAAACTCCTTCCAAAAAAATATTAAAAAATCTCAAACCGTAAAAAGTTTTGAAAATCGTGAAAAATAGAAAACGGGTCGTCTTGCCATGAAACTTCACATGAAGGCTTAAGGGACCATTGTATGAATTTACAAGCCATAAAAATGGCAATGGCATGCAGAAATATGAAGAGGTGCCTAAACCCACCTACCACCCTATCGATCCACGGCTTGCGCATCCCGTCTCTTTGGCCGGCGTAGTGCCCACCCGCCCGCCCCCCCGCTTGTTTCGTCGGTTGGCTTAGGCATACGGAGTTCATTCGCTGTCTAAGATTGGACCAGACTGAGGGTTGTGGCAACAGGATCAGCAGCACGTAGAGTTGGACCGAGCTGATCCCCGGCTTGCGCATCCCTACCCTCTGGCCGGCTGAGTGCCCGCACGCTCGTTTCGTGGGTTGACTTAGGCATACAGAGTTCATTCCCAGTGTAAGCATACGGAGTTCATTCCCAATCTAAGATCAGACCAGACCGAGGGCTACGGCAGCACATGCTGGGCTCAGGCATGTGCTGGTGCCGTATTTTTCTTCATCGGGGCACCATCCCCGGAGCATCACCGAAGAACCTGACCGGCGACATTGGGGTTCCGACGATCGGGGGGTCCGGCGGGGGTGTACGCACATGATGTGCGATGGGAGCTGGTACTTGGCCCTTATATTGGCCCCCTATCCCTCATCAAACCTCGAGAACTCATACCCTCTTAAAGAGCATTTGAGATTTTACAGGTTGGCTGCTAGTAGCCATTAAATTGTCTGAAATGGGGACACTTTTTTCAAATGGTCACAAAATCTTGTACACTTCGAGTTTTTAGCTAAATTTTTTTATGCATGCCAACAAAAATAAAAGGACCACGTCTACCAAGTTTGGGGCCAAAAAAGGATTTACAAAAAAATTTTCAAAAATCCCGAACCGTAAAAAGTTTTAAAAATCGTGAAAAATAGAAAACGAGTTGTCTGGCCATGAAACTTCACGTGAAGGCTTAAGGGACCATTGTATGAATTTACAAGCCATAAAAATGGTATTGGCATGCAAAAATATGAAGATGTGCCTAAACTCACCTACCACCCTATCGATCCACGGCTAGCGCATCCCGTCTCTCTGGCTGGCGTAGTGCCCGCCCGCCCGTCTGCTTGTTTCGTCGGTTTTCTTAGGCATACGGAGTTCATTCCCAATCTAAGATTGGATCAGACCGAGGGTTGCGACAGCAAGATCGGCAGCACGCAGAGGGGGAGACGACCGATCCTCAACCTGCGCATCCCGCCCCTCGGCCGGCTGAGCGCCTGCACGCTCGTTTCGTGGGTTGACATAGGCATATGGAGTTCATTCCAAGTCTAAGCATATGGAGTTCATTTCCAGTCTAAGATCGGACTGGACCGAGGGTTGCGATAGCACATGCTAGGCTCGGGCATGTGCTGGTGCCGCATTTTTCTTCACCGGGGCACCATCCCCAGAGCATCACCGAAGAACCTAACCGGCGGCATTGGGGTTCTGGCGATCGGGGGGGCCGGCGGGGGTGTACGCACATGATGTGCGATGGGTGCTGGTACTTGGCCCTTATATTGGCCCCCTATCCCTCATCAAACCTCGAGAACTCATGCCCCCTTAAGGAGCATTTGAGATTTTACAGGTTTGCTGCCAGTAGCCATTAAAGTGTCTGAAATGGGGACACTTTTTTCAAATGGTCACAAAATCTTGTACACTTCGAGTTTTTAGCTGAATTTTTTTTTGCATGCCAACAAAAATACAAGGATCATGTCTACCAAGTTTCGGTCAAAACTCCTTTCGAAAAAATTTCAAAAAATCCCGAACCGCAAAAAGTTTCAAAAATCGTGAAAAATAGAAAACGAGTCGTCTTGCCATGAAACTTAACGTGAAGGCTTAAAGGACCATTGTATGAATTTACAAGCCATAAAAATGGCATTGGCTCATAGAAATATGAAGATGTGCCTAAACCAACCTACCACCCTATCGATCCAAGGCCTGCGCATCCCGTCTCTCTGACCGGCGTAGTGCCCGCCCGCCCGTCCGCTCGTTTCGTCGGTTGGCTTCGGCATACGGAGTTCATTCCCAGTCTAAGATCGGATTGGACCGAGGGTTGCAGTAGCAAGATCGACAGCACGCAAAAAGGGACCCGGTCGATCCCCGGCTTGCGCATCCCGCCCCTCTGGCCGGCTGAGCAGCCACACGCTTGTTTTGTGGGTTGACTTAGGCATACAGAGTTCATTCCCAGTCTAAGCATACGGAGTTCATTCCTAGTCTAAGATCGGACTGGACCGAGGGTTGCAGCAGCACATGCTGGGCTCGGGCATGTGCTGGTGTCGTATTTTTCTTTGTTGGGGCACCATCACCGGAGCATACTGGAGAACCTGACCGGCGGCATTGGGGTTCTGACGATCGGGGGGTCCGGGGGGGTGTGCACACATGATGTGTGATGGGTGCTGGTACTTGGACCTTATATTGGCCCCCTATCCCTCATCAAACCTCGAGAACTCATACCCCCTTAAAGAGCATTTGAGATTTTATAGGTTTGCTGCCAGTAGCCATTAAAGTGTTTGAAATGGGGACATTTTTTTCAAATGGTCACAAAATCTTGTACAGTTCTAGTTTTTAGCTGAATTTTTTTTTGCATGCCAACAAAAATACAGGGATCACATCTACCAGTTTGGGGCTAAAACTCCTTCCGAAAAAATTTTAAAAAATCTTGAATTGCAAAAAGTTTCAAAAATCGTGAAAAATAGAAAACAAGTCGTCTTGCCATGAAAACTCACGTGAAGGCTTAAGGGACCATTGTATGAATTTAGAAGCCATAAAAATGGAATTGGCAAGCAGAAATATGAATATGTGCCTAAACCCACCTACCACCCTATCGATCCACGGCTTGCGCATCCCGTCTCTCTGGCCGACGTAGTGCCCGCCCGCTCGCCCTATCCTTTCGAAACGACACGTGAAGGCTTAAGGGACCATTGTATGAATTAACAAGCCAGAAAAATGGCATTGGCACATAGAAATATGAAGATGTATCTAAACCCAGCTGCCACCCTATCGATGCACGGCTTACGCATCCCGTCTTTCTGGCCGACGTCGTGCCCGCCCGCCCGCCCGCCCGCTTGTTTCATCGGTTGGCTTAGGCATACGAAGTTCATTCCCAGTCTAAGATCGGATCGGACCGAGGGTTATGGCTGTAGGATCGACAACACGCAGAGGGGAACCCGATCGATCCCCGACTTGAACATCCCGCCCCTCTGGCCAACTGAGCACCCGCACACTCGTTTCATGGTTTGACTTAGGCATACGGAGTTCATTCCCAGTCTAAGCATACGAAGTTCATTCCCAGTCTAAGATCGGACTGGATCGAGGGTTGCTACAGCAAATGCTGGGTCGGGCATGTGCTGGTGCGGCATTTTTCTTCGTCGGGGTACCATCATTGGAGCATCACTGGAGAACCTGACCGGCGGCATTGGGGTTCCGACGATCGGGGGGGCCGGGGGGTGTGCGCACATGATGTGCGATGGGTGCTGGTACTTTGCCCTTATATTGGCCCCCTATCCCTTATCAAACCTTGAGAACTCACACCCCTTAAAGAGCAGTTGAGATTTTACAGGTTTGCTGCTAGTAGCCATTAAAGTGTCTGAAATGGGGACACTTTTTTCAAATGGGCACAAAATCTTGTACACTTCGAGTTTTTAGCTAAATTTTTTTGTGCATGCCAACAAAAATACAAGGATCACGTCTACCAAGTTTGGGGCCAAAAAAGGATTTCCAAAAAACTTTTCAAAAATCCCGAACCGCAAAAAGTTTCAAAAATTGTGAAAAATAGAAAACGAGTCGTCTTGCCATGAAACTTAACGTGAAGGCTTAAGGGACCATTGTATAAATTTACAAGCCATAAAAATGGCATTGGCACACAGAAATATGAAGATGTGCCTAAACCAACCTACCACCCTATCTATCCAAGGCTTGCGCATCCCGTCTCTCTGGCCGGCTTAGTGCCCGCCCGCCCGCTCGTTTTGTAGGTTGGCTTAGGCATATGAAGTTCACTACTAGTCTAAGATCGGATCGGACTGAGGGTTGCGGCATCAGGATCGGTAGCACGTAGAGGGGGACCCGATCGATTGTCGGCTTGCGCATCCCGCCCCTCTGGCCGGCTGAGTACCCGCACGCTTGTTTCGTGGGTTGACTTGGGCATACGGAGTTCATTCCCAGTCTAAGCATGCTAAGTTCATTCCCAGTCTAAGATGAGACCAAACCGAGGGTTGCGGCAGCACATGCTGGGCTCGGGCATGTGCTGGTGCCACATTTTTCTTCGTCGGGGCACCATCGTCGGAGCATCGTCGTTGAACCTGAACGGCAGCATTGGGGTTCCGGTGATCGGGGGGTCGGGGGGTGTGCGCAAATGATGTGCGATGGGTGCTGGTACTTGGCCCTTATATTGGCCTCCTATCCCTCATCAAACCTCGAGAACTCACACCCCCTTAAAGTGCATTTGAGATTTGACAGGTTTGCTGCCATTAGCAATTAAAGTGCCTGAAATGGGGACACTTTTTTCAAATGGTCACAAAATCTTGTACACTTCGAGTTTTTAGCTGAATTTTTTTGTGCATCCCAAAAAAAATACAAGCATCACGTATACCAAGTTTGGGCCAAAACTACTTTCGAAGAAATTTTAAAAAATCCTGAACCGCAAGAAGTTTCAAAAATCATGAAAAATAGAAAACGAGTCGTCTTGCCATGAAACTTCACGTGAATGCTTAAGGGACCATTGTATGAATTTACAAGCCATAAAAATGGCATTGGGAGACAGAAATATGAAGATGTGCCTAAACCCACCTTCCACCCTATCGATACACGGCTTGCGCATCCCGTCTCTCTGGCCGGCGTAGTGCCCGCTCGCCCGTCCGCTCGTTTTTTCGGTTGGCTTAGGCATACGGAGTTAATTCCTAGTCTAAGATCAGACCAGATGGAGGGTTATGGTAGCAGGATTGGTAGCATGCAGCGGGGGACCCAGCCAATCCCCGACTTGCGCATCTCGCCCCTCTGGCCGGCTGAGCGCCCACACGCTCATTTCGTGGGTTGACTTAGGCATACGGAGTTCATTCCCAGTCTAAGCATATGGAGTTCATTCCCAGTCTAAGATCAGATTGGATCGAGGGTTGCAGCAGCACATGCTGGGCTCGGGCATGTGCTGGTGCCGCATTTTTCTTTGTCGGGGCACCATTGCCGGAGCATCGTCTGAGAACCTGACCGATGGCATTGGGGTTCCGGCGACCGGGGGGCCGGGGGGTGTGTGCACATGATGTGTGATTGGTGCTGGTACTTGGCCCTTATATTGGCCCCCTATCCCTCATCAAACCTCGAGAACTCACACCCCCTTAAAGAGCATTTGAGATTTTATAGGTTTGCTGCCAATAGCCATTAAAGTGTCTAAAATGGGGACACTTTTTTCAAAATGTCACAAAATCTTGTACACTTTGAATTTTTAGCTGAATTTTTTTGTGCACGCCAAAAAAAATACAAGGATCACCTCTACCAAGCCTGGGGCCAAAAATCCTTCCGAAAGAATTATAAAAAATCCCGAACCATAAAAAGTTTCAAAAATCATAAAAAATAGAAAACGAGTCGTCTTGCCATGAAACTTCACGTGAAGGCTTAAGGAACCATTGTATGAATTTACAAGCCATAAAAATGGCATTGCCAGGCAAAAATATGAAGATGTCGCTAAACCCACCTACCACCTTATCGATCCACGGCTTGCGCATCCCGTCTCTCTGGCCGACGTAGTGCCCGGCCCCGCTCGTTTCGTCGGTTGGCTTAGGCATACGGAGTTCATTTCCAGTCTAAGATCGGACCAAACTGAGGGTTGCGATAGCAGGATCAGCAGCACGTAGCAGGGGACCCGGTCGATCCTCGGCTTACGCATCCTGCCCCTCTAGCCGACTGAGCGCCCGCACGTTCATTTCATGTGTTGACTTGGCATACAGAGTTCATTCCAGTCTAAGCATATGGAGTTCATTCCCAGTCTAAGATCGAACTGGATCGAGGGTTGCGGCAGCACATGCTGGGCTCATGCATGTGCTGGTGTCGCATTTTTCTTTGTCGGGGCACCATCGTCGGAGCATCGCCGTTGAACCTAACCGGCGGCATTGGGGTTCCGACGATCGGGGGGGCTGGGGGGTGTGCGCACATGATGTGTGATGGGTGCTGCTACTTGGCCCTTATATTGGCCCCCTATCCCTCATAAAACCTCGAAAACTCACACCCCTTTAAAGAGCATTTGAGATTTTACAGGTTTATTGCCAGTAGCCATTAAAGTGTTTGAAATGGGGACATTTTTTTCAAATTGTCACAATATCTTGTACACTTCGAGTTTTTAGATGAATTGTTTTGTGCACGCCAACAAAAATACAAGGATCACGTCTACCAAGTTTGGGGCCAAAAATCCTTCCGAAAAAATTTTAAAAAATCTCGAACTGGAAAAAGTTTCAAAAATCATGAAAAATAGAAAACGAGTCGTCTTGCCATGAAACTTCACGTGAAGGCTTAAGGGACCATTGTATGAATTTACAAGCCATAAAAATGGCATTGGCATGTAGAAATATGAAGATGTGCCTAAACCCACCTACCACCTTATCGATCCATGGCTTGCGCATCCCGTCTCTCTGGCCGGAGTAGTGCCCGCCCGCCCGTCCGCTCATTTCATCGGTTGGCTTAGGCGTACGGAGTTCATTCCCAGTCTAAGATCAGACCAGACTGATGGTTTCGGTAGTAGGATCGGCAGCACGTAGCGGGGGACCCGGTCGATCCCCGGCTTGCGTATCCCACCCCTCTGGCCGCTGAGCGCCCGCACGCTCATTTCATGGGTTGAGTTAGGCATGCGGAGTTCATTCCCAATCTAAGCATATTGAGTTCATTCCCAGTCTAAGATCGGACTGGATCGAGGGTTACGGCTGCGCATGCTGGGCTCGGGCATGTGCTGGTGCCACATTTTTCTTTGCCAGGGCACCATCGCGGAGAACCTGACTGACAGTATTGGGGTTCCAGCGATCGGCGGGCGGGGGGGTGTGCGCACATGATGTGCGATTGGTGCTAGTACTTGGCCCTTATATTGGCCCCCTATCCCTCATCAAACCTTGAGAACTCACATCCCCTTAAAGAGCATTTGAGATTTTACAGGTTTGCTGCTAGTAGCCATTAAAGTGTCTAAAATGGGGGCACTTTTTCCAAATGGTCACAAAATCTTGTACGCTTCGAGTTTTTAGCTGAATTTTTTTGTGCATGCCAACAAAAATACAAGAATTACGTCTACCAAGTTTGGGGCCAAAACTCCTTCTGAAAAAATTTTAAGAAATCTTGAACGGTAAAAAGTTTCAAAAATCGTGAAAAATAGAAAACGAGTCATCTTGCCATGAAACTTCACTTCAAGGCTTAAGGGACCATTGTATGAATTTACAACCCATAAAAATGGCATTGGCATGCAGAAATATGAAGATGTGCCTAAACCCACCTACCACCCTATCGACTCACGGCTTGCGTATCCCGTCTCTCTGGCCGGCATAGTGCCCGCCCGCTCGTCAGGCTGCTCGTTTTGTCGATTGGCTTAGGTATATGGAGTTCACCCCCAGTCTAAGATGGGACCGGATCGAGGGTTACGGTAGCAGGATTGGCAGCATGAAGAGGGGGACTCGGCCGATCCCCGGCTTGCGCATCCCGCCCCTCTGGCCTGCTAAGTGCCCGCACGATCGTTTCATGGGTTCACTTAGGCATACAGAGTTCATTCCCAGTCTAAACATACGGAGTTCATTCCCAGTCTAAGATCGAACCGGACCGAGGCTTGCAACAGCACATGCTGGGCTCGGGCATGTGCTGGTGCCGCATTTTTCTTCGCGGGGGCACCATCGCCGGAGAACCTGACCGGTGGCATTGGGGTTTCGGCGATCCAAGGGGCCGGGGGGGTGTGCGCACATGATGTGTGATGGGTGCTGGTACTTGGCCCTTATATTGGCCCCCAATCCCTCATCAAACCTTGAGAAATCACACCCCCTTAAGGAGCATTTTAAATTTTACAGGTTTACTGCCAGTAGCCATTAAAATGTCTGAAATGGGGACACTTTATTCAAATGGTCACAAAATCTTGTACACTTCGAGTTTTTAGCTGAATTTTTTTGTGCATGCCAACAAAAGTACAAGGATCACGTCTACCAATTTGGGGCCAAAACTCTTTCTGAAAAAATTTTAAAAAATCCCGAACCAAAAAAAGTTTCAAAAATCATGAAAAATAGAAAACGAGTCGTCTTGCCATGAAACTTCACGTGAAGGCTTCAGGGAGCATTGTATGAATTTACAAGCCATAAAAATGGCATTGGCATGCAGAAATATGAAGATGTGCCTAAACCCACCTACCACCTTATCGATCCATGGCTCGCGCATCCCGTCTCTCTGGCTGACGTACTGCCCGCCCGCCCGTCCGCTCGTTTTGTCAGTTGGCTTAGGCATATGAAGTTCACTCCAAGTCTAAGATCAGATCGGACTGAGGGTCACGACATCAGGATCGATAGCACGCAGAGGGGGACCCGATCGATCGTCGGCTTGCGCATCTCGCCCCTCTGGCCGGCTGAGCGCCCGTACGCTCGTTTCATGGGTTGACTTGGGCATACGGAGTTCATTCCCAGTCTAAGCATACGGAGTTCATTCCCAGTCTAGGATCGGATCAGACCGAGGGTTGCAGCAGCACATGCTGGGCTGGGCATGTGCTGGTGCCGCATTTTTCTTCGCGGGGGCACGATCGCCGGAGCATCACTGGAGAACCTGACCGGTGGCATTGGGTTTCCGGCGATCGGGGGGGCCGGGGGGGTTTGCGCACATGATGTGCGATGGGTGCTGGTACTTGGCCCTTATATTGGCCCCCTATCCCTCATCAAAGCTGAAGAACTCACACCCCCTTAAAGAGCATTTGAGATTTTACCGGTTTGCTGCCAGTAGCCATTAAAGTGTCTAAAATGGGGACACTTTTTTGAAATGATCACAAAATCTTGTACACTTCAATTTTTTAGCTGAATTTTTTTGTGCATGCCAAAAAAAATACAAGGATCGCGTCTACCAAGTTTGGGGCCAAAATTCCTTTCCGAAAAAATTTTAAAAAACCCCGAACTGCAAAAAGTTTCAAAAATCATGAAAAATAGAAAACGAGTCGTCTTGCCATGAAACTTCACGTGAAAGCTTAAGGGACCATTGTACGAATTTACAAGCCATAAAGTGGCATTGGCACGTAGAAATATGAAGATGTGCCTAAACCCACCTACCACCCTATCGATCCACGGCTTGCGCATCCCGTCTCTCTGGCTGACGTAGTGCCCGCCCGCCTGCCCGTCCGTTCATTTCGTTGGTTGGCTTAGGCATACGGAGTTCATTCCCAGTCTAAGATTGGATCCGACCGAGGATTGCCGGCAGCAGGACCGATAGCATGCAGAGGGGGACCCGGTCGATCCCCGGCTTGCGTATCCTGCCACTCTGGCCGGTTGAGTGCCCGCACGCTCGTTTCATGGGTTAACTTAGGCATACGGAGTTCATTCCCAATCTAAGATCAGACTGGACCGAGGGTTGCGACAGCACATGCTGGGCTCAGGCATGTGCTGGTGCTGCATTTTTCTTCACGGGGGCACCATCATCGGAGCATCGTCGGAGAACCTGACCGACGGCATTGGGTTTTCGACGATCGGGGGGGCCGGGGGGTGTGCGCACATGATGTGCGATGGGTGCTGGTACTTGGCCCTTATATTGGCCCCCTATCCCTCATCAAAGCTCAAGAACTCACACCCCCTTAAAGAGCATTTGAGATTTTACAGGTTTGCTGCCAGTAGCCTTTAAAGTGTCTGAAATGGGGACACTTTTTTCAAATGCTCACAAAATCTTGTACACTTCGAGTTTTTAGCTGAATTTTTTTGTGCATGCCAACAAAAATACAAGGATCATGTCTACCAAGTTTGGGGCTAAAAATCCTTTCAAAAAAATTTTAAAAAATGATGAACCGCAAATAGTTTCAAAAATCGTGAAAAATAGAAAACGAGTCGTCTTGCCATGAAACTTCACGTGAAGGCTTAAGGGACCATTGTATGAATTTATAAGCCATAAAAATGGTGTTGGCATGCAGAAATATGAAGATGTGCCTAAACCCACCTACCACTCTATCGATCCACAGCTTGCGCATCCCGTCTCTCTAGCCGACGTAGTGCCCGCCCGCCCGCCTGGTTTCGTCGGTTGGCTTAGGGATACGGAGTTCATTCCCAGTCCAAGATCGGACAGGACTGAGGGTTGCAGCAATAGGATCAGCAGCACGCAGAGGGGGACTCGGTCGATCCTCGGCTTGCGCATCCCGCCTCTCTGGCCGGTTGAGCACCCGTACGCTCATTTCGTGGGTTGACTTAGGCATACGAAGTTCATTCCCTGTCTAAGATGGGACTGGACCGAGGGTTTCGGCAGCACATGCTGGGCTCGGGCAGTGTCGGTGCTGTATTTTTCTTCGTCGGGGCACCAGCATTGCCGGAGAACCTGACCGACGACATTAGGGTTCCGGCGATCGGGGGGGCCGAAATGGTGTGCGCACATGATGTGCGATGGGTGCTGGTGCTTGGCCCTTATATTGGCCCCCTATCCCTCATCAAACCTCAAGAACTCACCCCCCTTAAAGAGCATTTGAGATTTTACAGGTTTGCTGCCAGTAGCCTTTAAGTGTTTGAAATGGGGACACTTTTTTCAAATGCTCACAAAATCTTGTACACTTCGAGTTTTTAGCTGAATTTTTTTGTGCATGGCAACAAAAATACAGGGATCATGTCTACCATGTTTGGGGCCAAAACTCCTTCCGAAAAAATTTTAAAAAATCCCGAACCCTAAAAAGTTTCAAAAATCATGAAAAATAGAAAATGAGTCGTCTTGCCATGAAACTTCACGTGAATGCTTAAGGGACCATTGTATGAATTTAATAGCCATAAAAATGGTGTTGGCATGCAGAAATATGAAGATGTACCTAAACCCACCTACCACCCTATCGATCCACGGCTTGCGCATCCCGTTTGTCTTTATGGCGTAGTGCTCGCCCGCCCGCCCGCTTGTTTCATCGGTTGGCTTAGGCATACGAAGTTCATTCCCAGTCTAAGATCGGACCAAACTGAGGGTTGCGGCAGTAGGATCAGTAGCACACAGAGGGGGACCTACCGATCTCGGCTTGCGCATCCCACCCCTCTGGCCGGTTGAGTGCCGACATGATCGTTTCGTGGGTTGACTTAGGCATACGGAGTTCATTCCCAGTCTAAGCATATGGAGTTCATTCCCAGTCTAAGATCGGACAGGACTGAGGGTTACGACAGCACATGCTGCGCTCGGGCATGTTCTGGTGCCGTATTTTCTTCGTCGGGGCACCATCGTCGGAGCATCGTCGGAGAACCTGACCGGTGGCATTGGGGTTCCGACGATCAGGGGGGCTAGGGGTGTGCGCACGTGATGTGCGATGGGTACTGGTGCTTGGCCCTTATATTGGCCCCCTATCGCTTATCATACCTCTAGAACTCACACCCCCTTAAAGAGCATTTCAGATTTTACAGGTTTGCTGCCAGTAGCCAGTAAAGTGTCCGAAATGGGGACACTTTCTTCAAATGGTCACAAAATCTTGTACACTTCGAGTTTTTTGCTGAATTTTTTTGTGCATTCCAACAAAAATACATCGATCACGTCTACCAAGTTTGGGGCCAAAATTCCTTCCGAAAAGTTTTTGAAAATCTCGAACCGCAAAAAGTTTCAATAACCATAAAAAATAGAAAACGAGTGGTCTTGCAATAAAACTTCACGTGAAGGCTTAAGGGACCATTGTATGAATTTACAAGCCTTAAAAATGGCATTGGCATGTAGAAATATGAAGATGTGCCTAAACCCACCTACCACCCTATCGATCCACAACTTGCGCTTGCCGTCTTTCTGGCCGACGTAGTGCCCGCCCGCTCGTTTCGTCGGTTGGCTTAGGCATACGGAGTTCATTCCCAGTCTAAGAATGGACCAGACCTAGGGTTGTTGCAGCAGGATCGGCAGCACGTAGAGGGGGACTCGACCGATCCCTGGCTTGTGCATCCCGCCCCTCTGGCCGGCTGAGTGCCCACACGCTCGTTTCGTGGGTTAACTTAGGCACGCGAAGTTCATTCCCAGTTGAAGCATACGGAGTTCATTCCCCGTCTAAGATTGGACCGGACCGAGGGTTGCGGCAGCACATGCTGGGTTCGGGCATGTGCTGGTACCACATTTTTCTTCGTCGGGGCACCATCGTCGGAGCTTCATCGGAGAACCTAACCGGCGGCATTGGGGTTCCGATGATCGGGGGGTCGGGGGGGTGTGCACACATGATGTGCGATGGGTGCTGGTACTTGGCCCCTATATTGGCCCCCTATCCCTCATCAAACCTCGAGAACTCACACCCCCTTAAAGAGCATTTGAGATTTTACAGGTTTGCTGCCAGTAGCCATTAAAGTGTCTGAAATGGGGACACTTTTTTCAAATGGTCACAAAATCTTGTACACTTCGAGTTTTTAGCTGAATTTTTTTGTCCATGCCAAGAAAAATACAAGGATCACGTGTACCAATTTTGGGGCAAAAACATCTTCCGAAAAAATTTAAAAAAATCCCTAACCTTAAAAAGTTTCAAAAATCATGAAAAATAGAAAACAAGTTGTCTTGCCATGAAACTTCACGTGAAGGCTTAAGGGACCATTGTATGAATTTACAAGCCATAAAATTGGCATTGGCATGCAAAAATATGAAGATGTGCCTAAACCCACCTATCACCCTATCGATCCACGGCTTGCGCATCCTATCTCTCTAGCCGACGTAGTGCCCACGCGCCCGTCCACCTGCTCATTTCGTCGGTTGGCTTAGGCATATGGAATTCATTCCCAGTCTAAGATCAGACCTAACTGAGGGCTGCGGTAGTAGAATCGACAGCACGCAGAGGGGGACTCGATCGATCCTCAGCTTGCGCATCCCACCCCTCCGTCCGGTTGAGCGCCCGTACACTCGTTTCGTGGGTTGACTTACGCATACGGAGTTCATTCGTAGTCTAAGCATAGGAGTTCATTCCCTGTCTAAGATCGAACCAAACTGAGGGTTGCGAAAGTAGATGCTGGGCTCAGGCATGTGCTGGGGCTACATTTTTCTTCGTCGAGGCACCATCGTCGGACAACCTGACCGACGGCATTGGGGTTTCGACAATCGGGTGGGCCGGGGGCTGTGCGCACATGATGTGTGATGGGTGCTGGTACTTGGCCCTTAAATTGGCCCTCTATCCCTCATCAAACCTCGAGAACTCACACCCCCTTAAAGAGCATCTGAGATTTGATAGGTTTTCTGCCAGTAGCTATTAAAGTGTCTGAAATGGGGACACTTTTTCAAATGGTCACAACATCTTGTACACTTTGAGTTTTTAGCTGAATTGTTTTGTGCATGCCAAGAAAAATACAAGGATCACGTCTACCAAGTTTTGGGGCAAAAACTCCTTCCGAAAAAATTTAAAAAAATCCCGAACCGTAAAAAGTTTCAAAAATCATGAAAAATTGAAAACGAGCTGTCTTGCCATGAAACTTCACGTGAAGGCTTAAGGGACCATTGTATGAATTTACAAGCCATAAAAATGGCATTGGCATGCAAAAATATGAAGATGTGCCTAAACCCACGTACCACCCTATTGATCCACGGCTTACGCATCCCGTCTCTCTGGCTGGCGTAGTGCCCGCCCGCCCGTCCGCCCACTTATTTCGTCAGTTGGCTTAGGCATACGAAGTTCATTCCCAGTCTAAGATCAGATCAGATTGAGGGTTGTGGCAGCAGGATCGGTGGCACGCAGAGGGGGACCCGACCGATCCTCGGCTTGTGCATCCCACACCTCTGGTCCGCTGAGCGCCCGCACGCTCGTTTAATGGGATGACTTAGGCATACGGAGTTCATTCCAATCTAAGATCAAACTGGACTAAGGGTTGCAACAGCACATGCTGGGTCAGGCATGTGCTGGTGCTGCATTTTTCTTCGTCGGGGCAGCATCGCCGGACCATCGTCGGAGAACCTAACCGGCGGCATTGGGGTTCCGACGATCGGGAGGGCCGGGGGGGGTGTGCACACATGATGTGCGATGGGTGCTGGTACTTGGCCCTTATATTGGCCCCCTATCCCTCATCAAGCCTCGAGAAGTCACACCCCCTTAAAGAGCATTTGAGATTTTACAGGTTTGCTGCCAGTAGCCATTAAAGTGTTTAAAATGGGGACACTTTTTTCAAATGGTCACAAAATCTTGTACACTTCGAGTTTTTAGCTGAATGTTTTTGTGCATGCCAACAAAAATACAAGGATCATGTCTACCAAGTTTGGGGCCAAAACTCCTTCCGAAAAAATTTTAAAAAATCCCGAACTGAAAAAAGTTTCAAAAATCGTAAAAAATAGAAAACGAGTCGTCTTGCCATGAAACTTCATGTGAAGGCTTAAGGGACCATTGTATGAATTTACAAGCCATAAAAATGGCATTGGCATGCAGAAATATGAAGATTTTCCTAAATGCACCTACCACCCTATCGATCCACGGCTTGTGCTTCCTATCTTTCTGGCCTACGTAGTGCCCGCCTGCCCGTCCGCACGCTCGTTTCGTCGGTTAACTTAGGCAGACGGAGTTCATTCCCAGTCTAAGATCAGACCAGACCGAGGGTTACGACAGCAAGATCGGCAGCACGCAGAGGGGGACCCGGTCGATCCCTAGCTTGCGCATCCCTCTGGCCGGCTGAGCGCCCGCAAGCTCGTTTCGTGGGTTCACCTAGGCGTACGAGTTCATTCCCAGTCTAAGCTGCAAAGTTCATTCCCAGTCTAAGATCAGACCAGACCGAGGGTTGCGAAAGCACATGCTGGGCTCAGGCATGTGCTGGTGCCGCATTTTTCTTCATTGGGGCACCATTGTCGGAGAACCTGACCAGTGGCATTGGGGTTCCGGCGATCGGGGGGGTCGGGGGTGTGCGCACACGATGTGCGATGGGTGCTGGTACTTGGCCCTTATATTGGCCCCCTATCCCTCATGAAACCTTGAGAACTCACACCCCTCCTAAAAGAGCATTTGAGATTTTACAGGTTTGGTGCCAGTAGCCATTAAAGTGTCTGAAATGGGGACACTTTATTCAAATGGTCACAAAATCGTGTACACTTTGAGTTTTTAGCTGAATTGTTTTGTGCATGACAAAAAAAATACAAGGATCACGTCTGCCAAGTTTAGGACCAAAACTCCTTTCAAAAAAATTTTAAAAAATCTCGAACCTTAAAAAGTTTCAAAAATCACGTAAAATAAAAAATGAGACGTCTTGCCATGAAACTTCACGTGAAGGCTTAAGGGACCATTGTATGAATTTACAAGCCATGAAAATGGCATTGGCATGCAGGAATATGAAGATATGCCTAAACCCACCTACCACCCTATCGATCCACGGCTTGCGCATCCCGTCTCTCTGGCCGACGTAGTGCCCGCCCGCCCGCCCGCCCGCCCGCTCGTTTTGTCGGTTGTCTTAGGCATACGGAGTTCATTCCCAGTCTAAGATGGGATCAGATCGAGGGTTGCGCAGTAGGATCGGTAGCACGCAGAGGGGGACCCGACCGATCCCCGGATAGCGCATCCTGCCCTTCTGGCAGGCTGAGCGCCCGTACGCTCATTTTATGGGTTGACTTAGGCATACGGAGTTCATTCCCAGTCTAAGATCGGATCAGACCGAGGGTTGTGGCAGCACTTGCTGGGTTTGGGCATGTGCTGGTGCTGCATTTTTCTTCGTCGGGGCACCATCACCGGAGCATCGTCGGAGAACCTGACCTGCGACATTGGGGTTCCGATGATTAAGGGGCCGGGGGGTGTGCGCACAATGTGCGATGGCTGCTGGTACTTAGCCCGTATAATATCCCCCTATCCCTCATCAAACCTCGAGAACTCACACCCCCTTAAAGAGCATTTGAGATTTTACAGGTTTGCTGCCAGTAGCCATTAAAGTGTCTAAGTTGAAGACAATTTTTTCAAACGGTCACAAAATATTGTACACTTCGAGTTTTTAGCTGAATTTTTTTGTGCATGCCAAAAAAAAATACAAGAATCACGTCTACCAAGTTTGGGGCCGAAGCTCATTCTGAAAAAATTTAAAAAAATCTCGAACCGCAAAAAGTTTCAAAAATAGTGAAAAATAGAAAACGAGTCGTCTTTCAATGAAACTTCACGTGAAGGCTTAAAGGACCATTGTATGAATTTACAAGCCATAAAAATGGCTTTGGCATGCAGAAATATGAAGATGTGCCTAAACGCACCTACCACCCTATCGATCCACGGCTTGCGCATCCGTCTCTCTGGCCGGCATAGTGCCCGCCAGCCCGTCCGCTCGTTTCGTCGATTGGCTTAGGCATACGGAGTTCATTCCCAGTCTAAGATCAGACCGGACCAAGGGTTGTGGCAACAGGATCGGTAACACGCAAAGGGTGACCCGGTCGATCCCCGGCTTGCGCATCCCGTCCCTCTAGCCGGCTAAGCGCCCGCATGCTTGTTTCGTGAGTTGACTTAGACATACGAGTTCATTCCTAGTCGACGCATACGGATTTCATTCCCAGTCTAAGATCGAACCGAAACAAGGGTTGCGGCAGCACATGCTGGGCTCGGGGTTGGGGCACCATCGCCGGAGCATCACCGAGAACCTAACCGGCGGCATTGGGGTTCTGACGATCGGGGGGGCCGGGGGGTGTGCGCACATGATGTGCAATGGGTGCTGGTACTTGGCCCTTATATTGGCCCCCTATCCCTCATCAAACCTCGAGAACTCACACCCCCTTAAAGAGCATTTGAGATTTTACAAGTTTGCTGCCAGTAGCCATTAAAGTGTCTGAAATGGGGACACTTTTTTCTAATGGTCCCAAAATCTTGTATACTTCGAGTTTTTAGCTAAATTTTTTTATGCATGCCAACAAAAATATAAGGATCACGTCTACCAAGTTTGGGGCTAAAACTCCTTCCGAAAAAATTTTAAAAAATCCTAAACCTCAAAAAGTTTTGAAAATCGTGAAAAATAGAAAACGAGTCAACTTGCCATGAAACTTCACGTGAAGGCTTAAGGGACCATTGTATGAATTTACAAGCCACAAAAATGGCATCGGCACACAGAAATATGAAGATGTACCCAAACCCACCTACCACCCTATCGATCCACGGCTTGCGCATCCCGTCTCTCTGGCCGGCATAGTACCCGCACGCTCGTTTCGTTGGTTGGCTTAGGCATACGGAGTTCATTCCAGTCTAAGATCAGACCGGATCGATGGTTGTGGAGTAGGATCGACAACACGCAGAGGGGGACCCGAATCGATCCCTGGCTTGTGCATCCGGCCCTTCTTGCTGGCTGAGCGCCCGCACGCTCGTTTCGTGTGTTGACTTAGTAATATGAGTTCATTCCCAGTCTAGGCATACGGAGTTCATTCCCAGTCTAAGATCGGACAGGACCGACGGTTGCAGCAGCACATGTTGGGCTCAGGCATGTGTTGGTGCCGTATTTTTCTTCACCGAAGCACCATCGTCGGAGCATCGTCGGAGAACCTGACCGGCGACATTGGGGTTCCGACGATCGGGGGGGCCGGGGGAGTGTGCACAAATGATGTGCAATGGGTTCTGGTACTTGGCTTTTATATTGGCCCCCTATCCCTCATCAAACCTTGAGAACTCATACCCCCTTAAAGAGCTTTCGAGATTTTACAGGTTTGCTGCCAGTAGCCATTAAAGTGTCTGAAATGGGGACACTTTTTTCAAATGGTCACAAAATCTTGTACACTTCGAGTTTTTAGCTGAATTTTTTTATGCACGTCAAAAAAAATACAAGGATCACGTCCACCAAGTTTGGGGCCAAAACTCCTTTCGAAAAAATTTTAAAAAAATCTCGAACCGCAAAAAGTTTTGAAAATCGTGAAAAATAGAAAACGAGTCGTCTTGCCATGAAATTTCACGTGAAGGCTTAAGGGACCATTGTATAAATTTACAAGCCACAAAAATGGCATTGGCACACAGAAAAATGAAGATGTGCCTAAACCCACCTACCACCCTATCGATCCATGGCTTGCGCATCTCGTCTCTCTGGCCGGTGTAGTGCCCACCCGCCCGCCCGCCGCCCGCCTGCTCGTTTCATCGGTTGGCTTAGGCATACAGAGTTCATTCCCAGTCTAGGATCGACCGGATGGAGGGTTATGGCAGTAGGATCGGCAGCACGCAGAGGGGGATCCAGCCGATCCCCAGCTTGCACATCCCGCCCTTCTGGCCGGCTGAGCGCCTGCACGCTTGTTTCGTGTGTTGACTTAGGCATACGAAGTTCATTCCCAGTCAAAGCATACGGAGTTCATTCCCAGTCTAAGATTGGAGTGGACCGAGGATTGTAGCAGCACATGCTGGGCTCGGGCATGTGTTGGTGCTGCATTTTTCTTCGTCGGGGCAACATTGACGGAGCATCGTCGAAGAACCTGACTGGCGGCATTGGGGTTCTGGCAATCGGGCGGGCCGGGGGGTGTGCGCACATGATGTGCGACGGGTGCTGGTACTTGGCCCTTATATTGGCCCCCTATCCCTCATCAAACCTCGAGAACTCACACCCCCTTAAAGAGCATTTGGGATTTTACAGGTTTGCTGCGAGTAGCCATTAAAATGTCTGAAATGGGGACACTTTTTTCAAATGGTCACAAAATCTTGTACACTTCGAGTTTTTAGCTGAATTTTTTTGCATGCCAACAAAAATACAAGGATCACGTCTACCAAGTTTGAGGCCAAAACCCCTTCCAAAAAAATTTTTAAAAATCTTAAACCGTAAAAACTTTTGAAAATCGTGAAAAATAGAAAACGGGTCGTCTTGCCATGACACTTCACGTGAAGGCTTAAGGGACCATTGTATGAATTTACAAGCCATAAAAATGGCATTGGCATGCAAAAATATGAAGATGTGCCTAAACCCACCTATCACCCTATCGATCTACGGCTTGCACATCCCATCTCTCTGGCCGGCGTAGTGCCCGCCCGCCCACAGTCTAAGACCAGACCAGACCGAGAGTTGTGGTAGCAGGATCGGCAGCACGCAAAGGGAAACCCGGCCGATCCCCGGCTTGCGCATCCCGCCCCTCTGCCAGGCTGAGCGCTCGCACGCTCGTTTCGTGGGTTGACTTAGGCATACGGAGTTCATTCCCAGTCTAAGATCAGACCGGACCGAGGGTTACGGCAGTACATGCTGGGCTCGGGCATCTACTGGTGCCGTATTTTTCTTCGTCAGGGCACCATCGCAGGAGCATCGCCGGAGAACCTGACCGACGGCAATTGGGTTCCGACGATCGGGGGGCCGGGGGGTGTGCGCACATGATGTACGATGGGTTCTGGTATGTGGCCCTTATATTGGCTCCCTATCCCTCAGAAACCTCAAGAGCTCACACCCCCTTAAAAAGCATTTGAGATTTTACAGGTTTGCTGCCAGTAGCCATTAAAGTGTCTGAAATGGGGACACTTTTTTCAAATGGTCACAAAATCTTGTACACTTCGAGTTTTTAGCTGAATTTTTTTGTGCATGCCAAGAAAAACACAAGGATCACGTCTACCAAGTTTGGGGCCAAAACCCCTTCCGAAAAAATTTTAAAAAATCTTGAACCGCAAAAAGTTTTGAAAATCGTGAAAAATAGAAAACGAGTCGTCTTGCCATGAAACTTCACGTGAAGGCTTAAGGGACCATTGTATGAATTTACATGCCATAAAAATGGCATTGGCATGCAGAAATATGAAGATGTGCCTAAACCCACCTACCATCGTATCGATCCACGGCTTGCACATCCCGTCTCTCTGGCCGACGTAGTGCTCGCCCGCCCGCCCGCCCGCTCATTTCGTCGGTTGGCTTAGGCATACGGAGTTCATTCCAAGTTTAAGATCAGACCGAACCGAGAGTTGTGGTAGCAACATTGGCAGCACACAGAGGGGGACCCGATCGATCCCGGGCTTACGCATCCCGCCCCTCTGGTCGGCTGAGCGCCCGCACGCTCATTTCGTGGGTTGACTTAGGCATACGGAGTTCATTCCCAGTCTAAGATCGGACTGGATAGAGGGTTGCGGCAGCACATGCTGGGCTCAGGCTTGTGCTAGTGCCGCATTTTTCTTCATCGGGGCACCATCGTCGGAGCATCGCCGGAGAACCTAACTGGCGGCATTGGGTTCCGGCGATCGGGGGGGCCGGGGGGGTGTGCGCACTTGATGTGCGATGGGTGCTGGTTCTTGGCCCTTATATTGGCCCCCTATCCCTCATCAAACCCCGAGAACTCACACCCTCTTAAAGAGCATTTGCGATTTTACAGGTTTGCTGCCAGTAGCCATTAAAGTGGCTAAAATGGGGACACTTTTTTCAAATGGTCACAAAATGTTGTACACTTCGAGTTTTGAGCTGAATTTTTTTGTGCATGCCAACAAAAATACAAGGATCATGTCTACCAAGTTTGGGGCCAAAAATCCTTCCTAAAAAATTTTAAAAAATCTCGAACAGTAAAAAGTTTTTGAAAATCATGAAAAATAGAAAATGAGTCGTCTTGCCATGAAACTTCACGTGAAGGCTTAAGGGACCATTGTATGAATTTACAAGCCATAAAAATGGCATTGGTGGGTAGAAATATGAAGATGTACCTAAACCCACCTAGCACCCTATCGATCCACGGCTTGTGCATCTCGTCTCTCTAGCCGACGTGGTGCTCGCCCGCTCATTTCGTTGGTTGGCTTAGGCATACGGAGTTCATTCCCAGTCTAAGCATACGGAGTTCATTGCCAGTCTAAGATCAGACCAGACCAAGGGTTGCGGCAGCACATGCTGGGCTCGGGCATGTGCTGGTGCCACATTTTTCTTCACCGGGGCACCATCGTCGGAGCATCGCCAGAGAACCTGATCGACGGCATTGGGGTTCCGTCGATCGGGGGGGCCGGGCAGGTGTGCGCACATGATGTGCGATGGGTGCTGGTACTTGGCCATTATATTGGCCACCTATCGCTCATCAAACCTCAAGAACTCACACCCCTTTAAAGAGCATTTGAGATTTTACAAGTTTGTTGCCAGTAGCTATTAAAGTGTCTGAAATGAGGACATTTTTTTCAAATGGTCACAAAATCTTGTACACTTCGATTTTTTAGCTGAATTTTTTTATGCATGCCAAAAAAATACAAGGATCATGTCTACCAAGTTTGGGGCCAAGACTCCTTCCAAAAAAATTTTAAAAATCCTGAACCGTAAAAAGTTTCAAAAATTATGAAAAATATAAAACGAGTCGTCTTGCCATGAAACTTCACGTGAAGGCTTAAGGGACCATTGTATGAATTTACAAGCCATCAAAATGGCATTGGCATGCAGAAATATGAAGATGTGCCTAAACGTAGCTACCACCCTTGATCCACGACTTGTGCATCCCGTCTCTCTGGCCGACGTAGTGCCCGCCCGCCCGCCCGCTCGGTTCATCAGTTGGCTTAGGCATACGGAGTTCATTCCAAGTCTAAGATCAGACAGGACCAAAGGTTATGGCAACAGGATTGGCAGCATGCAGACGGGCACCTGGCCGATCCCCGGCTTGCGCATCCCGCCTCTCAGGCCGGCTGAGCGCCCGCACGCTCATTTCGTGGGTTAACTTAGGCATACGGAGTTCATTCCCAGTCTAAGCATGCGGAGTTCATTCCCAGTCTAAGATCGGATTGGATAGAGGGTTGCGACAGCACTTGCTGGGCTCGGGCACGTGCTGGTGCCAGCATTTTTCTTCGCCGGAGCATTGTCGGAGAACCTGACAGGCGGCATTGGGGTTCTAACGATCTGGGGGTTGGGGGTGTGCGCACATGATGTGCGATGGGTGCTGGTGCTTAGCCCATATAATATCCCCGTATCCCTCATCAAACCTCGAGAACTCACACCTCGTTAAAGAGCATTTGAGATTTTACAGGTTTGCTGCCAGTAGCCATTAAAGTGTCTAAAATGGAGACAATTTTTTCAAATGGCCACAAAATCTTGTACACTTGGAGTTTTTAGCTGAATTTTTTTGTTCATGCCAAAAAAAATACAAGGATCACGTCTACCAAGTTTGGGGCCAAAACTCCTTCCGAAAAAAAATTTAAAAAATCTCGAACCGTAAAAAGTTTCAAAAATCGTGAAAAATAGAAAACGAGTCATCTTGCCATGAAACTTCACGTGAAGGCTTAAGGGAGCATTGTATGAATTTACAAGCCATAAAAATGGCATTGGTATGCAGAAATATAAAGATGTGCCTAAACCCACCTACCGCCCTATCGATCCCTGGCTTGCGCATCCCGTCTCTCTAGCCGACGTAGTGCCCACCCGCCCACCCACCCACTCGTTTTGTCGGTTGGCTTAGGCATATGGTGTTCATTCCCAGTCTAAGATTGGACCGGACCGAGGGTTACGGTAGTAGGATCGACAGCACGTCGAGGGGGGACCCGACTGATCCCCGGCTTGTGCATCCCGCCCCTCTGGCAGGCTGAGTACCCGCTCGCTCATTTTTTGGGTTTACTTAGGCAGACTTATTTCATTCCCAGTCTAAGCATAACGGAGTTCATTCCCAGTCTAAGATTGGACCAGACCGAGGTTTGCGGCAGCACGTGCTGGGCTCGGGCATGTGCTGGTGCTACATTTTTCTTCGTCGGGGCACCATCACCGGAGAACCTGACAAACGGCATTGAGGTTCCGGCGGTCGGGGGGCCGAGGGGGTGTGCGCACATGATGTGCGATGGGTGCTGGTATTTGGCCCTTATGTTGGTACCCTATCCCTCATCAAACCTCGAGAACTCACACCACCTTAAAGAGCATTTGAGATTTTACAAGTTTGCTGCCAGTAGCCATTAAAGTGTCTGAAATGGGGACACTTTTTTCAAATAGTCACAAAATCTTGTACACTTTGAGTTTTTAGCTGAATTGTTTTGTGCATGCCAACAAAAATACAGGGATCATGTCTACCAAGTTTGGCGCCAAAAATCCTTCTGAAAAAATTTTAAAAAATCCCGAACCGTAAAAAGTTTCAAAAATCATGAAAAATAGAAAACGAGTCGTCTTGCGATGGAACTTCACGTGAGGGCTTAAGGGACTATTGTAAGAATTTGCTAGCCATAAAAATGGCATTGGCATGCAGAAATATGAAGATGTGTCTAAACCCACCTACCACCCTATCGATCCATGGCTTGCGCATCCCGTCTCTCCAGCTGGCATAGTGCCCGCCTGCCCGATCGCTCATTTCATCGGTTGGCTCAGCCATACGGAGTTCATTCCAGTCTAAGATCAGACCAGACCGATGGTTACGGTAGCAGGATTGGCAGCACGCAGAGTGGGACCCGATCGATCCCCGGCTTGTGCATCCCGCCCCTCTAGCCGGCTGAGCGCCTGCACACTTAATTAATGGGTTGACTTAGGCATATGGAGTTCGTTCCCAGTCTAAGCATACAGAGTTCATTCCCAGTCTAAGATCAGACTGGACCGAGGGTTACGGCAGCACATGCTGGGCTCGAGCATGTACTGGTGTCGCATTTTTCTTCATCGGGGCACCATCGTCGGAGCATCGCCGGAGAACCTGACCGACGGCATTAAGGTTTCGACGATCGAGGGGGCCAGGGGGTGTGCGCACATGATGTGCGATGGGTGCTGGTACTTGGCCATTTTATTGGCCCCCTATCCCTCATCAAACCTCGAGAACTCACACCCCCTTAATGAGCATTTGAGATTTTACAGGTTTGCTGCCAGTAGCCATTAAAGTGTCTGAAATGGGGACACATTTTTCAATTGGTCACAAAATCTTGTACACTTCAAGTCTTTAGCTGAATTGTTTTGTGCATGCCAAAAAAATACAAGGATCACGTCTAAAAAGTTTGGGGCCAAAAGTCCTTCCGAAAAAATTTTAAAAAATCCTCAACCACAAAAAGTTTCAAAAATCGTGAAAAATAGAAAACGAGTCGTCTTCCCATGAAACTTCACGTGAAGGCTTAAGGGACCACTGTATGAATTTACAAGCCATAAAAATGGCATTGGCACATAAAAATATGAAAATGTGCCTAAACCCACCTACCACCCTATCGATCTATGGCTTGCGCATCCCGTCTCTGTGGTCGACGTAGTGCCCGCCCCCCCGCCCGCTCGTTTCGTCGGTTGGCTGAGGTATACGGAGTTCATTCCCAGTCTAAGATCAGACCAGATAGAGGGTTACGGCAGCAGGATCGAGAGCATGTAGACGGGCATTGAGCTGATCCCCGGCTTGTGCATCCTGCCCCTCTGGCCGGCTGAGCGCCCGCACGCTCGTTTCATGGGTTGACTTAGCCATACGGAGTTCATTCCCAGTCTAAGCATTCGGAGTTCATTCCCAGTTTAAGATCAGACCAGACCGAGGGTTGCGATAGCACATGCTGGGCTCGGACATGTGCTGGTACCACATTTTTCTTCGCCGGAGCCCCATCGTCGGAGCATCGCTGGAGAACCTGACCGGCGGCATTAGGGTTTCGGCGATCGGGGGGGCCAGGGGGTGTGCGCACATGATGTGCGATGGCTGCTAGTACTTGGCCCTTATATTGGCCCCCTTTCCCTAATCAAACCTCGAGAACTCACACCCCTTTAAGGAGCATTTGAGATTTTACAAGTTTGCTGCCAGTAGCCATTAAAGTGTCCGAAATGGGGACACTTTTTTCAAATGGTCACAAAATCTTGTACTCTTCGAGTTTTTACCTGAATTTTTTTGTGCATGCCAACAAAAATACAAGGATCACGTCTACCAAGTTTGGTGCCAAAATTCCTTCCAAAAATATTTAAAAAAATCCCGAACCGTAAAAAGTGTCAAAAATCAAGAAAAATAGAAAGCGAGTCGTCTTGCCATGAAACTTCACGTGAAAGCTTAAGGGACCATTGTATAAATTTATAAGCCATAAAAATGGCATTGGCACATAGAAATATGAAGATGTGCCTAAACCCACCTACCACCCTATCGATCCACGGCTTGCGCATCCCATCTCTCTGGCCGGCGTCATGCCCGCCCGCCCGCCCACTCGTTTTGTCGGTTGGCTTAGGCATTCGGAGTTCATTCATAGTGTAAGATCCGACTAGATCGAGGATTACGGCAGCAGGATTGGCAACATGCAGAGGGGGACCCGGCCAATCCCCGGCTTGCGCATCCCGCCCCTCTGGCCGGTTGAGCGCCCGCACACTCATTTCGTGGGTTGACTTAGGCATACGAAGTTCATTCCCAGTCTAAGATCAGACCAGACCGAGGGTTACGACAGCACATTCTGGGCTCGAGCTTGTGCTGGTGCCGCATTTTTCTTCATCGGGGCACCATCACCGGAGCATCGCCAGAGAGCCTGACCGACGGCATTGGGGTTCTAGCGATGAGGGGGCCGGGGGGTTTACGGCAACAGGATCGGCAGCACACAGAGGGGGACCCGACCGATGCCCAACTTGCGCATCCTGCCCCTCTGATCGGCTGAGCGCCCGCACGTTCATTTCATAGGTTGACTTAGGCATACGGAGTTCATTCCCAGTCTAAGCATACAGAGTTCATTCCCAGTCTAAGATCGGATTGGACCGAGGGTTGCGGTAGCACATGCTGGGCTCGGGCATGTGCTGGTGCCACATTTTTCTCCGTCGGGTCATCGTCGGAGAACCTGACCGATGGCATTGGGGTTCCGGTGATCGGGGGGCCCGGGGGTGTGCGCACATGATGTGCGATGGGTGCTGGTACTTGGCCCTTATATTGGCCCCCTATCCCTCATCAAACCTCGAGATCTCACACCCCCTTAAAGAGCATTTGAGATTTTACAGGTTTACTGCCAATAGCCATTAAAGTGTCTGAAATAGGGACACTTTTTTCAAATGATCACAAAATCTTGTACACTTCGAGTTTTTAGCTGAATTTTTTTATGCATGCCAACAAAATACAAGGCTCACGTCTACCATGTTTGGGTCCAAATCCTTCCAAAAAAATTTTAAAAAATCCCGAACCATAAAAAGTTTCAAAAATCATGAAAAATAGAAAACGAGTCGTCTTGCCATGAAACTTCACGTGAAGGCTTAAGGGTCCATTGTATGAATTTACGAGCCATAAAAATGGCATTGGCACACAGAAATATGAAGATGTGCCTAAAGCCACCTACCACCCTATCGATCCACGGCTTGTGCATCCCGTCTCTCTGGCTGGCGCAGTACCCGTCCGCCCGCCCGCTCATTTCGTCGGTTGGCTTAGGCATACGGAGTTCATTCCTACTCGAAGATCAGACCGGACCGAGGGTTGCAGTAGTAGGATTGACAACACGCAGTGGGGGACCCGGCCGATCCCCGGCTTGCGCATCCCGCCACTCTGGTCGACTGACCGCCTGCACGCTCGTTTCGTGGGATGACTTAGGCATACGGAGTTCATTCCCAGTCTAAGCATACAGAGTTCATTCCCAATCTAAGATTCGACTGGACCGAGGCTTGCGGCAGCACATGTTGGGCTCGGACATGTGCTGGTGTCAAATTTTTCTTCGTCGGGGCACCATCGTCAGAGCATCGCCGGAGAACCTGACTGGCGGCATTGGGGTTTCGATGATTGGGGGGTTCGGGGGGGTGTGCGCACACGATGTGTGATGGGTACTGGTACTTGGCCCTTATATTGGCCCCTTATCCCTCATCAAACCTCGAGAACTCACACCCCCTTAAAGAGCATTTGAGATTTTACAGGTTTGCTGCCAGTAGCCAGTAAAGTGTCTGAAAGGGGGACACCTTTTTCAAATGGCCACAAAATCCTGTACACTTTTGAGGTTTTAGCTAAATTTTTTTATGCGTGCCAACAAAAATATAATGATCACGTCTACCAAGTTTGGGGCCAAAAATCCTTCCAAAAAAATTTTAAAAAATCCCGAACCACAAAAAGTTTCAAAAATCGTGAAAAATACAGAACGAGTCGTCTTGCCATGAAACTTCACGTGAAGGCTTAAGGGACCATTGTATGAATTTACAAGCCATAAAAATGGCATTGGCATGCAGAAATATGAAGATGTGCCTAAAGCCACCTACCACCCTATCGATCCACGGCTTGCGCATCCCGTCTCTCTGGCCGGCGTAGTGCCCGCCCGCCCGCTCGTTTCGTCGGCTGGCTTAGGCATACGGAGTTCATTCCCAGTCTAAGATCGGACCAAACTGAGGGTTGCGGCAGCAGGATCGATAGCAGGATCGACAGCACCTAGGGGGGACCCGGTCGATCCCCGGCTTTCGCATCTCGCCCCTCTGGCCGGCTGAGCGCCCACACGCTCGTTTTATGGGTTGACTTAGGCATACGGAGTTCATTCCCAGTCTAAGCATACGGAGTTCATCATTCCCAGTCTAAGCATACGGAGTTCATTCGCCAGGGCACCATCATCGGAGCATCACCGGAGAACCTGATCGGCGACGTTGTGGTTCCTACAATCGGGGGGGCCCGGGGGGGTGAGCGCACATGATGTACGATGGGTGCTGGTACGTGGCCCTTATGTTGGCCCTCTATCCCTCATCAAACCTCGAGAACTCACACCCCCTTAAAGAGCATTTGAGATTTTATAGGTTTGCTGCCAGTAGCCAGTAAAGTATCTGAAATGGGGACACTTTTTTCTAATAGTCACAAAATCTTGTACACTTCGAGTTTTTGGCTGAATTTTTTCTTGCATTCCAAAAAAAATACAAGAATTATGTCTACCAAGTTTGGGACCAAAACTCCTTTGTGCATGCCAACAAGAATACAAGGATCATTGTATGAATTTACAAGGCATAAAAATGGCATTGGCACGTAGAAATATGCAGATGTTCCTAAACCCACCTACCAACCTATTGATCGACGGCTTGCACATCCCGTCTCTCTAGCCGACGTAGTGCCCGCCTGCCCACCCGCCCGCTCGTTTCGTCGATTGGCTTAGGCATACGGAGTTCATTCCCAGTCTAAGATCGGACACGAATTGAGGGTTGCGACAACAGGATTAACAGCACACAGAGGGGGACCCGATCGATCCTCGGCTTGCACATCCTGCCCCTCTGGCCGACTGAGCGCCCGCACGCTCATTTCATGGGTTGACTTAGGCATACAGAGTTCATTCCCAGTCTAAGATACGGAGTTCTTTCCCAGTCTAAGATCGGACTGGATCAACGGTTGTGGCAGCACATGCTGGGCTCGGGCATGTGCTGGTGCCGCATTTTTCTTCGTCGGGGCACCATCGTCGGAGCATTGCCAGAGAACCTGACCGACGGCCTTGAGGTTTCGACGATTGAGGGGCCGGGAGGGGTGTGCGTACATGGTGTGCGATGGGTGCTGGTACTTGGCCCATATATTAGCCGCCTATCCCTCATTGAACCTCGAGAACTCATACCCCCTTAAAGAGCATTTGAGATTTTATAGGTTTGCTGCCAGTAGCCATTAAAGTGTCTGAAATGGGGACACTTTTTTCAAATGGTCACAAAATCTTGTACACTTCGAGTTTTTAGCTGAATTTTTTTATGCATGCCAACAAAAATACAAGGATCATGTCTACCATGTTTGGGGCCAAAAATCCTTCCAAAAAAATTTTAAAAAATCTTGAACCACAAAAAGTTTCAAAAATCATGAAAAATAGAAAACGAGTCGTCTTGCCATGAAACTTCATGTGAAGGCTTAAGGGACCATTGTATGAATTTACGAGCCACAAAAGTGGCATTGGCACACAGAAATATGAAGATGTGCCTAAACCCACCTACCACCCTATCGATCCACGGCTTGCACGTCCCGGCTTTTGTGCCGTCGTAGTGCCCGCCCCGCTCGTTTCGTCGGTTTGCTTAGGCATACAGAGTTCATTCCAAGTCTAAGATCAGACCGAACTGAGGGTTACAGCAGTAGGATTGGTATCACGCAGAGGGGGACCAGGCCGATCCCCGGCTTGCGCATCCCACACCTCTGGCCAGCTGAGCGCCCGAACGCTCGTTTCATGGGTAGACTTAGGCATACGGAGTTCATTCCAGTCTAAGCATATGGAGTTCATTCCCAGTCTAAGACCAGACTGGACCGAGGGTTGTGGCAGCAGATGCTGGGCTCAGGCATGTGCTGGTGCCACATTTTTCTTCGTCGGGGCACCATCGTCGGAGCATCACCGGAGAACTTGACCGACGGTATTGGGGTTCCGGCGATCGGGGGGGCCGGGAGGGTGTGCGCACATGGTGTGTGATGGGTGCTGGTACTTGGCCCTTATATTGGCCCCTATCCCTCATCGAACCTCGAGAACTCACACCCCCTTAAAGAGCATTTGAGATTTTACAAGTTTGCTGCCAATAGCCATTAAAGTGTCTGAAATGGGGACACTTTTTTCAAATGGTCAAAAAATCTTGTACACTTCGAGTTTTTAGCTGAATTTTTTTATGCATGCCAACAAAAATACAAGTATCACGTCTACCAAGTTTGGGGCCAAAAATCCTTTCAAAAAAATTTTAAAACATCCCGAACCGCAAAAATTTTTAAAAATCAAGAAAAATAGAAAAGGAGTCGTCTTGCCATGAAACTTCACGTGAAGGCTTAAGGGACCATTGTATGAATTTACAAGCCATAAAAATGGCATTGGCACATAGAAATACGAAGATGTGCCTAAACCCAACTACTACCCTATCTATCCACGGCTTGCACATCTCGTCTCTCAGGTCGGCGTAGTGCTCGCCCGCCCGCCTGCCCGCTCGTTTCGTTAATTGGCTTAGGCATACGGAGTTCATTCCCAGTCTAAGATTTGACCAGACCGAGGGTTCCAGCAGCAGGATCGGCAGCATGCAGAGGGGTACCCGGCCGATCCCCAGCTTGCGCATCCCGCCCCTCTGGCCAGCTGAGCGCCCGTACGCTCGTTTCGTGGCTTCACTTAGGCATACGGAGTTCATTCCCAGTATAAGATCGGACCGGACCGAGGGTTGCAACAGCACATGTTGGGCTCAAGCATGTGCTGGTGCTGCATTTTTCTTCACCGGGGCACCATCATCGAAGCATCGTCGGAGAACCTGACCGACGGCTTTGGGGTTCCAATGATCAGGGGGCCGGGGGGTGTGCGCACATGATGTGCGATGGGTGCTGGTACTTGGCCCTTATATTGGCCCCCTATCCCTCATCAAACCTCAAGAACTCACACCCCCTTAAAGAGCATTTGAGATTTTACAGTTTTGCTGCCAGTAGCCATTAAAGTGTCTGAAATAGGGACACTTTTTTCAAATGGTCACAAAATCTTGTACATTTCGAGTTTTTAGCTGAATTTTTTTGTGCATGCCAAGAAAAATACAAGGATAACGTCTACCATGTTTGGGGCCAAAACTCCTTCAAAAAAAATTTTAAAAAATCCTGAACCGTAAAAAGTTTTGAAAATCATGAAAAATAGAAAACAAGTCGTCTTGCCATGAAACTTCACGTGAAGGCTTAAGGGACCATTGTACGAATTTACAAGCCATAAAAATGGCATTGGCACACAGAAATATGAAGATGGGCCTAAACCAACCTACCACCCTATCGATCCACGGCTTGCGCATCCCGTCTCTCTGGCCGGCATAGTGCCCGCCCGCCCGCTCGTTTCATCGGTTGGCTTAGGCATACGAAGTTCATTTCCAGTCTAAGATCGGATCAAACTGAGGGTTACGGCAATAGGATCGGCAGCAAGCAGAGGTGGACCCGACCGATCCTTGGCTTGTGAATCCCGCCCCTCTGGCAGACTGAGTGCCTACACACTCGTTTCGTAGGTTGACTTAGGCATACGAAGTTCATTCCCAGTCTAAGCGTACAGAGTTCATTTCCAGTCTAAGATCGGACAAGACCAAGGGTTACGGCAGCACATACTGGGCTCGGGCATGTGCTGGTGCCGCATTTTTCTTCGTCGGGACACCATCGCCGGAGAATCGTCGGAGAACCTAACCGATGGCATTGGGGTTCCGACGATCGGAGGGGCCGGAGGGATGTGCGCACATGATGTGTGATGGGTGCTGGTACTTGGCCCTTATATTGGCTGCCTATCCCTCATCAAACCTCAAGAACTCACACCCCCTTAAAGTGCATTTTAGATTTTACAGGTTTGCTGCCAGTAGCCATTAAAGTGTCTGAAATGGGGACACTTTTTTCAAATGGTCAGAAAATCTTGTACACTTTGAGTTTTTAGCTGAATTTTTTTGTGCATACCAAAAAAATACAAGGATCACGTCTACCAAGTTTGGGGCCAAAAATCCTTCCAAAAAAATTTTAAAAAATCCTGAACCGTAAAAAGTTTTGAAAATCATGAAAAATAGAAATCGAATCGTCTTGCCATGAAACTTCATGTGAAGGCTTAAGGGACCATTGTATGAATTTAGAAGCCATAAAAATGGCATTGGCACGTAGAAATATGAAGATGTGCCTAAACACACCTACCACCCTATCGATCCAGGGCTTGCGCATCCCGTCTCTCTGCCCGGCGTAGTGCCTCCCGTCCGCCCGCTCGTTTCATCGGTTGGCTTATGCATACGGAGTTCATTCCCAGTCTATGATTGGACCGAACCGAGGGTTACGACAACAGGATCGACAGCACGCAGTGGGGGACCCAATCGATCCCCGACTTGCGCATTCGCCCTCTGGCCGGCTGAGCACCCACACGCTCATTTCGTTGGTTGACATTAGGCATACGGAGTTCATTCCCAGCCTAAGCATACAGAGTTCATTCCCAGTCTAAGATCAGACCAGACCGAGGGTCATGGCAGCACATGCTGGGCTTGGGCATGTGCTGGTGCTGCATTTTTCTTCATCGGGGCACCATCATCGGAGCATCACCGGAGAACCTGATCGGCAGCGTTGGGGTTCCGACGATCGGGGGCCCGGGGGGTGTACGCACATGATGTGCGATGGGTGCTGTACTTGGCCCTTATATTGGCCGCCTATCCCTCATCAAACCTCGAGAACTCACACCCTCTTAAAGAGCATTTGAGATTTTGCAAGTTTGCTGTCAGTAGCCATTAAAGTGTCTGAATTGGGGACACTTTTTTCAAATGGTCACAAAATCTTTACATTTCGAGTTTTTAGCTGAATTGTTTTGTGCATGCCAACAAAAATACAAGGATCACGGTTACCAAGTTTGGGGCCAAAACCCCTTCCGAAAAGATTTTAAAAAATCCGAAACCGTAAAAAGTTTCAAAAATCATGAAAAACAGAAAATGAGTTGTCTTGCCAAGAAACTTCACGTGAAGGCTTTAGGGACCATTGTATGAATTTACAAGCCATAAAAATGGCATTGGCACCCAGAAATATGAAGATGTTCCTAAACCCACCTACCACCCTATCGATCCATGGCTTGCGCATCCCATCTCTTTGGTCGACGTAGTGCCCGCCCGCCCGCGCTCGTTTCATTGGTTGGCTTAGGCATATGAAGTTCATTCCCAGTCTAAGATTGGACCAGACCAAGGGTTGCGGCAGTAAGATCGGCAGCATGCAGAGAGGGACCCGGCTGATCCTCGGCTTGCGCATCCCGCCCTTCTGCCCGACTGAGCGCCCGTACGCTCGTTTCGTGGGTTCACTTAGGCATACAGAGTTCATTCCCAGTCTAAGCATACATAGTTCATTCCTAGCCGAAGATCGGACCGGACCGAGGGTTGCGACAATACATGCTGGGCTCGGGCATGTGCTGGTGCGCATTTTTCTTCGCTGGGGCACCATCGTCGGAGCACCTCGGAGAACCTGACCGGCGGCATTGGGGTTCCGATGATCGGGAGACCGGGGGGGTGCGCACATGATGTGTGATGGTCCTTGACTTGGCCCTTATATTGGCCCCCTATCTCTCATCAAACCTCTAGAACTCACACCCCCTTAAAAAGCATTTGAGATTTTACAGGTTTGCTGCCAGTAGCCATTAAAGTGTCTGAAAAGGGGACACTTTTTCAAATGGTCACAAAATCTTGTACACTTCGAGTTTTTAGCTGAATTTTTTTGCGCATGCCAAAAAAAATACAAGGATCACGTGTACCAAGTTTGGGGCCAAAACTCCTTCAAAAAAAATTTTAAAAAATCCTGAAACATAAAAAGTTTTGAAAATCGTGAAAAATAGAAAACGAGTCGTCTTGCCATGAAACTTCACGTGAAGGCTTAAGGGAACATTTTATGAATTTACAAGCCAAAAAAATGGCATTGGCACATAGAAATATGAAAATGTGTCTAAGCCCAACTACCACCCTATCGTTCCACGGCTTGCGCATCCGTCTCTCTAGCCGGTGTTGTGCCCGCCCGCCCGATCATTTCATCGGTTGGCTTAGGCATACGGAGTTCATTCCCAGTCTAAGATCAGACCAGACTGAGGGTTGCGGTAGCAGGAGTGGCAGCACGTAGAGGGGGACCCGACCGATCCCCGACTTGAGCATCCCACCCCTCTGCCCGATTGAGCACCCGCACGCTCATTTCGTGGGTTGACTTAGGCATACGGAGTTCATTCCCAGTCTAAGCATACGGAGTTCTTTCCCAGTCTAAGATCAGATCGGATCGGGGGTTACGGCAGCACATGCTGGGCTCGGGCATGTGCTGGTGCCGTATTTTTCTTCGTCAGGGTACCATCGTCGGGGCATCGTCGGAGAACCTGACCGGCGGCATCGGGGTTCCGACAATCGAGGGGGTCGGGGGGGTGTGCGCACATGATGTGCGATGGGTGCTGGTACTTGGGCCTTATATTGGCCCCCTATCCCTCATCAAACCTCGAGAACTCACACCCCCTTAAAGAGCATTTGAGATTTTACAGGTTTGCTGACAGTAGCCATTAAAGTGTCTGAAATGTGGACACTTTTTTCAAATGGTCACAAAATCTTGTACACTTCGAGTTTTTAGCTGAATTTTTTTGTGCATGCCAACAAGAATACAAGGATCACGTCTGCCAAGTTTGGGGCCAAAAATCCTTCCGAAGAAATTTAAAAAAATCCTGAACAATAAAAAGTTTCAAAAATCGTGACAAATAGAAAATGAGTCGTCTTGCCATGAAACTTCACGTGAAGGCTTAAGGGACCATGTATGGATTTACACGCCATAAAAATGGCATTGGCATGCAGAAATATGAAGATGTTCCTAAACTCACCTACCACCTTATCGATCCACAGCTTGCGTATCCCGTCTCTCTAACCGGCGTAGTGCCCGCCCATCCGCTCGTTTCGTCGGTTGGCTTGGGCATACGGAGTTCATTCCCAGTCTGAGATTGTACCGGACCGGAGGTTGCGGCAGCAGGATCGGTAGCACGCATAGGGGGACCCGATCGATCCCCGGCTTGCGCATCCAGCCCCTCTAGTCGGCTGAGTGCCCGCACGCTCGTTCCGTGGGTTGACTTAGGCATACAGAGTTCATTACCAGTCTAAGCATATGGAGTTCATTCCCAGTCTAAGATCGGATCCGATCGAGGGTTGCGGCAGCCCATGTTGGGCTTGGGCATGTGCTGGTGCCGCATTTTTCTTCGTCGGGGCACCATCGTCGGAGCATCATCGGAGAACTTGACCGGTGGCATTGGGGTTCTGGCGATCGGGGGGCCGGGGGGTGTGCGCACATGATGTGCGATGGGTGCTGGTAGTTGGCCCTTATATTGGCCCCCTATCCCTCATCAAACCTTGAGAACTCACACCCCTTAAAGAGCATTTGAGATTTTACAGGTTTGCTGCTAGTAGCAATTAAAGTGTCTAAAATAGGGTTACTTTTTTCAAAAGGTCACAAAATCTTGTACACTTCAAGTTTTTAGCTGAATTTTTTTGTGCATGCCAACAAAATATAAGGATCAGGTCTACCAAGTTTGGGGCCAAAACTCTTTCCGAAAAAATTTTAAAAGTCTCGAACCGTAAAAAGTTTTGAAAATCATGAAAAATAGAAAACGAGTCGTCTTGCCATTAAACTTCACGTGAAGGCTTAAGGGACCATTGTATGAATTTACAAGCCATAAAAATGGCATTGGCATGTAGAAATATGAAGATGTGCCTAAACCAACCTACCACCCCATCGATCCACGGCTTGCACATCCATCTCTCTAGCCGGCGTAGTGCCCGCCCACCCGTTCATTTTGTCGGTTGGCTTAGGCATACGGAGTTCATTCCCAGTCTAAGATCGGACTGGATCGAGGGCTACGATAGCAGGATCGGCAGCACGCAGAGGGGAACCCGATCGTTCCCCGGCTTGCGCATCCCACCCCTCTGGCCGCCTGAGTGCCCGTACGCTTGTTCCATGGGTTGACTTAGGCATACGGAGTTCATTCCCAGTCTAAGCATACAGAGTTCATTCCCAATCTAAGAGTGGACCAGACCGAGGGTTGCGACAGCACATGCTGGGCTCGGGCATGTGCTGGTGCCGATTTTTCTTCTCGGGGCCATCGCCAGAGCATCGCCGAGAACCTGACAGGGGCATTGGGTTCCGACGATCGGGGCCGGGGGGGTGTGGCGCACATGATGTGTGATGGGTTCTGGTAGTTGGCCCTTAAAGAGCATTTGAGATTTTACAGGTTTGCTGCCAGTAGCCATTAAAGTGTCTGAAATGGGGACACTTTTTTCAAATGGTCACAAAATCTTGTACACTTCAAGCTTTTAGCTGAATTTTTTATGCATGCCAACAAAAATTCAAGGATCACGTCTACCAAGCTTGGGGCCAAAAGTCCTTCTAAAAAATTTTAAAAAATCTCGAACCGTAAAAACTTTTGAAAATCGTGAAAAATATAAAACGAGTCGTCTTGCCATGAAACTTCACGTGAAGGCTTAAGGGACCATTGTATGAATTTACAAGCCACAAAAATGGCATTGGCATGCAGAAATATGGAGACATGCCTAAACCCACCTACCACCCTATCGATCCACGGCTTGCGCATCCCGTCTCTCTAGCTGGCATAGTGCCTGCCCGCCCGCCCGATCGTTTCGTCAGTTGGCTTAGGCATACGAAGTTCATTCCTAGTCTAAGATCATACTGGACCGAGGGTTGGGGTAACAGGATTGGCAGCACATAGAGGGGGACCCCACTGACCCACGGCTTGCGCATCCCGCCCCTCTGGCCGACTGAGCGCCCGCACGCTCATTTCGTGAGTTGACTTAGGCATACGGAGTTAATTCCCAGTCTAAGCATACGGAGTTCTTTCCCAGTCTAAGATTGGACCGGACTGAGGGTTGTGGCAGCACATGCTAGGTTCGGGCATGTGCTGGTGCCGCATTTTTCTTCGTCGGGACACCATCGCCAGAGCATTGCCGGAGAACCTGACAGGCGACATTGGGGTTTCGGCGATCGGGGGGCCGGGGGGGTGTGCGCACATGATGTGCGATGGGTGCTGGTACTGGGCCCTTATATTGGCCCCCTATCCCTCATCAAACCTCGAGAACTCACACCCCCTTAAAGAGCATTTGGGATTTTACAGGTTTGCTGCCAGTAGCCAATAAAGCGTCTGAAATGGGGACACTTTTTTCAAATGGTCACAAAATCTTGTACACTTCGAGTTTTTAGCTGAATTTTTTTGTGCATGCCAAAAAAAAATAAAAGGATGACGTCTACCAAGTTTGGGGCCAAAACTCCTTCCAAAAAAATTTTAAAAAACCCCAAACCGAAAAAAGTTTTGAAAATCATGAAAAATAGAAAACGAGTCATCTTGCCATGAAACTTCACGTGAAGGCTTAAGGGACCATTGTATGAATTTACAAGCCATAAAAATGGCATTGGCACGCAGAAATATGAAGATGTGCCTAACTCCACCTACCACCCTATCGATCCACGGCTTGCGCATCCCGTCTCTCTGCCGGCGTAGTCCCGCCCGCCCGCCTGCCCGCTCGTTTTGTCGGTTGTCTTAGCCATACGGAGTTCATTCCCAGTCTAAGATACGATCCGACTGTGGGTTGTGGCAGCTGGATCAGCAGCACATAGAGGGGGACCCGATCGATCCCTGGCTTGCGCGTCCTGCCCCTCTGGCCGGCTGAGCACCCGCACGCTCGTTTCGTGGGTTGACTTAGGCATACGGAGTTCATTCCCTGTTTAAAGATGGGGACTGGACTGAAGGGGGTTTGCGCAGCACATGCTGGCTCGGGCATGTGTCGCAGGTTCTATATTTTCTTCGTCAGGGCACCAGCATTTCGGAGAAACCTGTACCGCGAACATTGGGTATATCCGACGATCGGGGGGCCGACGGTGTGCGACACATGATGTGCGATGGGTGCTGCGTACTTTGGCCCTTATATTGGCCCCCTATTCCCTCATCAAAACCTCAAGAACTCAACCCCTAAAGAGCCATTTGAGATTTTACAGGTTTGCTGCCAAGTAGCCTTTAAGTGTTTGAAATGGGGACACTTTTTCAAATGCTCACAAAATCTTGTACCACTTCGAGTTTTTAGCTGAATTTTTTTGTGCATGGCACAAAAATACAGGGATCACGCTACCATGTTTGGGGCCAAAAACACCTTCTGAAAAAATTTTAAAAAATCCCAAACCGTAAAAAGTTTTAAAAATCGTGAAAAATAGAAAACGAGTCGTCTTGCCATGAAACTTCACGTGATGGCTTAAGGGACTATTGTATTAATTTACAAGCCGTAAAAATGGCATTGGCATGCAGAAATATGAATATGTGGCTAAACCCACCTACCACCCTATCGATCCACGGCTTGCACATCCCGTCTCTCAGGCCGGCGTAGTGCCCATCCACCCGTCCGCCCGCTCATTTCGTCGGATGGCTTAGGCATACAGAGTTCATTCCCAGTCTAAGATCGAACCAAACTGAGGGTTGTGACAGCAGGATCGATAGCATGCAGAGGGGGACACGGCCGATCCTCGGCTTGTGCATCCCGCCCCTCTGTCCTGCTGAGCACCCGCACGCTCGTTTCATGGGTTGACTTAGGCAGACGAAGTTCATTCCCAGTCTCAGCATACGGAGTTCATTCCCAGTCTAAGATCAGACCGGACAGAGGGTTGCGGCAGCACATGCTGGGCTCGAGCATTTGCTGCTGCCGTATTTTTCTTCGCTGGGGCACCATCGCCAGAGCATCGCTGGAGAACCTGATCGACGACATTAGGGTTTCGGTGATCGGAGGGGTCGGGGGGGTGTGCGCACATGATGTGCGATGGGTGTCGGTACTTGGCCCTTATATTGGCCCCCTATCCATCATCAAACCTCAAGAACTCACACCCCCTTAAAGAGCATTTGAGATTTTACAGGTTTGCTGCAAGTAGCCATTAAAGTGTCTGAAATGGGGACACTTTTTTCAAATGGTCACAAAATCTTGTACACTTTGAGTTTTTAGCTGAATTTTTTTGTGCATGCCAAAAAAAATACAAGGATCACGTCTACCAAGTTTGGGGCCAAAACCCCTTCCAAAAAAATTTTAAAAAATCCTGAACCGTAAAAAGTTTCAAAAATCATGAAAAATAAAAAACGAGTCGTCTTGCCATGTAACTTTACGTGAAGGCTTAAGGGACCATTGCATGAATTTACAAGCCATTAAAATTGCATTGGCATGCAGAATATGAAGATGTGCCTAAACCCACCTACCACCCTATCGATCCACGGCTTGCACCTCCCGTCTCTCTGGTCGGCGTAGTGCTCGCCCGTCAGCCCGCCCGCTCGTTTCATCGGTTGGCTTAGGCATACGGAGTTCATTCCCAGTCTAAGATTGGACCAGACCTAGGGTTACGGTAGTAGGATCAGTAGCATGCAGAGGGGGACCCGACCGATCCCCGGCTTGCGCATCTCGCCCCTCTGGCTGGCAGAGTGCCCGCATGCTCATTTTGTGGGTTGACTTAGGCATATGGAGTTCATTCCTTGTCTAAGCATACGGAGTTCATTCTCAGTTTAAGATTAGACCAGACTGAGGGTTGCGGTAGCACTTGCTGGGCTCGGGCATGTGCTGGTGCCGCATTTTTCTTCACCGGGGCACCATCGCCGGCGCATCACCGGAGAACCTGACCGACGGCATTAGGGTTCCGGTGATCGGGGGTGCCAGGTGGGGGTGTGCGCATATGATGTGCGATGGGTGCTGGTAGTTGGCCCTTATATTGGCCCCCTATCCCTCATCAAACCTCGAGAACTCACACCCCCTTAAAGAGCATTTGAGATTTTATAGCTTTGCTGCCAGTAGCCATTAAAGCGTCTGAAATGGGGACACTTTTTTCAAATGGTCACAAAATCTTGTACACTTCGAGTTTTTGGCTGAAGTTTTTTGTGCATGCCAAAAAAAATACAAGGATCACGTCTACTAAGTTTGGGGCCAAAACTCCTTCCGAAAAAATTTTAAAAAATCCCAAACCGTAAAAAGTTTAAAAAATCGTGAAAAATAGAAAACGAGTCGTCTTGCCATGAAACTTCACGTGAAGGCTTAAGGGACCATTGTATGAATTTACAAGCCATAAAAATGGCATTGGCATGTAGAAATATGAAGCTGCACCGAAACCCACCTACCACCCTATCGATCCACGGCTTGCGCATCCCGTCTCTCTGGCCGACGTAGTGCCTGCCCATCCGCTCGTTTTATCGGTTGGCTTAGGCATACGGAGTTCATTCCCAGTCTAAGATTGGAGCGGATAGAGTGTTATGGTAGCAGGATCGGTAGCACGCAGAGGGGGAACCGGCCGATCCCCGACTTACGCATCCCGCCCCTCTGGCCGACTGAGCGCCCGCACGCTCATTTTGTGTGTTGACTTAGGCATACGGAGTTCATTCCCAGTCTAAGCATACGGAGTTCATTCCCAGTCTAAGATCGAACCGACCGAGGGTTGTGGCAGCACATGCTGGGCTTAGGCATGTGCTGGTGCAGTATTTTTCTTCATCGGGGCACCATCGCCGTAGCATCGCTGGAGAACCTGACCGGCGGCATTGGGGTTCCGACGATCGAGGGGCCAGGGGGTGTACGCACATGATGTGCGATGGGTTCTGGTACTTGGACCTTATATTGGCCCCCTATCCCTCATCAAACCTCGAGAACTCACACCCCTTAAAGAGCATTTGAGATTTTGCAGGTTTGCTGCGAGTAGCCATTCAAGTTTCTGAAATGGGGACACTTTTTTCAAATAGTCACAAAATATTGTACACTTTGAGTTTTTGGCTGAAGTTTTTTGTGCATGCCAACAAAAATACAAGGATCACGTCTACCAAGTTTGGGGCCAAAACTCCTTGTGAAAAAATTTTAAAAAATCTTGAACTATAAAAAGTTTCAAAAATCGTGAAAAATAAAAAACGAGTCGTCTTGCCATGAAACTTCACGTGAAGGCTTAAGGGACCATTGTATGAATTTACAAGCCATAAAAATGGCATTGCCATGCAGAAATATGAAGATGTGCCCAAACCCACCTGCCACCCTACCGATCCACGGCTTGCGCATCCCGTCTCTGTGGCCGACGTAGTGCCCGCCCGACCACCCACCCGCTCGTTTCGTCGGTTGGCTTAGGCATACGGAGTTTATTCCCAGTCTAAGATCAGATCAGACTGAGGGTTGTGGCAGCAGGATCGGCAGCACGTAGAGGGGGACCCGATCGATCCTTGACTTACGCATCCCACCCCTCTGGCTGGCTAAGCGCCCGCGCTCGTTTTGTGTGTTGACTTAGGCATACGGAATTCATTCCCAGTCTAAGCATACGGAGTTCATTCCCAGTCTAAGATCGGACCGACCGAGGGTTACGGCAGCACATGCTGGGCTTAGGCATGTGCTGGTGCCGTATTTTTCTTCATCGGGGCACCATCGCCGGAGCATCGTTAGAGAACCTGACCGGCGGCATTGGGGTTCCGACGATCGGGGGGCCGGGGGGTGTACGCACATGTTGTGCGATGGGTGCTGGTACTTGGACCTTATATTGGCCCCCTATCTCTCATCAAACCTCGAGAACTCACACCCCTTAAAGAGCATTTGAGATTTTGCAGGTTTGCTGCCAGTAGCCATTCAAGTGTCTGAAATGGGAACACTTTTTTCAAATAGTCACAAAATATTGTACACTTCGAGTTTTTAGCTGAATTTTTTTGTGCATGCCAAAAAAAATACAAGGATCACGTCTACAAAGTTTGGGGCCAAAAATCCTTTCGAAAAAATTTAAAAAAATCCCGAACCGCAAAAAGTTTCAAAAATTGTGAAAAATAGAAAACGAGTCCTCTAGCCATGAAACTTCACGTGAAGGCTTAAGGGACCATTGTATGAATTTACAAGCTATAAAAATGGCATTGGCATGCAGAAATATGAAGATGTGCCTAAACCCACCTACCACCCTATCGATCCACGGCTTGCGCATCCCGTCCCTCTGGCCGGCATAGTGCCCACCCGCCCACTCGTTTCGTCGCCTGGCTTAGGCACACGAAGTTCATTCCCAATCTTAGATCAGACCAGACCAAGGGTTGCGGTAGCAGGATCGACAGCACGCAGAGAGGGACCCGACCGATCCCCGACTTGCGCATCCCGCCCCTCTGGTCGGCTGAACGTCCGCACGCTCGTTTCGTGGGTTGACTTAGGCATACAGAGTTCATTCCCAGTCTGAGCAAATGGAGTTCATTCCCAGTCTAAGATTGAACTAGACCGAGGGTTGCAGCAGCACATGCTGGGCTTGGGCATGTGCTGGTGCCACATTTTTCTTCGTCGGGGCACCATCATCGTAGAACCTGACCGGCGGCATTGGGGTTCCGACGATCGGGGTGGCCGGGGGGGTGTGCGCACAGGATGTGCGATGGGTGCTGGTACTAGGCCCTTATATTGACCCCCTATCCCTCATCAAACCTCAAGAACTCACACCCCCTTAAAGAGCATTTGAGATTTTACAGCTTTGCTGCCAGTAGCCATTAAAGTGTCTAAAATGGGGACACTTTTTTCAAATGGTCACAAAATCTTGTACACTTCAAGTTTTTAGCTGAATTTTTTTTGCATGCCAACAAAAATATAAGGATCACGTCTACCAAGTTTTGGGGCCAAAACTCCTTCCGAAAAGATTTCAAAAAATCTCGAACCGTAAAAATTTTTGAAAATCATGAAAAATAGAAAACGAGTCGTCTTGCCATGAAACTTCACGTGAAGGCTTAAGGGACCATTGTATGAATTTACAAGCCATAAAAATGGAATTGGCACGCAAAAATATGAATATGTGCCTAAACCCACCGACCACCCTATCGATCCACGGCTTGCGTATCCAGTCTCTCTGGCCGACGTAGTGCCCACCTTCCCGCCCGTTCGTTTCGTCAGTTGGCTTAGGCATATGGAGTTCATTCCCAGTCTAAGATCAGACCGGATCAAGGGTTACGACAGCAGGATTGGCAACACGCAGAGGGGGACTCGGTCGATCCCTGGCTTGCGCATCCTGCCCCTCTGGCCGACTGAGCGCCCGCATGCTTGTTTCGTGGGTTGACTTAGGCATACAGAGTTCATTCCCAGTCTAAGCATTCAGAGTTCATTCCCAGTCTAAGATTGGACCGGACCGAGGGTTACGGCAGCACATCCTGGGCTTGGGCATGTGCTGGTGCCGTATTTTTCTTCACCGGGGCACCATCGCCGGAGCATCGTCGGAGAACCTGACCGGCGGTATTGGGGTTTCGGCGATTGGGGGGCCGGGAGGGGGGTGTGCGCACATGATGTGCGATGGGTGCTGGTACTTTACCCTTATATTAGCCCCTATCCCTCATCAAACCTCGAGAACTCACACCCCCTTAAAGAGCATTTGAGATTTTACAGGTTTGCTGCTAGTTGCCATTAAAGTGTCTGAAATGGGGACACTTTTTTCAAATGGTCACAAAATCATGTACACTTCGAGTTTTTAGCTGAATTTTTTTGTGCATGCCAACAAAAATACAAGGATCACGTCTACCAAGTTTGGGGCCAAAACTCCGTCCGAAAAATTTTCAAAAATCTTGAACCGTAAAATGTTTTGAAAATCGTGAACAATATAAAACGAGTCGTCTTGCCATGAAACTTCACGTGAAGGCTTAAGGGACCATTGTATGAATTTACAAGCCATAAAAATGGCATTGGCACACAGAAATATGAAGATGTGCCTAAACCCACCTACCACCCTATCGATCCACGGCATGTGCATCTCGTCTCTCTGACCGACGTAGTGCCTGCCTGCCCGCCTGCCCGCTCCTTTCGTCGATTGGCTTAGGCACACGGAGTTCATTCCTAGTCTAAGATCAGAGTGAACCGAGGGTTGCGGCAGTAAGATCGACAGCACGTAGAGGGGGACTTAGCCGATCCCCGGCTTGCGCATCCCGCCCCTCTGGCCGGCTGAACACCCGCACGCTCGTTTCGTGGGTTGGCTTGGACATACGGAGTTCATTCCCAGTCTAAGATCGGACCAGACCGAGGGTTGCGGTAGCACATGCTGGGCTCGAGCATGTGCTGGTGCTGCATTTTTCTTCGTCGGGGCACCATCGTCGGAGCATCGTCGGAGAACCTGACTGGTGGCATTGGGGTTCAGGTGATCGAGGGGCCGGGGGGCGTGCCCACAATATGTGCAATGGGTGCTGGTACTTGGCCCTTATATTGGCCTCCTATCCCTCATCAAACCTTGAGAACTGACACCCCCTTAAAGAGCATTTGAGATTTTACAGGTTTGCTGCCAGTAGCCATTAAAGTGTCTGAAATGGGACACTTTTTTCAAATGGTCACAAAATCTTGTACACTTCGAGTTTTTAGCTGAATTTTTTTGTGCATGCCAAGAAAAATACAAGGATCATGTCTACCAAGTTTGGGGCCAAAAAAGGATTTCTAAAAAAATTTTCAAAAATCAAGAACCGTAAAAAGATTCAAAAATCGTGAAAAATAGAGAACGAGTCATCTTGCCATGAAACTTCACGTGAAGGCTTAAGGGACCATTGTTTGAATTTACAAGCCATAAAAATGGCATTGGCATGAAGAAATATGAAGATGTGCCTAAACCCACCTACCACCCTATCGATCCATGGCTTGCGCATCCCGTCTCTCTGGCCGGCATAGTGCCCGCCCGCTCAATTCGTCGGTTGGCTTAGGCATACGGAGTTCATTCCCAGTCTAAGATTGGACCGGACCGAGGGTTACGGCAGTAGGATCGGTAGCACACAGAGGGGAACATGGTCAATCCTTGGCTTGCGCATCCCGCCTCTCTGGCCGATTGATCGCCCGTACACTCACTTCATGGGTTGACTTAGGCATACGGAGTTCATTCCAAGTCTAAGCATACGGAGTTCATTCCCAGTCTAAGATCGGACCGGATCGAGGGTTGTGGTAGAACATGCTGGGCTCGGGCATGTGCTGGTGCCACATTTTTCTTCACCGAGGCACCATCGCCAGAGCATCACCGGAGAACCTGACCGACGGCACTGGGGTTCCTACGATCGTGGGGGCCGGGGGGGGTGTGCGCACATGATGTGCGATGGGTGCTGGTACTTGGCCCTTATATTGGCCAACTATCCCTTATCAAACCTCGAGAAGTCACACCGCCTTAAAGAGCATTTGAGATTTTACAGGTTTGCTGCCAGTAGCCATTAAAGTGTTCGAAATGGGGATGCTTTTTTCAAATGGTCACAAATTCTTGTACACTTTGAGTTTTTAGCTGACTTTTTTTGTGCATGCCAACAAAAATACAAGGATCACGTCTACCAGGTTTGGGGCCAAAAATCCTTTCGAAAAATTTTCAAAAATCCCAAACTGTAAAAAGTTTCAAAAATCGTGAACAATAGAAAACAAGTCGTCTTGCCATGAAACTTCACATGAAGGCTTAAGGGACCATTGTATGAATTTACAAGCCATAAAAATGGCATTGGCACACAGAAATATGAAGATGTGCCTAAACCCACCTACCACCCTATCGATCCATGGCTTGCGCATCCCGTCTCTCTGACCGACGTAGTGCCTGCCCACCCGCCTGCCCGCTCCTTTCGTCGACTGGCTTAGGCACACGGAGTTCATTCCTAGTCTAAGATTGGAGTGAACCGAGGGTTGTGGCAGTAAGATCGACAGTACGTAGAGGGAGACTTGGCCGATCCCCGGCTTGCGCATCCCGGCCCTCTGGCCGGCTGAACACCCGCACGCTTGTTTCGTGGGTTGGCTTAGACATACAAAGTTCATTCCCAGTCTAAGATCGGACCAGGCCGAGGGTTACAACAGCACATGCTGGGCTCGGCCATGTGCCGGTGCCTCATTTTTCTTCGTCGGGGCACCATCGTCGGAGCATCACCGGAGAACCTGCTCGACGGCATTAGGGTTCCGACGATCAGGGGGGCCGGGGGGTGTGCGCACATGATGTGCGATGGGTGCTGGTACTTGGCCCTTATATTGGCCCCCTATCCCTCATCAAACCTCAAGAACTCACACCCCCTTAAAGAGCATTTGAGATTTTACAGGTTTTCTGCCAATAGCCATTAAAGTGTCTAAAACGGGGACACTTTTTTCAAATGGTCACAAAATCTTGTACACTTCGAGTTTTAAGCTGAATTTTTTTGTGCATGCCAACAAAAATACAAGGACCATTTCTACCAAGTTTGGCACCAAAACACCTTCCGAAAAAATTTTAAAAAATCCCAAACCGTAAAAAATTTTAAAAATTGGTGAAAAATAGAAAACGAGTCGTCTTGCCATGAAACTTCACGTGATGGCTTAAGGGACTATTGTATTAATTTACAAGCCATAAAAATGGCATTGGATTGCAGAAATATGAAGATGTGGCTAAACCCACCTACCACCCTATCGATCCACGGCTTGCGCATCCCGTCTCTCAGGCCGGTGTAGTGCCCGCCCGCCCGACCGCCCGCCCGCTCATTTCGTCGGATGGCTTAGGCATACAGAGTTCATTCCCAGTGTAAGATCGAACCAAACTGAGGGTTGTGACAGCAGGATCGATAGCACGCAGAGGGGGACACAGTCGATCCTCGGCTTGCGCATCCCGCCCCTTTGACCGGCTGAGTGCCTGCATGCTCGTTTCGTGGGTTGACTTAGGCATACGGAGTTCATTCCAAGTCTAAGCATACGGAGTTCATTCCCAGTCTAAGATTGGACCGGACCGAGGGTTACGGTAGCACATGCTGGGCTCGGGCATGTGCTGGTGCTACATTTTTCTTCACCGGGGCACCATCGTCGGAGCATCGTCAGACAACCTGACCGGCGACATTGGGGTTCCTGAGATCGGGGGGGCCGAGGGGGGTTGTGTGCACATGATGTGCGATGGGTGCTGGTACTTGGCCCTTATATTGGCCCCCTATCCCTCATCAAACCTCAAGAACTCACACCTCATTAAAGAGCATTTGATATTTTACAGGTTTGCTACCAGTAGCCATTAAAGTGTCTGAAATGGGGACACTTTTTTTGTGCATGCCAATAAAAATACAAGGATTACGTCTACCAAGTTTGGGGCCAAAACTCCTTCCGAAAAAGTTTTAAAAAATCCCGAACCGTAAAAAGTTTTAAAAATCGTGAAAAATAGAAAATGAGTCGTCTTGCCATGAAACTTCACGTGAAGGCTTAAGGGACCATTGTATGAATTTACAAGCCATAAAAATGGCATTGGAACATAGAAATATGAAGATGTGCCTAAACCCATTTACCACCCTATCGATCCACGGCTTACGCATCCTGTCTCTCTGGCCGACGTAATGCCCACCCGCCCGTTCGCTCGCTCATTTCGTCGGTTGGCTTAGGCCTACGGAGTTCATTCCCAATCTAAGATCAGAACAGATCGAGGGATGCGGTAGCAAGATCAGCAACAGGCAGAGGGGGACCCGGTCGATCCTCGACTTACGCATCCTGCCCCTCTAGCCGGCTGAACGCCCGCTTGCATGTTTCGTGGGTTGACTTAGGCATACGAGTTCATTCCCAGTCTAAGCAAACGGAGTTCATTCCCAGTCTAGCAAACGGAGTTCATTCCCAGTTTAAGATCCGACCGGATCGAGGGTTGCTGCAGCACATGCTAGTTTCGTCGGAGCATCGTCGGAGAACCTGACCGACGACATTGGCGTTTCGACAATCGGGGGGGTTGGGGGGTTGTGTGCACATGATGTGCAATGGGTGCTGGTACTTGGCCCTTATATTGGCCCTCTATCCCTCATCAAACCTCGAGAACTCACACCCCCTTAAAGACCATTTGAGATTTTACAGGTTTCCTGCCAATCGCCATTAAAGTGTTGGAATGGGGACATATTTTTCAAATTGTCACAAAATCTTGTACACTTCGAGTTTTTAGCTGAATTTTTTTTTCATGTCAAAAAAAATAAAAGGATCACGTCTACCAAGTTTGGGGCCAAAACACCTTCCAAAAAAATTTTAAAAAATCAAGAACCGTAAAAAATTTTGAAAATCGTGAAAAATAGAAAACGAGTCATCTTGCCATGAAACTTCACGTGAAGGCTTAAAGGACCATTGTATGAATTTACAAGCCATAAAAATATCATTGGCACATAGAAATATGAAGATGTACCTAAACCCACCTACCACCCTATCGATCCACGGCTTGTGCATCCCGTCTCTCTGGCCGACGTAATGCCCGCCCGACCGCTTGTTTCATCGGTTGGCTCAGGCATATGAAGTTCATTCCCAGTCTAAGATCGAATCGGACTGAGGGTTGCGGTAGCACATGCTGGGCTTTGGCATGTGCTGGTGCCGCATTTTTCTTTGTCGGCACCATCGTCGGAGCATCGTCGGAGAACCTGACCGACGACATTGGGGTTTTGACGATCGGGGGGGCCGGGGGGTGTGCGCACATGATGTGCGATGGGTGCTGGTACTTGGCCCTTATATTGGCCCCCTATCCCTCATCAAACCTCGAAAACTGACACCCCCTTAAAGAGCATTTGAGATTTTACAGGTTTGCTGCCAGTAGCCATTAAAGTGTCTGAAATGGGGACACTTTTTTCAAATGGCCACAAAATCTTGTACACTTCAACTTTTTAGCTAAATTTGTTTGTGCATGCCAACAAAAATGCAAGGATCACTTCTACCAAGTTTGGGGCCAAAACTCCTTCTGAAATAATTTTTAAAAATCCCCAGCCATAAAAAGTTTCAAAAATCTTGAAAAATAGAAAATGAGGCATCTTGCCATGAAACTTCACGTGAAGGCTTAAGGGACGATAGTATGAATTTACAAGCCATAAAAATGGCATTGGCAAACAAAAATATGAAGATCTGCCTAAACCCACCTACCACCCTATCGATCCAAGGCTTGCGCATCCCGTCTCTCTGGTCGGCGTAGTGCCCGCCGGCCCTCTCGCTCGTTTCGTCGATTGGCTTAGGCATACAGAGTTCATTCCCAGTCTAAGATTGGACCAGACCAAGGGTTGCGGCAACAGGATCGACAGCACGCAGAGGGGGACCCGACTGATCCCCGACTTGCGCATCCTGCCCCTCTGGCCGACTGAGTGGTCGCACGTTCGTTTTGTGGGGTGACTTAGGCATACGGAGTTCATTCCCAGTCTAAGATTGGACTGGACCAAGGGTTGTGGCAGCACATGCTGGGCTCAGGCATGTGCTGGTGCCGCATTTTTCTTCCCCGGGGCACCATTGCCAGAGCATCGTCGGAGAACCTAACCGACGGCATTGGGGTTCCGGCGATCGGGGGGTCGGGGGGTGTGCGCACATGATGTGCGATGGGTGCCGGTACTTGGCCCTTATATTGGCCCCCTATCCCTCATCAAACCTTGAGAACTCAGACCCCCTTAAAGAGAATTTGAGATTTTACAGGTTTGCTGCCAGTAGCCATTAAAGTGTCTGAAATGGGGATACTTTTTTCAAATGGTCACAAAATCTTGTACACTTCGAGTTTTTAGCTGAATTTTTTTGTGCATGCCAACAAAAATACAAGGATCACGTCTACCAATTTTGGGGCCAAAACTCCTTTCAAAAAAACTTTAAAGAATCCTGAACCGTAAAAATTTTTGAAAATCGTGAAAAATAGAAAGCGAGTCGTCTTGCCATGAAACTTCACGTGAAGGCTGAAGTGACCATTGTATGAATTTACAAGCCATAAAAATGACATTGGCACACAGAAATATGAAGATGTGCCTCAATCCACCTACCACCCTATCGATCCAAGGCTTGCGCATCCCGTCGCTCTGGCCGACGTAGTGCCTGCCCGCCCACCTGCCCGCTCGTTTCGTCGGTTGGCTTAGGCATACGAAGTTCATTCCTAGTCTAAGATCAGACCAGACCGAGGGTTACAGCAGCAAGATCAGCATCACGTAGAGGGGGACCTGACCGATCCCCGACTTGTGCATCCCGCCCCTCTGGCCGGCTGAGCGCCCGTACGCTCGTTTCGTGGTTTGACTTAGGCATACGGAGTTCATTCCTAGTCTAAGCATACGGAGTTCATTCCCAGTCTAAGATCAGACCAGATCGAGGGTTGTGATAGCAAATGCTGGGCTCGGGCATGTGCTGGTGTCACATTTTTCTTCAAGGGCACCATCGCCGGAGCATCGCCGGAGAACCTGACCGGCGGCATTGGGGTTCCGACGATCGGGGGGGCCGGGGGTGGTGTTCGCACATGATGTGCGATGGGTGCTGGTACTTGGCCCTTATAATGGCCCCCTATGCCTCATCAAACCTCGAGAACTCACACCCCCTTAAAGAGCATTTGAGATTTTACAGGTTTGCTGTCAGGAGCCATTAAAGTGTCTGAAATGGGGACACCTTATTCAAATGTTCACAAAATCTTGTACACTTTTAATTTTTAGCTAAATGTTTTTGTGCATGCCAAAAAAAATAAAAGGATGACGTCTACCAGGTTTGGGGCTAAAACTCCTTTCGAAAAAATTTTAAAAAATCCCGAACCATAAAAAGTTTTGAAAATCGTGAAAAATAGAAAATGAGTCGTCTTGCCATGAAACTTCACGTGAAGGCTTAAGGGACCATTGTATGAATTTACAAGCCATAAAAATGGCATTGGCACGTAGAAATATGAAGATGTGCCTCAATCCACTTACCACCTTATCGATCCTTGGCTTGCGCATCCCGTCGCTCTGCCCGGCGTAGTGCCTGCCCGCCCGCCTGCCCGTTAGTTTCGTCGGTTGGCTTAGGCATACGGAGTTAATTCCCAGTCTAAGATCAGACCGGACCAAGGGTTGTGGCAGCAGGATTGGCAGCACACAGAGGGGGACCTGATCGATCCTCGGTTTGTGCATCCCGCCCTTCTGGCCGGCTGAGAGCCCGCACGCTCGTTTCGTGGATTGACTTAGGCATACGGAGTTCATTCCCAGTCTAAGCATACAGACTTCATTCCCAGTCTAAGATTGGACCAGACTGAGGGTTGCGGCAGCACATCCTGGGCTTGGGCACGTGCTGGTGCCGCATTTTTCTTCGCTGAGGCACCATCACAAGAGCATCACCGGAGAACCTGACCGACGACATTGAGGTTTCAGTGATCGGGGGGGCCGGGGGGTGTGCGCACATGATGTGCGATGGGTTCTGGTACTTGGCCCTTATATTGGCCCCCTATCCCTCATCAAACCTTGAGAACTCAGACCCCCTTAAAGAGAATTTGAGATTTTACAGGTTTGCTGCCAGTAGCCATTAAAGTGTCTGAAATGGGGACACTTTTTTCAAATGGTCACAAAATGTTGTACACTTCGAGTTTTTAAATGAACTTGTTTGTGCATGCGAACAAAAATACAAGGATCACATCTAAGTTTGGGGCCAAAACAACTTTCGAAAAAATTTTAAAAAACCCCGAACCACAAAAAGTTTCAAAAATCGTGAAAAATAGAAAACGAGTCGTCTTGCCATGAAACTTCACGTGAAGCCTTAAGGGACCATTGTATGAATTTAGAAGCCATAAAAATGGCATTGTCATGCAGAAATATAAAGATGTGCCTACACCCACCTACCACCCTATCGATCCACGGCTTGCACATCCCGTCTCTCTGGCCGGCGTAATGCCCGCCAGCCCGCTCGTTTCATCAGTTGGCTTAGGCGTACGGAGTTCATTCCCAATCTAAGATCAGACCGGACCAAGGGTTGTGGCAGTAGGATCGACAGCACGTAGAGGGCGACCCGACTGATCGCTGGCTTACGCATCCCGCCCCTCTGGCCGGCTGAGCGCCCGCACGCTCATTTCATCGGTTAACTTAGGCATATGGAGTTCATTCCCAGTCTAAGCATATGGAGTTCATTCCCTGTCTAAGATCGGACCGGACAGAGGTTTACGACAGCACATGCTGGACTCGGGCATGTGCTGGTGATGCATTTTTCTTCGTCGGGGCACCATCGCGAGAGCATCGCTGGAGAACCTGACCGACGGTATTGAGGTTTCGGCGATCGGGGGGCCGGGGGGTGTGCGCACATGATGTGCGATGGGTGCTGGTACTTGGCCCTTATATTGGCCCCCTATCCCTCATCAAATCTTGACAACTCACACCCCCTTAAAGAGCATTTGAGATTTTACAGGTTTGCTGCCAGTAGCAATTAAAGTGTCTGAAATGGGGACACTTTTTTCAAATGGTCACAAAATCTTGTACACTTCGAGTTTTTAAATGAATTTTTTTGTGCATGCCAACAAATATACAAGGATCACTTCTACCAAGTTTGGGGGCCAATTCTCTTTCTGAAAAAATTTTAAAAAATCCCGAACCGTAAAAAGTTTTAAAAATTGTGAAAAATAGAAAATGAGTCGTCTTGCTTGAAACTTCACGTGAAGGCTTAAGGAACCACTGTATGAATTTACAAGCCATAAAAATGGCATTGGCATGCAGAAATATGAAGATGTGCCTAAACCCACCTACCACCCTATCGATCCACGGCTTGCGCATCCCGTCTCTCAGGTCGACATAGTGCCCGCCAACCCGCCCGCTCGTTTCGTCGATTGGCTTAGGCATACGGAGTTAATTGCCAGTCTAAGATCAGACCAGAGTGAGGGTTTCGGTAGCAAAAATACAAGGATCACGTCTACCAAGTTTGGGGCCAAAACTTCTTCCGAAAAAATTTTAAAAAATCTCGAACCATAAAAAGTTTTGAAAATCGTGAAAAATAGAAAACAAGTCGTCTTGCCATGAAACTTCACGTGAAGGCTTAAAGGACCATTGCATGAATTTACAAGCCTCTAAAATGGCATTGGCATGCAGAAATATGAAGATGTGCCAAAACCCACCTAAGACCCTACCGATCCACGGCTTGCGCATCCCGTCTCTCTGCCGGCGTAGTGCCCGCCCGCCCGCCCGCTCGCTCATTTCGTCGGTTGGCTTAGGCATACGGAGTTCATTCCCAGTCTAAGATTGGATCGGACTGAGGGTTGCGGCAGCAGGATCGACAGCACGTAGAGGGGGACCCGGCCGATCCCTGGCTTGCGCATCCCGCCCCTCCGATCGGCCGAGCACCCGTACGCTCGTTTCGTGGGTTGACTTAGCATACGGAGTTCATTCCCAGTCTAAGATCAGACCAGACCGAGGGTTACGGTAGCACATGCTGGGCTCGGGCATGTGCGGTGCCGCATTTTTCTTTGTTGGGGCACCATCACCGGAGCATCACCGGAGAACCTGACCGGCGGCATTGGGGTTCCCGAGATCGGGGGGGTCAGGGGGTGTGCGCATAATGTGCGATGGGTGCTGGTACTTGGCCCTTATATTGGCCCCCTATCCCTCATCAAACCTCGAGAACTCACACCCCCTTAAAGAGCATTTTAGATTTTACAGGTTTGCTGCCAGTAGCCATTAAAGTGTCTAAAATGGGGACACTTTTTTAAAATGGTCACAAAATCTTGTACACTTTGATTTTTTAGCTGAATGTTTTTGTGCACGCTAACAAAAATACAAGGATCATGTCCACCAAATTTGATTCCAAAAGTCCTTCCGAAAAAATTTTAAAAAATCTCGAACCGCAACAAGTTTCAAAAATCGTGAAAAATACAAAACGAGTCGTCTTGCCATGAAACTTCACGTGAAGGCTTAAGGGACCATTGTATGAATTTACAAGCCATAAAAATGGCATTGGCATGAGGAAATATGAAGAAGTGCCTAAACCCACCTACCACCCTATCGATCCACGGCTTGCGCATCCCGTCTCTCTGGCTGACGTAGTGCCTGCCCGCCCGTCCGCTCATTTCGTCAGTTGGGTTAGGCTTACGGAGTTCATTCCTAGTCTAAGATCGAACCAGAGTGAGGGTTGCGGCAGCACGCAGAGGGGGACTCGACCGATCCCCGGCTTGCGCATCTCGCCCCTCTGGACGGCTGAGCGCCCGCACACTCGTTTCGTGGGTTGACTTAGGCATATGGTGTTCATTCCCAGTCTAAGCATACGGAGTTCATTCCCAGTCTAAGATCAGATCGGACCGAGGGTTACGGTGCACATGCTGGGCTCAGGCATGTGCTGGTGCCGCATTTTTCTTTGTCGGGCCACCATCGTCGGAGCATCGCCGGAGAACCTGACCGACGGTATTAGGGTTCCGACGATCGAGGGGGCCGGGGGGTGTGCGCACATCATGTGCGATGGGTGCTGGTACTTGGCCCTTATATTGGCCCCCTATCCCTCATCAAACCTTGAGAACTCACACTCCCTTAAAGAGCATTTGAGATTTTATAGGTTTGCTGCCAGTAGCCATTAAAGTGTCTGAAATGGGGACACTTTTTTCAAATGGTCACAAAATCTTGTCCACTTCGATTTTTTAGCTGAATATTTTTATGCATGCCAACAAAAATACAAGGATCACGTCTACCAAGTTTGGCACCAAAACTCCTTCCGAAAAAATTTTAAAAAATCATGAATCGCAAAAAGTTTTGAAACTCATGAAAAATAGAAAACGAGTCGTCTTGCCATGAAACTTCACGTGAAGGCTTAAGGGACTATTGTATGAATTTACAAGCCATAAAAATGGCATTGGCACATAGAAATATAAAGATGTACCAAAACCCACCTACCACCCTATCGATCCACGGCTTGCGCATCCTGTCTCTCTGGCCGACGTAGTGCCCGCCTGCCTGCCTGCCCGCTCATTTTGTCGATTGGCTTAGGCATGCGGAAGCAGGATCAGCAGCACACAAAGGGGGACCTGGCCTATCCCCGACTTGCGCATCCCTCCCCTCTGGCCGGCAGAGCGGCCGCACGTTCGTTCCGTGGGTTGACTTAGGCATACGGAGTTCATTCCTAGTCTAAGCATACGGAGTTCATTCCCGATCTAAAATCGGATCGGATCGAGGGTTACGACTACGCATGCTGGGCTCGGGCATGTGTTGGTGCCACATTTTTCTTCACCGGGGCAACATCGTCAGAGCATCGTCGGAGAACCTGATCGACGGCATTGGGGTTCCAACGATTGAGGGGGTCGGGGGGGTGTGCGCACATGATGTGCAATGGGTGCTGGTACTTGGCCCTTATATTGGCCCCCTATCTATCATCAAACCTCGAGAACTCACACCCCCTTAAAGAGCATTTGAGATTTTACAGGTTTGCTGCCAGTAGCCATTAAAGTGTCTGAAATGGGGACACTTTTTTCAAATGGTCACAAAATCTTGTACACTTCGAGTTTTTAGCTGAATGTTTTTTTGCATGCCAACAAAAATACAAGGATCACGTCTACCAAGTTTGGGAACAAAACTCCTTCCGAAAAAATTTTAAAAAATCCCGAACCGCAAAACGTTTTGAAAATCATGAAAAATAGAAAACGAGTCGTCTTGCCATGAAACTTCACGTGAAGGCTTAAGGACCATTGTATGAATTTACAAGCCATAAAAATGGGATTGGCACTTAGAAAGATGAAGATGTGCCTAAACCCACCTACCACCCTATCGATCCACGGCTTGCGCATCCCGTCTCTCTGGCCGACGTAGTGCCCGCCCGCCCGCCCGCTCGTTTCATCGATTGGCTTAGGCATACGGAGTCCATTCCCAGTCTAAGATCAGGCCAGACCAAGGGTTATGGCAGAAGGATCGGCAGCACGTAGAGGGGGACCCGATCGATCCCCGACTTGCGCATCCCCCCCTCTAGCCGGCTGAGAGCCTGCACGTTCGTTTCGTGGGTTGGCTTAGTCATACGGAAGTTCATTCGCAGTCTAAGCATATGGAGTTCATTCCCAGCCTAAGATCGGATCGGACCGAGGGTTGTGGCAGCACATGCTGGGCTTGGGCATGTGCTGGTGCCGCATTTTCCTTTGCCGGGGCACCATCACCGGAGCATCACCGGAGAACCCAACCGGCGGCATTCGGGTTCCGACGATCGGGGGGGCCGGGGGGTGTGCGCACATGATGTGCAATGAGTGCTGGTACTTGGCCCTTATATTGGCCCCCTATCCCTCATCAAACCTTGAGAACTCACACCCCCTTAAAGAGCATTTGAGATTTTACAGGTTTGCTGCCAGTAGCCGTTAAATTGTCTGAAATGGGGAGACTTTTTTCTAATGGCCACAAAATCTTGTACAATTTGATTTTTTAGCTGAATTTTTTTGTACAAGCCAACAAAAAAACAAGGATCACGTCCACCAAGTTTGGGGCCAAAACTCCTTCCAAAAAAATTTTAAAAAATCCAGAACCACAAAAAGTTTTGAAAATCGTGAAAAATAGAAAATGAGTCGTCTTGCCATGAAACTTCACATGAAGGCTAAGGGACCATCTATTGGATTAGGCATACGGAGTCCATTCCCAGTCTAAGATTGGATCGGATTGACGCTTGCAGCAGCACGCAGAGGGTGACTCGACCGGCTGAGTGCCCGCACTCTCGTTTCATGGGTTGACTTAGGCATACGGAGTTCATTCCCAGTCTAAGCATACGGAATTCATTCCCAGTCTAAGATCAGAATGGATTGAGGGTTGTGGCAGCACATGCTGGGCTCAGGCATGTGCTGGTGCCGTATTTTTCTTCGCCGGGGCACCATCGTCGGAGCATCACCGGAGAACCTGACCGGTGGCATTACGGTTTCGGCGATCGGGGGGGCTGGGGGTGTGCGCACATGATGTGCGATGGGTGCTGGTACTTGTGCCTTATATTGGCCCCCTATCCCTCATCAAACCTCGAGAACTCATACCCCCTTAAAGAGCATTTGAGATTTTACAGGTTTGCTGCCAGTAGCCATTAAAGTGTCTGAAATGGGGACACTTTTTTCAAATGGTCACAAAATCTTGTACACTCTGATTTTTAGCTGAATTTTTTTGTGCATGACAAAAAAAATACAAGGATCATGTATACCAAGTTTGGGGCCAAAAATCCTTCTGAAAGGATTTTAAAAAATCCCGAACCATAAAAAGTTTTAAAAATTATGAAAAATAGAAAATGAGTCGTCTTGCCATGAAACTTCAGGTGAAGGCTTAAGGGACCATTGTATGAATTTACAAGCCATAAAAATGGTATTGGCATGCAGAAATATAAAGATATGCCTAATCTCACCTACCACCCTATCGATCTACGGCTTGCGCATCCCGTCTCTCTGGCCGGCGTAGTGCCCGCCCGCCCACCCGCTCGTTTCGTCAGTTGGCTTAGGCATACGGAGTTCATTCCCAGTCTAAGATTGGACCAGACCAAGGATTACAGTAGCAGGATTGGCAGCACGCAGAGGGGACCTGACAGATCCCTGGCTTGCGCATCCCGCCCCACTGGCCTGCTGAGCGCCCGCACGCTCATTTCGTGGGTTGACTTAGGCATATGGAGTTCATTCCCAGTCTAAGCACGTGAAGTTCATTCCCAGTCTAAGATCAGACCGGACCAAGGGTTGCGGCAGCACATGCTTGAGTGCCACATTTCTCTACGTCGGGGCACCATCGTCGGAGCATCGTCGGAGAACCTGACCGGCGGCATTGAGGTTCTGGCGATCGGGGGGGCCGGGGGGTGTGCGCACATGATGTGCAATGGGTGCTGGTACTTGACTCTTATATTGGCCTTCTATCCCTCATCAAACCTTGAGAACTCACACACCCTAAAAGAGCATTTGAGATTTTATAGGTTTACTACCAGTAGCCGTTAAAGTGTTTGAAATGGGGACACTTTTTTCAAATGGTCACAAAATCTTGTACACTTCGAGTTTTTGGCTGAATTTTTTTGTGCATGCCAAAAAAAATACAGGGATCATGGTTACTAAGTTTGGAACAAAACTCCTTTCGAAAAAATTTGAAAAACTCCCGAATCGTAAAAAGTTTTAAAAATTATGGAAAGTAGAAAACGAGTCGTCTCGCCATGAAACTTCATGTGAAGGCTTAAGGGACCATTGTATGAATTTCCCAACCATAAAAATGGCATTGGCACATAGAAATATGAAGATGTGCCTAAACCCACCTACCATCCTATCGATCCACGGCTTGCGCATCCCGTCCGCCCGTTCGTTTCGTCGGTTGGCTTAGGCATAAGGAGTTCATTCCCAGTCTAAGATTAGATCGGACTAAGCATTACAGCAGTAGGATCGACAGCATGCAGAGGGGGACCTGGCCGATGCCTGGCTTGCACATCCCGCCCCTCTGGCCGGAGAACCTGACTTCGGTATTGGGGTTCCGACGATCGGGGGGGTTGGGGGGTGTGCGCAAATGATGTACGATGGGTGCTGGTACTTGGCCCTTATATTGGCCCCCTTTCCCACATCAAACCTTGAGAACTCACACCCCCTTAAAGAGCATTTGAGATTTTACAGGTTTGCTGCCAGTAGCAATTAAAGTGTCCGAAATGGGGACACTTTGTTCAAATGGTCACAAAATCTTATACACTTCAAGTTTTTAATTGTATTTTTTTGTGCATGCCAACAAAAATACGAGGATCATATCTACCAAGTTTGGGGCCAAAACTCCTTTCAAAAAAATTTTAAAAAATCCCGAACCGTAAAAAGTTTCAAAAATTGTGAAAAATAGAAAACGAATCGTCTTGCCATGAAACTTCATGAGAAGGCTTAAGGGACCATTGTATGAATTTACAAGCCATGAAATTGGCATTCGCATGCAGAAAAATGAAGATGTGCCTAAACCCACCTACCACCCTATCGATCCAGACCTAGGGTTACGGTAGTAGGATTGGCAGCACGCAGAGGGGGATCCGACCGATCCCCGACTTCGCATCCCGCCCCTCTGGCTGGCTGAACGCCCATACGCTCGTTTCATGGGTTGACTTAGGGATACGAAGTTCATTCCCAGTCTAAGCATACGGAGTTCATTCCCAGTCAAAGATCAGATCAGACCGAGGATTGCGACAGCACATGCTGGGCTCGGGCATGTGCTGGTGCCATAATTTTCTTCACCGGGGCACTATCGTCGGAGCATCGCCGGAGAACCTGACCGGCGGCATTGGGGTTCCGACGATCGGGCGGCCCGAGGGGGTGTGCGCACATGATGTGCGATGGGCACTGGTACTTGGCCCTTATATTGGCTCCCTATCCCTCATGAAACCTCGAGAACTCACACCCCCTTAAAGAGCATTTGAGATTTTACAGGTTTGCTGCCAGTAGCCATTAAAGTGTCTGAAATGGGGACAAATTTTTCAAATGGTCACAAAATCTTGTACACTTCGAGTTTTTAGCTGAATTGTTTTATGCCAGCCAACAAAATACAGGGATCAAGTTTACCAGGTTTGGGGCCAAAACTCCTTTCGAAAAAATTTTAAAAAATCTCGAACCGCAAAAAGTTTTGAAAATCGTGAAAAATAGAAAACGAGTCGTCTTGCCATGAAACTTCACGTGAAGGCTTAAGGGACCATTGTATGAATTTACAAGCCATGAAATTGGCATTGGCACGTACAAATATGAAGATGTGCCTAAACCCACCTACCACCCTATCGATCCACGGCTTGCGCATCCCGTCTCTCTGGTCGACGTAGTACCCGCCCGCCCGCCCGCCCGCCTCGCTCGTTTCGTCAGTTGGCTTAGGCATACGAAATTCATTCCCAGTCTAAGATCAGACCAGACCAAGGGTTGCGGCAGCAGGATTGGCAGGACACAGAGGGGGACCCGACCGATCCCCGGCTTCGCATCCCGCCCCTCTGGCCGACTGAGCGCCCGCACGCTCGTTTCATGGGTTGACATAGGGATACGAAGTTTCATTCCTAGTCTAAGCATACGGAGTTCATTCCCAGTCTAAGATCAGATCAAACCAAGGGTTACGGCAGCACATGCTGGGCTCGGGCAAGTGCTGGTGGCACATTTTTCTTCGTCGGGGAACCATTGTCGAGCATCGTCGGAGAACCTGACCGGCGGCATTGTGGTTCCGGCGATTAGGGGGGCGGGGGGTGTGCGCACATGATGTGCGATGGGTGCTGGTACTTGGCCCCTATATTGGCCCCCTATCCCTCATCAAACCTCGAGAACTCACACCTCCTTAAAGAGCATTTGAGATTTTACCGGTTTGCTGCCAGTAGCCATTAAAGTGTCTGAAATGTGGACACTTTTTTCAAATGGTCACAAAATCTTGTACACTTCGAGGTTTTAGCTGAATGTTTTTATGCATGCCAACAAAAATACAGGGATCACGTCTAACAAGTTTGGGGCCAAAACTCCTTTTGAAAAAATTGTAAAAAATCTCGAACCGTAAAAAGTTTGAAAAATTGTGAGAAATAGAAAACGGGTCGTCTTGCAATGAAACTTCACGTGAAGGCTTAAGGGACCATTGTATGAATTTACAAGCCATAAAAATGGCATTGGAATGCAAAAATATGAAGATATGCCTAAACCCACCTACCACCCTATCGATCCACGGCTTGCGCATCCCGTCTCTCTGGCCGGCGTAGTGCCCCGCCCGCCCGCCCACTCGTTTTGTTAGTTGGCTTACGCATACGGAGTTCATTCCTAGTCTAAGATCGGACCAGACCAAGGGTTACAGCAGCAGGATCGGCAGCACGTAAAGGGGGACCCGACCGATCCCTGGCTTCGCATCCTGCCCCTCTGGCCGGCTAAGTGCCGGCACGCTCGTTTCATGGGTTCACTTAGGGATACGAAGTTCATTCCCAGTCTAAGCATACGGAGTTCATTCCCAGTCTAAGATCAGACCAAATCAAGGGTTGCGACAGCACATGCTTGGCTCGGGCATTTGCTGGTGCCACATTTTTCTTTATCGAGGAACCATTGCTGGAGCATCGTCGGAGAACCTGACCGGCGACATTGTGGTTCCGGCGATTGGGGGGCGGGGCGGTGTGCGTACATGATGTGCGTTGGGTGCTGGTACTTGGCCCCTATATTGGCCCCCTATCCCTCATCAAACCTCGAGAACTCACACCCCCTTAAAGAGCATTTGAGATTTTACAGGTTTGCTGCCAGTATCCATTAAAGTGTCTGAAATGGGGAAATTTTTTCAAATGGTCACAAAATCTTGTACACTTCGACGTTTTAGCTGAATTTTTTTGTGCATGCCAAAAAAAATACAAGGATCACGTCTACCAAGTTTGGGGCCAAAACTTCCTCCAAAAAAATTTTAAAAAATCTCGAACCGTAAAAAGTTTCAAAAATTGTGAAAAATATAAAACGGGTCGTCTTGCAATGAAACTTCACGTGAAGGCTTAAGGGACCATTGTATGAATTTACAAGCCATAAAAATGGCATTGGCATGCAAAAATATGAAGATATGCCTGAACCCACCTACCACCCTATCGATCCACGGCTTGTGCATCCCGTCTCTCTGGCCGGTGTAGTGCCCGCCCGCCCGCTCGTTTCGTCGGTTGGCTTAGGCATACGGAGTTCATTCCCAGTCTAAGATTGAACCAGACCGAGGGTTATGGTAGCGGGATCGGCACCACGCAGAGGGGGAACTGGCCGATCCTCGGCTTGTGCATCCCGCCCCTCTGGCCGACTGAGTGCCCGCACGCTCGTTTCGTGGGTTGACTTAGGCATATGGAGTTCATTCCCAGTCTAAGCATACGGAGTTCATTCCCAGTATAAAATTGGACCAAACCGAGGGTTGCGGCAGAACATGCTAGGCTTGGGCATGTGCTGGTGTCATATTTTTCTTTGTCGGGGCACCATCACCGGAGCATCGCCGGAGAACCTGACCGGTGGCATTGGGGTTCCGGCGATCGGGGGGCCGGGGGATGTGCGCACATGATGTGCGGTGGGAGCTGGTACTTAGCCCTTATATTGGCCCCCTATCCCTCATCAAACCTCCAGAATTCACACCCCCTTAAAGAGCATTTGAGATTTTACAGGTTTGCTGCCAGTAGCCATTAAAGTGTACGAAATAGGGACACTTTTTTCAAATGGTCACAAAATCTTGTACACTTCGAGTTTTTAGCTGAATTTTTTTGTGCATGCCAAAAAAAATAAAAGTATCATGTCTACCAAGTTTGGGGCCAAAAATCCTTCCGAAAAAATTTTAAAAAATACCGAACCGCAAAAAGTTTTGAAAATCGTGAAAAATAGAAAACGAGTCGTCTTGCCATGAAACTTCACGTGAAGGCTTAAGGGACCATTGTATGAATTTACAAGCCATAAAAATGGCATTAGCATGCAGAAATATGAAAATGTGCCTAAACCCACCTACCACCCTATCGATCCACGGCTTGCGCATCCCGTCTCTCTACCCGGCGTAGTGCCCGCCCGCCCGTCCTCTCGTTTCATCGGTTGTCTAGGGCATACGGAGTTCATTCCCAGTCTAAGATCAGACCGAACTGAGCGTTACGCAGCAGGATCGGCAGCACACAAAGAGGGACCCGACCGATGCCTAGCTTACGCGTCCCGCCCTTCTGGCCGACTGAGTGCCCGAACGCTCGTTTCGTGGGTCGACTTAGGCATACGGAGTTCATTCCCAGTCTAAGATCGGATTGGACTGAGGGTTGTAACAGAACATGCTGGGCTAGGGCATATGCTGGTGCCGCATTTTTCTTCGTCGGGGCACCATCACTGGAGCATCGTCGGAGAACCTAACCGACGGCATTGGGGTTCCGACGATCGAGGGGGCCGAGGGTTTGCGCGCACTTGATGTGCGATGGGTGCTGGTACTTGGCCCTTATATTGGCCCCCTATCCCTCATCAAACCTCCAGAACACACACCCCCTTAAAAAGCATTTGAGATTTTATAGGTTTGCTGCCAGTAGCCATTAAAGTGTCTGAAATGGGGACACTTTTTTCAAATGGTCACAAAATCTTGTACACTTTGAGTTTTTAGCTGAATTTTTTTGTGCATGCCAAAAAAATATAAGGATCACGTCTACCAAGTTTGGGGCCAAAATGCCTTTCGAAAAAATTTTAAAAAATCTCGAACCGCAAAAAGTTTCCAAAATCGTGAAAAATAGAAAACGAGTCCTCTTGCAATGAAACTTCACGTGAAGGCTTAAGGGACCATTGTATGAATTTACAAGCCATAAAAATGGCATTGGCATGCAATAATATGAAGATGTTCCTAAACCCACCTACCACCTTATCGATCCACGGCTTGCGCATCCCGTCTCTCTGGCCGACGTAGTGCCTGCCCGCCCGCCCGCCCGCTCATTTTGTCGGTTGGGTTAGGCATACGGAGTTCATTCCCATTCTAAGATCAGACTGGACCAAGGGTTACGGTAGCAGGATCGGCAGCACACAGATGGAAAACTAGCCGATCCCCGGCTTGGGCATCCTGCCCCTCCGGCTGGCTGAGCGCCCACACGCTCATTCTGTGGGTTGACTTAGGCATACGGAGTTCATTCCCAGTCTAAGCATATGGAGTTCATTCCTAGTCTAAGATCAGACCGGACCGAGGGTTGTGGCAGCACATGCTGGGCTCGTGCATGTGCTGGTGCTACATTTTTCTTCACCGGGGCACCATCGTCGGAGCTTCACCGGAGAACCTGACCGGCAGCGTTGGGGTTCCAGTGATCAGGGGGACTGGGGGGGCTGTGTGTGCACATGATGTGTGATGGGTGCTGGTACTTGGCCTTATATTGGCCCCTTATCCCTCATCAAACCTCAAGAACTAACACCCCTTAAAGAGCATTTGAGATTTTACAGGTTTGCTACCAGTAGCCTTTAAAGTGTCTGAAATGGGGACAGTTTTTTCAAATGGTCACAAAATCTTGTACACTTCAAGTTTTTAGCTGAATTTTTTTGTGCATGCCAAAAAAAATACAAGGATCACGTCTACCAAGTTTGGGGCCAAAAATTCTTCCGAAAAAAATTTAAAAAATCCCAAACCACAAAAAGTTTCAAAAATCATGAAAAATAGAAAACGAGTCATGTTGCCATGAAACTTCACGTGAAGGCTTAAGGGACCATTGTATGAATTTACAAGCCATAAAAATGGCATTGGCATGCAATAATATGAAGATGTGCCTAAACCCACCTACCACCTTATCGATCCACGGCTTGCGCATCCCGTCTCTCTGGCCGACGTAGTGCCCGCCCGTCCGCCCGCTCGTTTAATCGGTTGGCTTAGGCATACGAAGTTCATTCCCAGTCTAAGATCGGACCAGACTGAGGGTTACGGTAGTAGGATTAGCAACACGCAAAGGGGGACTCGACTGATCCTCGACTTGCGCATCCCGCCCCTCTGGCCGGCTGAGCGCCCGCACGCTCCTTTCGTGGGTTGACTTAGGCAGATGGAGTTCATTCACAGTCTAAGCGTACGGAGTTCATTCCCAATCTAAGATCAGGCTAGACCGAGGGTTATGGCAGCACATGCTATGCCCGGGCATGTACTGGTGCTGCATTTTTCTTCACCGTGGCACCATCGTCGGAGCATCGTCGGAGAACTTGACTGGCGGCATTGGGGTTCCGATGATCGAGGGGGCTGGCGGGGGTGTGCGCACATGATATGCGATGGGTGCTGGTACTTGGCCCTTATATTGGCCCCCTATCCCTCATCAAACCTCGAGAAGTCACACCCCCTTAAAGGGCATTTGAGATTTTACAAGTTTGCTGCCAGTAGCCATTAAAGTGTCTGAAATGGGGACACTTTTTTCAAATGATCACAAAATCTCGAACACTTCGAGTTTTTAGCTGACTTTTTTTGTGCATGCCAACAAAAATACAAGGATCACATCTACCAAGTTTGGGGCCAAAACTCCTTTCCGAAAAAATTCTAAAAAATCCTGAACCGTAAAAAGTTTTGAAAATCGTGAAAAATAGAAAACGATTCGTCTTGCCATGAAACTTCACGTGAAAGCTTAAGGGACCATTGTATGAATTTACAAGCCATAAAAATGGCATTGGCACGCAGAAATATGAAGATGTCCCTAAACCAACCTACCACCCTATCGATCCAGAGCTTGCGCATCCCGTCTCTCTGGCCGACATAGTGCCCGCCCGCCCACCCGCCTGCTCGTTTTGTCGATTGGCTTCGGCATATAGAGTTCATTCCAATCTAAGATCGGACCAGACGAGGGTTGCGGCAGCATGATCGGTAGCACGTAGAGGGGGACCCGATCGATCCTCGGCTTGTGCATCCCGCCCCTCTGGCCGACTGAGTGCTCGCATGCTCATTTCGTGGGTTGACTTAGGCATACAGAGCTCATTCCCAGTCTAAGCATACGGAGTTCATTCCCAGTCTAAGTCGGACCGAGGGTTGCGGTAGCACATGCTGGGATCGGGCATGTGCTGGTGTCGCATTTTTCTTCGTCGGGGCACCATCATCAGAGCATCACCGAAGAACCTATCTGGGAGTGTCATAACGTCTAGATCCAGGGATCTATCGCTAGACATTGACTTAGGGGGAGTCGCCACCAATCTTTTTTATCCAGGTGCGATTGGCCATCTAAAGAATCTGTCCTTTCAGGAACACCTAAGTTAAGGTCCCTAAAGAATAGGTTTCAGGTCTACAAACTAGAATAGGGTTCGGGAGTTCCGTTACGTGTGAGGAAGGTTATAGCACCCTCACAACGCCCATCAAAAGATGGTACCAGCTGAAATTTGTGTTAGCCAAAAAGCCTTAAAATTTACCAAGTAATTAATTATTGGAAATTATTCTCAATTGACTCAAATACTTTTAGCAGAAAATTGAGAAAATTCCCTCACCTCAAGAGTATGCAAGAAAAACTACTGCTTCACTTGCATAGGCTCCATCGTCGGATTAGTTAAAGAAAATCAAAATCAAAATCAAATAGAAAGGAAGGAAAGAATGATTGTTCTTGTGTAGGGAAAATTGATACTTTCAACTTTTCCCCAAAATACTTTTTTGAAAATTTATTTTTAAGGAAAATTGATACTTTCAACTTTTCCCAAAAAATATTTTTTGGAAATTTATTTTTAAGAAAAATTGATACTTTCAACTTTTCCTCAAAAATATTTTTTTTGAAACTTTGATTTCCAAGGAAAATTGATACTTTCAACTTTTCTCAAAAATTTTTGAAAATTTATTTTTAAGGAAAATTGATACTTTCAACTTTTAAAAATATTTTTTTGGAAATTTTGATTTTTATTTAAAGAAAATAGAATAATAAAAATAGAAAAATAAAGAAAAGTAAAACAAAAATAAAATAAAATTAAGATAAAAAGAATATTAAATAAACCTAATCTAATAAATAAAAACAAATAAACAAATAAATGAAAATAAAAAAAATTCAAAAAAAAAAAACCTGGAGCGGCTCGGATCGCGGCTCGGCTCGTCGGCTCAAGGAAGAGAAACGGCTCGGGGGGCTTGGGAAGCTCGGCTCGGCTTGGCTCGGAGGGGGCTGGCACGCGCGGGTCAGGAAGTGGGTCGACGCTCGGGTCGGGTCGGGTCACGGAAAACGCGCATCCTCTGGGTCACTTAAGGCCAAAACGACGTCCGTTTTGAGAGGTATAAAAGGCACTTCCCTCTATTTTTCGGCAGAACGCTCCTCCCTTCCTCTCTCTTCTTCCTTTTTCCTCTCCTTCTCTCTAAAAGGCAAAGAACTCCGGTTGAAGATTCACCAGATTCTGGGTTTTGTCACGAAATCTGGATTTTTTCACCAGAAGTTCACCGAAGTTTGGAAGGTCACCGGTTTTGATTCTTTGCCGAAAACTGGGCAGGTCACCGAAACTTCAAGGTTGGTCGAAATTTTCATCGAAAAATTCAAACTTTACGAGAAACTTCACTAGAATCTGGAATTTTCCAAAAATTCCTAAAAAAAAATGCCAAAAATCTTCAAAAAATTTCTTCTAATTCCCAGAACCCTTCTACACCTTTTCTTAGCCTTCTATACGCCTCTTTTCCCTTAAATCAGTAGCTTTTGCTTACTGTTTTTCTTCTGTCTAGCATTCTATTCCAGAGGTCCCTTTTATAGGGATTGATCAGGAGTTCTGATCAATTGCAATTCCTCCTTGGACGGGAATTCAATCTTTGAATCCAATCTGGACTCTCTTGATTGAATTCCCCTTCACAGTGGGATTCTTCCACTTTCAATCCCAGCCCTCCAAAATCAAATAAAAAAAATAATAGATAATTAGAAAAGATAGGATAGATAAAAAAAATAATAATATCAGATATACAAAAAATCAGATAAACGGAACAAGAATTATTAACAGATAATACAATAAGATAAATCAAAAAATATTACAAGAAAAATAATAAAAATAATAATAATAATAAATAAATTATAATATATAATAAATATAGAACTATATAAATAAAATACATATAAATATTAACAGAAAAATAAATAAATAAATAAATAAGTAAAAATATACATATAATAATAATAAATAATAAAATCATAAAATACAAAAGAAAAGAAACGAAAAAAAGGAAAAAAATACAAAGTAAAAATTGCATTGGGCTTACCCATTTGGGCCAGGCCTAATTGATCTGGGCCAGGACCCAATTGGGTGTCTACAGCTGCCCCTCTTTGCACATTTTCTGTGAAACAGAAATTGTGCAAAGACATAGACACCCAATCAAGACTCAACTCAACATTGTCATTTTTTTTTTGTGTTTTTTTGTTTTTTGTTTTTGTTTTTTTTTTTTTTTTTACCAAAGCTCCTCTAAACAGAGGCTCAATGACTTGAGAAACATAAATTGCTCCTTTAACAGAGACACCACGACTTTTGAAAATAAATTGCTCCTCTAAACAGAGGCACCACGACTTTGAAAAATAAATTACTCCTCTAAACAGAGGCACCACGACTTTGAAAAATAAATTGCTCCTCTAAACAGAGGCACCACGACTTTGAAAAATAAATTGCTCCTCTAAATAGAGGCACTACGACTTTTGGAAAGTAAATTGATCCTCTAAACAGAGGCACCACGACTTTGGAAAATAAATTGCTCCTCTAAACAGAGGCACCACGACTTTTGGAAAGTAAATTGCTCCTTTACAATTATGTCCAAAGGAGTTGAAAGTTGTGTTTGAAGGAATTTCAGGGGATTATGCCAAAGGTCTTATAAATCAACCCTGATACCAAAAGACATCCTATTTCAAGGATTAGGAACTTACCTGACAAGCTTTTTTTTCAATTTTACAAAATATCTTCATATCTGTCTTCTCCATGTGGGATGTTGGAACACCCTTGCTTCTTGAAATTATACACTCTACTTTTCTGAAAGTAGTGTATGCTATGCAAATGCATATGAATTTCAATGCATGCTATGCAAATGTTAGCCAAATAATTCCTATTCAATGTATAGTACTCAAGTTTCTCAAGCTCTTCTTGGGCATCAAGCTTTTTGATTCTTCAGAGATCCAATTGCACTGCTCTTCTAAGATCGAAACAGTGTAGCTCTTAATTGTTTTTTTCCACTCACATTCTTCCTTGTTCAGTTTCTCAATACTTTGGAATAAGCTTCATCAATCGATCATCACTTGACCATCATTCAATGAATTTTTTAGCACTAACAAATTTTAAAACAAGTTTCATCCACCATCACTGGGTCATTACTCATAGGTGTTTCAGCATTAACCATTCCAAAACAAACTTTGTCCACTGATTGTTCTCATCATTCAATCATAACTTGCAAATCATATCGACCAATTCATCATTGTACTCATCACTCGGTTATACCACTTTTCAAGATTTGTCCTATTATATTCTCCATTTGGTCACATCATATATCCTTCCAAATCATCTTTTTTAGGTTTCTACCATTTCTTCATTTTGCTACCACCATCATCTTAGATTTTCTTTTCAAATGAATGCAAGACTCTTTTAAGCACATATTCATTCATTCATTATCATTTCAATTCTTGACAAATACAATGCAATCAAGCATTTTCTCAATTCATTCTAGGGGTGAAACAATAAGAGAACACAAGGTGAATTATGGTAAAGATAATCAATGAAGATCTGTTTTGGTACAAAACAAATGGGAAAGAAAATAAATTGGACATATGTCATTAGGATGGATGGTACGTCCAAATGATGAATATCCAGGCAATTCTCAACATTAATCTAGCATTTTTTTCAAAAACTCATTCCATTTACTGTTGAAGTCAACTTGAGCTTGGCGAACTTTGCCCCAGTCTTTGAGGGATCTTCAGATGTCTTTGATCTTCCATTTATGTGAGCCGTTTGACCTGGATCTTTTTCTATCAACCTTTCAGGTTTTTAATTTGAATCTCCTTTTTTTCATTTTCTCATTTCTTTCATTTTCTTTTTTTTCTTTTTTTCCTTTTTCATCATCTTTTTTCTCTTTTCTCATTTTTCATCCATTGTTGATATCTTTCATACATCAAACTTTAGAGCCTAATTCCATTGCTTCCGCATGAGCATACTTTCGCTCAACATATGATCATTCAAGTTGAGTATTCACATTTGATCCAAATGGACTTTTCAAGGTTGTAATGTAGGCCAAGGTGAAGGGTCATAAAAAAATGGATATAATAGGCTCAAAACACGTATTAAAAAGGTTCAACACCAAAGGATCATTTGATATAACTTGGCATTTTGCCCCCATATTGTTTCACTATTTGTTTTCTTCACACAAAGGATTCTCATTACTTTACCCCAAGTCATGTGTGCCATTTTTTCTTTTTTCTTTTTTTTTGAGATCTTTTTGTGATTTTTTCAAAAATTGCCCCCAGTGTAGAGGGTGATCCTTGGTTAGGGTTCTTCAGAAAAAGAAATCATAACAGGCTTAAAGGGGTAGCAATAAATGGTTTTTTGAATGGTAAAAGAAAGATGGCCATTTTTCATCTCAATTATGAATACCTTTCTTGAACATCATCTATTGAACAAAGCTCATGAATCTGTATAAAAGATTACACATCTTCAAGACATATCTATTTCACCTCCGGTAACAGCCTATTTTTGCTCAAATCATCTTCTCATATTAAATGTGGATGAGTTCTCAAAATTAAATCCCAGAATTATTGTTATCATTGTCTAAATATTCATCATCTAAAATTTAAGAATGGGAATGTAAAGTTATGAAAGGTAACGGAGCATGGAGTAATGGTCAAGTGAAAGAGAAAAATGTAATGAAATGCATTGACTTGCCTTTATTAAAATGATAACAAGTGAAGTCATATTGCAAAAAGAAATCTAACATTATTTGAAAAGAAATCCTAAAATGACAGAAGAAACCTTCAACCAGCCTTATCTCCATTTTTTAAAATTGTCCCCCTATGCGATCAGGTGAAGAATCTCTATTGACATCTTGCCCCTCAATTCATTGTGACTCTCCGGACCCTTTCTGTTCTTGACTTTCACTCAGAGTGCTAACATTAGATGTTGTTGCTTTTCCTTGATCAAAACTTACCATTCCATCATTGATCAACCGTTGCACCTTATACTTTAAAGCAGTGCAATTTTTAGTAGAATGGCCAGTAATTCCATAGTGATAGTCGCAGTGGGCTGTAGGATCATACCACTTTGGGTAGGGTGGTTTAAGTGGCTCCACATGGCTGGGGGCAATCAAATGGCTATTATAGAGTTCTCGATATAACTCTGTATAAGTCATAGGGATTGGATCAAATACAGGTTTTTCTCGAGTAGTTCGTTGTTCTCGTGAACCACTTACTGGGTTAATAGGGCGAACTTGGGTTCTTGCAGGAGCTTGAATGTTGAGGTTGTATGTAAGATCTTGAGGGCTATAAATTAATCGGTATATGGATAAATAAGGTGGTTGTAGAGCCAGCTGGTATGGGTAAGATGAGACATTATTCACAGTAGGATAGTATGGAGAGTAACCTTGGGATGGATAGGGTTGATAACCTCTGAATTGTTATCTATCAAAGCTCATAGCTTGAGCTTCAGCTTCTTTCTTTTCTGATGTCTTCTTGGTTTCTCCTCCTTTTAACTTGCCATTTTTTATGGCACATTCAATAATTTCTCCAGAGATCACCATGTCGGCAAAATTATTTGTTGCAATCCCTATCATCTTTTCATAACAGGGAGGTTTTAAAGTGCTAACAAATAGCACTGTAGTTTCTTTCTCGATCAGTGGAGGTTGTACCTGTGAAGCTATATCTCTCCATCTCTGGGCGTATTCTTTAAAAGACTCATTTGCCTTTTTCTCTAGATTCTGTAAAGACAAACGATCAGGAGCCAAATCGATAATGTGTCGATATTATCTGATGAAGTCATGAGCCATATCGCTCCAAGAGTGAATGTGGGTCCTATCCAACTGAACATACCACCTGGCAGCAGAACCAGTAAGGCTATCCTGGAAGACATGCATCAAGAGTTTTCCATCATGTGCATGAGCTGCCATCTTTTTGCAATACATGGTGATGTGGGTTTTGGGGCACTTTGTACCATCATATTTTTCAAAATTTGGTACTTTGAACTTATGGGGGATAACCACATCAGGAACTAGCCAGAGCCCAGCAGCATCAACTGACCCATAAAAGCTAAATCCTTCCACAGCCCGTAGCCTCTGCTCTAGCATGCTAATTTTGGAGCTTTCCTCAGCTTCCACCCTTATCTTTTCCTTCTCTTTCTCTTTTAAATCATCTAGATCAGGAATTGGTTCTATTGCCTTTTCAGTGAAGACAGGATTTATATAGCTATTATACTGCCCTGGGTTGAAAGCTGATGGCATTCCAGGATATGTTGGATATGCAAAATGTTGTGGTGGGACCTCTTGGGCAGACTGGCCTTGAGGTGGGCCAAAACCTGGAGGGTACAAAGGGTCAGCCACTTCTTGCTGGCTTGTACTTCCTTTAACTCCTTTTCCTTTATTCATGTTATTAAGGGCCTCCAGAATCTTGCTTAGTTCATTTTCAATCTTCTCCTGAGCTTTTTCTAGCTTTTCAAATCTATGAGAACTTTCCTCTTCCATTTGCCCTGCTCTGGATCTTGTGTTGTATGGATGAGCAGGGTTTTCGCTAGATGGAGCTATCCTGGGACCTTGAGTACCATACTTATGATTAGAAATGTTATGCTGTGCCTTATGTATGATGCTTTGATACACAAATGAAATGTACATTTTTCTGAATGAAATCTAGTATGAAATGAATGCAAATGATTGTGTTAAAACATGATCATGAAACTAATGCAGATGCATACAATCAGACAAACAACATAGTTAGTTCGATGGATGAAATGAAAGTGATGCTGATGCATAATGTTACATATGATAAAAATAATACACAAAGTTAAACAGTCAAAATGATTAGACAAACACCCTTTTTGTGTCCTAATTTCAGGGTATATCTATCATTGGGTAAAAAGGGCTCTATCTTAGGTGTAGGCACTCTTAAGGTTCACTACATGCGATTTTAAGGTCAGAGTCTAAAGGTCCTCAAATTGCTCCTTACATCCTTGTCCATCATAGACTAGTAAGAAACCCTAATCCTCACCTATTACAGGCTACAAGCGGAAAAGGTTCAATTTGAGTGGGAGTATTTCGCTAGCCACTACGGAGACATTAGACCTCATGAAAGCAATATGTACTTTACTCCTTCCTAGAGGGATGGAGCTCGGGTATAGAGCTCATGTTATGCACATGCACATGAATGACATAATTAACAAGG